>CM073137.1:20973401-21373673 GCA_037039145.1 Fundulus diaphanus | reverse complement strand
AATAAAAATACAAAAATCTTAAAAAACACTGAAAAAAGCTTCACTCCTTTATCTTCTCATCTGTCTGAGCCACTGCTCTTTGGTTAGTGTCTCTGTGTTTGGGCAGTAAATCCTGCCTTTGTATTGGCTATGGCCGGTCTCTGTGGTGCGTGGCTCATCGCATTTAGTGCATCGGTTGGATGTGACTGTTCTTGTGTATTTGCGCTTCTCTTTTTGGGCTGTGTTTTGGGTTTGTGTAGTAGATGTAGGGGTTCCCTGAAAATATGTTGGGCATATAACGTTTGGAGCAGTGGGGGTGGGCAGCAGAAGTCGTGGCAAATTACTAGCTGCTGCAGCGGTTGGTGGTATTTGGAGTGGCATGTAAAAAATATTTTGGTGTGGTGCAGGCGGTTTTGGTTGAATATTTTTCAGCTCAGCTCTGTCTTTGACAATGAGTTTTGTTTTTGCTTGGCCAGTGATGTCAGGAGGCAGGTTGTAAATGTGTTCGTGTTTGTGTGGTGTGACTTGAGTGGGCTTAATGTTAACTGGGAGAAGTGGTTCACTGGCAACGGGCCGTTCCTTAGGCAACACCAGCCCTTGCATAAGAATGGCAACATCTTGGGCCTTAAATCTTTTGTTATGCCACTGTATCAAGGTGGTCTGATTTACAGTGACAAGTTGGAGGGTAGTGTCTTTCATAATAATGCCGTTATTCAAAATTAGCTGTCGAATCTTTTTATAATCATTAAGAATTAATGACCATCTTGAAAATGTTTGGTTTGCAATTTTTTTGGGGCTACTATGAATGTTGCACAACCTGACAAAAACCATCTCAACTAGGCGGCTACAATCTGGCCATTGAGCAGCAGAACCAGAAGAACCAAGAACATGCCTTTTTGTGCTCTCAACGCCTGCATAAACAGCCTTTTTTTTGGGGGACCTAAATCGACCTGTAAGCTGTCGTTTCTGGTGTCGTGCAGCATACACAATCCGGTCTTTGTCATATTTGTCCAAGTTTTGCCAAAGACCCACAATGGTGGCGGCCTGCTGGTTTGTGATTGTTAGGCCTTTTTCATTTCTTAGTTCCACCAGGTACTCAGCAAGCTCATCCACCCGATCCAGTCCTGCCCTACTGTGTTCATCAACAGCCTGTGGAGAAAAATTGCATTAAGTATCTCAAAAAGATAAACCATGAACAATTTTCAAAACACACTGATATTTAACTTACAATTTGTTCAGAAGTAGTTAGCCCAGGTAACCCGGATGAAACAGTAGCCTGGAGCCCAGCAGAAGATGGAGGCAGGTGAGCGGCCTGGAGCCCAGCAGAAGATGGAGGCAGGTGAGCGGCCTGGAGCCCAGCAGAAGATGGAGGCAGGTGAGTGGCCTGGAGCCCAGCAGAAGATGGAGGCAGGTGAGCGGCCTGGGGCCCAGCAGAAGATGGAGGCAGGTGAGCGGCCTGGAGCCCAGCAGAAGATGGAGGCAGGTGAGCGGCCTGGAGCCCAGCAGAGGACGGAGGCAGGTGAGTGGCCTGGAGCCCAGCAGAAGATGGAGGCAGGTGAGCGGCCTGGAGCCCAGCAGAAGATGGAGGCAGGTGAGCGGCCTGGAGCCCAGCAGAAGATGGAGGCAGGTGAGTGGCCTGGAGCCCAGCAGAGGACGGAGGCAGGTGAGTGGCCTGGAGCCCAGCAGAGGACGGAGGCAGGTGAGCGGCCTGGAGCCCAGCAGAGGACGGAGGCAGGTGAGTGGCCTGGGGCCCAGCAGAAGATGGAGGCAGGTGAGCGGCCTGGAGCCCAGCAGAAGATGGAGGCAGGTGAGCGGCCTGGAGCCCAGCAGAGGACGGAGGCAGGTGAGTGGCCTGGAGCCCAGCAGAGGACGGAGGCAGGAGCTCAGGCAGGTGAGTGATTTGGCAACTAGAAGACTCAGCAGGAGGTAGAGCAAGCTGAGGTACAGGGGGGTGCTCAGGAAGGAAAGAGGTCCTACTGTATGTATCCAAAAGCAAATCTGCTAGTGTGACCTCCATACAGTCAAGTTCCTCAAAGCCCTCATCAGCCTCCACTGGCTGTTGCATTTCTATTTGCTCCAGCAATGTCTCTGCCTCCTCCGAATCTGGTGCCATATCCTGTAGTGGTTTGTCATTCTGCCTCAGTAGGTACTGCACTCCAATCAGTTCACCTGAAATTGCATAACCAATTTTGGATTACAAAAAAATTTAAAGAGTTAAATACAGGACAATGAATATAATACTTAGTGTTGAAACCTGTATATTTTGCAGGTGGTGTAAAAGAAGGGAGCAGCTTCTTGCCAAAAACTCTCTCATAATCGATGTTGACACTATGAACCAGTTCACCAGAGTAGGTGCGTAAACCGGAGGTTTCTGTCTCTACAGCAGCAGCCGCCCTGTTGTGGTTCCAGCGATGTAGCCCATCCAAAAGGTAGATTTGGAAGTTCAAGGTGTTGGCACTGTTTCCTTGAATAAATACCAATCATTAGCACAGGAAAACAAAGCATTTGTTGTAACTTAAGGAGCATTATTAAACTGGACTTACCTGGAATGAACCGATTTAAATGGCAGTGGAAAGACTCCAAAGATGTTGACCCTCTGGCACAGCGCAGGGTCTGCAGCTCGACCCCTCCCTTCTTGATGGTGCCAGTCTGTGTGTACAGCGCTACATCAGGTGGGTCCTGAATGCACTTAACATGCCTCTTCTGAACAAGCCAGATATGCTGCATTCGTATGGGGTCCAGAAGAGGAACACCAAGGGCATCCTTTCCCTTGTCACTGATGAGCTCACTAATCAGCTGATCCAACAGCTGGATGGTTTGCTCTTCTCCACGAGTTCTCCTCCTGCAGTGCAGCTCCAACTCTTCTTTGGTTATTTGCCGATCCAGCTGCTTCTCAGTCAGAGCGGTCCAGCCATGACCTGTAAGCTGTGCCCTCTTTGCCTCTCTCAGTTTGTTAAGGTCAGCAGCATCCCACTCAAAAATACATGCTGACATACGAGCCATGAATGTCGGGTACAGCTGGTGTGCATCGGTGGTGCATCCCACAGCCAGACGTCGCATAAAGTGCCAGATGTCAAGGCGAACAATCAGGTTAGGCCATCCACTGAATCTGGCCTTTAACTTGGTCTCACCCACTTCCTTGCAGCAGCCACAGTCCACATAGAGTGCAACAGGGGGGTCCACTCCTGCAGCCTCATACCTGAAGAAATTTAGTGCACACACACACATATATATATATATATATATACTTATACAAATAAACACACATACTTTGACTTATAGCGTGTAACTGAAAAAGTTTTGCAGCTAACATACCTGTCAACCAAGCCACCAGCCATCAGGTCTAAACCTGGTCCTTCCCCGGCGGTCAAGACGCTGATGAGAACTTGACCCATCTCATTGCCAACTGAAGTCAGCCATTGTGCAGTGCCCTTTGCTGGTCCTGAGAGTTTCTTTGTGATCTAAAACAGAAATTTAAATATTTATATGGACAACCAATGTTATTTAAAACGTAACTAGTTATATGATTAAACAATACCATATTAATATGTACCTTCCTGGTTGAATCAAGTTTTAAGATGGAGCCATAAGTGGAGGTGATACTAGCCTTGATATCCTCCAACCTGTAAAGTATATCTTGGCTGTACACCACTGAAAGCCACTTATAGCTAGGAAGGGCCACAGGTTTAGGAGGCTCTTCAAAGGTCGGTGTCAACAGGCAACCTTTGCTGATGAAGCCAGCACACGCTCTGGTGTAACACGCAACCCTTTTTAGCCACTCCTCACTGTGGTTCTCTTTCAACTGGCCAATGAGTCGGACCGGTCCATTCCCCAGACCTCGTTCCCGCAAGAGGCGTATCACCCTGATGTCACAGGCATATCTGTGATACGAAACACAGTTGTGATATATGCATAAATCTTTAATTAAAACAATCATTATAATCACATAAAAGCACCAGCATACCGGCGGGTAAGGATGACTCTAAACTCAGAGCGATGGGCCATGTCCAGCTGCTCAAGAATTTCCCTATTCCAAGACAGGTAGCTCCGACGGCACTTTGAGCATATTAGTGTCTCTGTGACCAGGTTGTAAAAACGGTCAATATCAAGCACCTGCCGGACCCGCCTGTGAAGACCACCACTGCTCAGAGTGTGCTTACAGGCAGGGTCAGTGCAAAGGAACCGAACCTTCCACAGCCTGTACGGCATCCACAGCAGTAAGGGATGAGCAAAAAACCTGGCTGATGTTGGGAGCTGGTGGTAAATGAGAGATGGCTGAGGGGGAAAATACCACAGCTGGAGATGGTCCTGGAGCTCCAGTTTCCCTTTGGCAGACACTCTAAATAAGGCTGTTGAAACCCACTGGTGATCCTCCTGTGGCATGGTCTTAGGCCAAAGAAGTGGCAGCTCACCAGTGTTCTCAGGCTGGAATGGGTTCTTCAGACAGAGAGAAGGACAAATTAGATATAAAATAAAAGTAGGATGTGAATGTCATGATAATATATATATAAAAAAAAATGTTTAACTGCATTCTCTGCTGAACTTTGCTCCTCCACTGGTCTCTGTCTTTTCGGAGCTGGTAATGGTGGAGCAAGAAAAAAGGTTTCTGTTCTTTGTGGCTGTTGTTGAAAGACGTTGTGAAGAGAGCTGCCTGGCACTGGATCCTCACACGAATAGGCTGCTGTGCTTGTACAAGTAGGTTTTACATTAGTCTGAAAATAAAAGGACAAAAGAACATTTAGATAAAATAGGAACTTTCTAAGCATAAAGTAAATATATAAACATATATAGTAGTGCTTACACAAGGTTTCCGGGCAATATTTATGTTTGGCTTTGCACTCTCCACATGCTTGCCACCAAATCTGGACCTTTCAAACTTAAGAAAGGCATTAATATGAAAATGGTGACTTTAAAACAAGACTTTAAAACAGATTTCTAGAAAAGGAGCAAACATATTTACTGAAGACAGGGTGAGCTTTGGCCTTTTTGCCAGAGTTCCAGATGTGGTGCACGCTGTGGGGTGTTTGACTGGAACAGCAGTCTGGAGCTGGAAAATGACAAAAAAACAGGTTATTGCCATTATGAGTTCTCATTCACATAGAGCAATAAAATTCACCTACCACTGTGGAACTCATTTGACTTGATTGGCCTCCACTGCTTGTGGGTCTAGATGAGGGTGTGGGCACCTGTTGCAGAACATATATGTTAAGAACAAATACACACTTGCATATCACACACACACACACACACACACACACTGGATGGATGAGGCAGGCCAACATCAGCAGTGATTTCAAAGGAAGCAGAATACTAGTTTATGCATGTGATGTCATTTCCCCATACTACTACTACTACTACTACTACTACTCAATACTATGTTAATACTATAATTAGGGAAAGAGATCCCATCTATGCAGTGCATTTCACAGTTAGAAGCAAGTCCCCCCAAAGCGCTTCACCGTGGTAAGGGGTTTTTATTAATTTACGCAGTGGTGGTTTTCAGCTACGCATGTAGCCACAGCTTGAGGCAGACTGACAGAAACACGATTGCACAATTCTGCGCCAAAGCACCCTCAAATCACCAACTCACACACACTTCACCCACATATATAAGAGACAACGACAGCCCATTTCATGCAAATGAAGTGACAGATTAAGAGGTGCTTTTTTATTAGTGATGAAGCAAGTTTAGCCCTTATGACCTTTTTTTTTACCTGCTAATCCTTTTCCTCTGCTGTTGGAAAGACCTGTTGCAAGACTAACCCAGAAAAAAAAAAAAGAAATGGCCCAAGAACACATTATGGGAAATAAATATTTACACTGTGTGCATAATGAATCTTTGTAGTTCAACATAAAGGCAAAAAAAACAACTGGGCTTCTATTCTAGCTGAAGCATGTAATCATTTTCTTTTTATTAAAGAATGTTCTACTGTTTTAACTTCACACAGGAAGAAACAGATGTTTCTCACACCTCTTTGTGTGCCAACCCCTTGTTGTAACCCCCCCCCCTTGCATTTTCTTTTGTTCCTTAACCCCCATGGTGAGAACTCCTGACACCTCTTGCCCCTTCTTTGATGTCTGATAATAAATGCAAAGATTGGTAACCAGCGCAGTCGAACTCAAGCTTGTGATACAACAAGCCTCATGCTCTTCTGATGGAAGAGTCTAAAAGGGTTATTAAACTTAACTCTATCAGTGAGGGATGAAATGGCTTCAGCTTTAGAATAGAAGTCCAGTTTTTTTGTTTGTTTTCAAAGCTTTTTTTCTGGATTGATCATGACCTGGATGACCGAGAATCTTCACCAGCATATCAATTGTAGATGAAAAACACCTTACCTTAGGAAGATGATACCCACACAAACACTTTTGCGGTTGGGATAAAAGTGTCCGCTGGCCTCTCAGCTGTAGTGGACACTTTTCTATCTATAAACAAGAGCACAAGCTGAATTTGACTACTAATTTTATTCTTTGTCATAATACATTATCATTTCTTGTTTTATGCTCAAATCTATGTGATTCACAGTTTGTCAACTATTTTGAAACTGAAGTAAAAAATAATTATACAGTATCTACTTGATTATTAACTAAAATACCTTCTGATACAGGGAGTACCACTTTTGTTGCCTTGGAGCAGGTCGGTTGCCTGCATCTGATGGCCAAACACCAGAGGAAGCAAAAGACCTAAGCCTTGAGGCCCACTCTGTGTCATCCATAGCCTTGTGGCTTTTGGGGTTTGATTTGGACATATTCTGTAATGACAAAAAAAGCTATTTAATTTATCTTGTAATTATATAAACATGGCATAAACGCATACAAATAAAAAACGTTATAAACATTTCCCTGTGACATTTTAAAATTAATTTGACAGATTCTATTAGACATGATGCATGTATAAACCCTCATAATTACCCATAATGTATAAATGTATATACCCTCATAATTACCCAAATAAAAAATATACGTATTTCCCAGGGTCAGGCATGCTTTTGATAGATTTTATGAGATTTTGCAGTACTATACCAGAGACAGCCATGCATCTGTGAAATGCAGTTGATCGAGTTGATGAGAGAAGTTGCATTTATATAAACTCCTACTAAGTGCCCAAATAAAGTAAAAATATCATTGTTTAGTGGCAAAAACGGGCTAATTGAAACGCATATGATAAAAGATGATTCAAGAGTAGAAGCATTACTTACCGAAATCGACGAGAGTTCTGAAACGAGTCGCGCTCTGGATTCTGATCAGCAAACCTACACTATCTGCCGAAACTGCCGATACATTAAGGGCGGGACATTTGAGTGTCGCCTCCTGCAGCGATTGGCCGCCCAAAAGATTGACGTAGCCTCGTGATTGGCCGGCCAAAAGATTGACGTCGCCCTACGATTGGCCGCCAAAAGATTGACGTCGCCCTACGATTGGCCGCCAAAAGATTGACCCGCGCGTCTTATTAGCTAGCGAAAGATGGACTCCCGGTGGCTATTGGTCACCATATACAGTCCTGCGCTCCCCAGGTACCGCCATGGAGCCTCTTGTGGTGATGTGCAGCGTTTGTCGAGCTAACACGTTTATCACAGGGACAATCGCGTGTTCAGGCACGAAGGAACTCAGCTGAGAATTCTTTGGGGTCTCTTCGATGCAGCAGACGCCGAGAGAAGGAGCTAAACTTCTATGGGCTTCAGCGTTTATACATTTTGGGTGGAGTCAAAGTCTCAGCCCGAGCGTGTTGCATGCTCGCAGTTCGAGTTCAAGCTGCGTTGTGTGCTGGAAGCCATAGTTCGTCATTTTATAATGGCATAACACTGCATGGGGTTAGTTCCAAAGTTGTTCTCTGTTCCAGTCTCAAAATAGGGCAAATTTAGACTAATTTGTTCAAAAGACACTATTCCAGAAGTCCTGGCCTTTGTCTATGTTCACTCTAGCAAAAGTTAATAAAGTTTTGATGCTCTTTCTCAGAGGTAAGGGGGATCTACCCAACTAAAACGTTTGTTGGATACAGCCAAACCAATCTTTGTGTAAGTGAGGCCTCAGGGACAGCTTCTTCCCCAGAGCTGTGAAAGCAATCGCCCCCCTGGAGTGAAACGCTCACAACCTGTCCCATTTTAAAATTCCAGAGCTCCCTGAAATCCCTTATCTTGTACACATATATATGGGTCTTTATAAATACAGATCTCCTTCACATCCTTTTTAAAAAATATCGTACACACTGGGTCATTTTTAGAAATGTTTTCATCCTTACAAACCTGCGCAAATACACCACTGATCATTCTTTTAAACATGCCATACACATAGGGGGCAGTGTACCGCAAAGCTAAAACCCATGGCAGCCAATGAGAATCCTTCAAAACAATCACAACTTCCTGTTAGGAAGATGTGGTTGACGGCCATGTTGAACAGTAATGTGCTTCCATAGAGGGTTAGAGTTGATGTAAAACAGCTGATCTCCAAAAGCTCTTTCTCCTTTGCACCACAATGTGTTGGAGCAGTTGGGCTTGTAAAAACAATCAAGCAAAAAGCATCTGAACCAACAGTAAAAATCAGCACATCTCGAATTAATTTTTTTTCTCCACTCAATAATCAAGTCAAAAACAAAGGTCCAACATGTGACGTCAGCTCCGTATTATTTTTTACAGACTGTGATGCGTTGGACCCTAAAACCGCATTTTGCCATGTAAACACACACAAAAAAATAGTGTTTTCTCAAATCTCCGCTTTGGAGTTTTCATAAATAATCATTTTTAGTGGTGTAAAACTAAGTTTTCAGGTGGATCAAAGGCCAAAACACATAAAAGTTTATGATTAGTTTTTCCAGATATCCGGCTATGTGTGGACAAGGCCTCAGACTATTAAACAATGTTCTCTGTTGATCATGGTGTTCATTCTCACTTCAACAGCCAGGAGCAAACCAAGCTACTAATTTGAGATCTCAAAATGTACTCTTACTTTGTCTTTGTTAATAACATGAAATTCCTGGAAAACACATTGTATTCTGTTTAATGAGACAAAATGTGGGAAAGCTTGAGGAATACAAGCCCTTTTGCCCAGTTCCTTTCTACAGAATGTGGTCTTGCATATTTAAAATACACATTTTGTCAGCAGGGAACAGTCATACATGTGGTGTCTCCATGGGTCTGAAGCTTTCTTGTTGACCGAGAAAGGACAAAGGCAGACTTGAACTAATTTTAAACCTTTTTGTGCAGATGAAAGAAAAGATCCACACGCTAGGTGGCTTTGACCTTTTTTTTAGTCCTACTACCTCTCTCCCTCTCCAGGTAACCTCTCCAAAACCTGCACAGCGTACGGCTGGACCGAGATGCATCCTATTGACATCGCTGTGAACTGTGGCTACAATCTCAATAGCACCAGCGATGATGTGAGTAAGCCGCCGACATCCATAGGCTCCACTTGACGCCCTGTGGCGAATGAATGCAACAGTGTGGCAGGGGAGCGTGTCAAGAGCCACTGGGCAGGAAAAAATCAATGAGAGCATCTTTTCTTTGCTCTGTGGGTCAGTGTTGTTAGGTCTATCAGCAAGACGGCTGTATTGATTGTTGGACTCTTGGCTCCAGTCTTTACCTCAGGCCTGCTTTTATTTCTGTCTGTGATGGGGTGTTGCATGGAGAGGATTGATTTAGCCACTCAAGTGTTGCTGCTGGATGGTGAACCTCCGTCTCAGATCACAGGCAAACTGACACAGGTTTTGCTCAAGAGTATCCCTGTATTTACCTCCATCCATCTTTCCCTCGACTTGAACCAGTTTCCCAGAGATGATGCTGCCACCACCATGTTTCACTGTACTTGGGGTGATGGGATGTGTTGGCTTTGCACCAGACATAGTGTTTTGCTTGATGACCAAAACGTTACATTTTAGTCTCATCTGACCAGAGCGCTTTCCTCCATACATTTGAGGAGTTGCCCACATGCTTTGGGCAAACTTAAAATGTGCCTTCTTATGTTTAACACTAAATAATGGCCTTTTTCTGGTCACTCTTCCATAAAACTCTGCTCTGTGAAGTGTACAGCTCATTGTGGTCATATACACAACACAAACATTGATATCCCATCGGTGTTTGACTTTCCCTGCCTAACCCTGCCAAACCGCTGCCGTTGTGTCTGGTTGTGGCGACAAGACCAGCCGGTAGTTCGGGCCGGCTGGTCTATGAATCCCGGCCTGGAATAAAAAATTAGTCCTTCCTGGATCTCCGGTAGTCTGCGTTCAGCCTGTAAAGGAGGTCTCTGCACTACTGCAGGATAGTGGCTCGGCTCCCAGGTCAGCTTTCTCCTGCACAGCGTAGACAGACCACCGCTGATTTGATTATGATGTTAGTTTCACAGAAAAAAGACTTTTCTCAGCTTGGTCGACCCTGCAGATGCTTGTGAGTCTCTGAGCCCCATGCGGCCCCCCATCGGTGGCTTGTCTCCCCAGTGTGGGCTCCTCTCTCCTCGAGGGTCCACAGGCAAAGAGAAGGATAAGCCTGGCGAAGCTTGGCTTCAGAGCAACGGCACCCTGGGGCAGTTCCATGGTGCCTGGAAAAGTCTCACAATTCGTGGCTTTAAACTTTAGTTTGATTTTATTCCTCATGGCTTGATTGCACAACACCGGTCTGTGAGTTCTGGTGGGTCATCCTCTCTTGGCAGGTTTGTTATGGTACCATGTTCTCAATACTTTTGCAAGGCACTGTATTTATCACAGGACAAAATTCTATTTTCCGCTTGTCCTCATTACATATTTTCCCATAATGAAGTTTAGTTATGTTGGCTTACAGCAAGAAGAAACTTCTTTTCCATGTTATGATGAATCAAACTGTACCACCACAAGAAAATGTGATGTAGCTAAATCAGAATGTGTGGGTTGCTTTTGATTTCTGCGCATGTTTTTTTTTTTTTTTTATCTTTTAAACTAAACAATTCATGATGTGTAGGGCAAAATGCATTAAAAATGGAAACAACCATAAGTCAACACTGCTGATTGTTTGCTGAGGCGTCGCATTCCTTGAAGCAGGACACATTAGCTTTACGCTGACATGACCGAGTCACAAAGTCCCGCTTGTGTAGTCGGGCTTAACGAGATGTTATTCACGATACCTCCTAGAGAGGGAGAGGTTAGGAAGGGAATGAATATATTATATGTTACCTTCCTTTAACTGCAGAGAGAGCTAATCCTGTCTGTGTTGATGAAGGTGGGGCAGGGCGAGGAGTGGAGGAGTAGAGGAGCGCAACACGGCGGCAAAAAGCTTTCTTGGTGGGCAGTCTGCTCTCTGAGTCACACAGAGCCTCATTAGTATGCCACATAGGAATTCAGCAGGGTTTGAGCGAGTCGGGGACTCTAAAAGGAATTTGATGTCCATCCCTGTGCATACTTGATGTTTTGGTGTATCACAGGATGCAGGGCTTCTAATCTCATTTTCGTCTGAAGTAAAGAATGGAGAGTGATGGCGCAAACACATAAGGGAAAACAGACGTTTCTTAGGCCGAAATCAAACTACTGTAAAACTGTCAGGACTGATTTTAGAGTTGGAAGAAAGATGTAGAAAACTTACAATGGTTTAAACTTATCCGACTCATTTCTGACTTCAGTAATGAAAGGAAAGAAGAAAAAAGGTAATTGTTTCACAATTTCATCTTGAATTTCAGGGAATGCGATGGCTTTATGGCTGAATGTATGTGACTGGATCAGTGTCTCATATAAATACAATCATATACCTCAAATTCTTTCAAATGTTCTTATTGTACAGACAGAAATTTCAGGGTATTTCAACAGAATTGCGTGTAATCGATCAACACAAAGAAGTGCATAAAAGTTTGAAGCGGGAGGATAAGTGTGGCATGCATTCATCTTCAAGTCCCTTGAGTTAATACTGTGTACGACCAGCTTTCTTTTGAGGTCTCTACCAGCTTTGCTCATTAAAAGACTTCAGTTCTTCTTTCCAAAATAGCCGAGGCTCAGTCAGTTTGGATGGAGAGAGTCTGTGAAAATAAATTTTTTAAGCCTTGATACGGATTCTTATGTAGTCTGGACTTTGATTAGGCCACGCTAACATATGAAAATGCTTTGATCTAAATCCCTTGTAGCCCTGGCTGTATGTTTAGGGTTGTTGTGCTGCTGTTCCCAAACTCTTACAGGTTTTGCCTTGTTTTTAGCTCCTTCCATCTTCCTACCAAGTCTTAACAAAATTCACTGTCTTTGCTAAACAAAGGGTTCTCCACAACAAGGTGCTGTTACCATACATGTTATTCACACTCTGATTAAATTAAATCAATCTATTTGTAAATTTATGTTGAGATTTGTAACAAGCCCTAGAAGGTATCCTTATTTCACCTGCACATTTTGTTTACTTCCTTTTTAATGTGATGTGAATTGATGTGTATAACTGTGCAAAAAGAGGAACTTGAACTGACACTAGATGTTATTTTTTTTTTTTTAAAGTGGAGTTTAATGGCTGATAACACGTTGACCTGCACACATAAACAGTGTTTTTCTTGTGTTTCTCCAGATGAATTTCTTCCCTGGTCGGTATTCATTTTGAGCTGTCAACAGAGCAATCATCTCTCAACCACAAGATAGATTTTTTTCTTTCTTTTGTAAAAAAGTGATGCGCTGCTTGCGTTTAAATACAGTATGTCAGGAAGAACCGTGCCTACTGGCAGAGAAGCTGGACCTCCTAGCTTTGTGGTAACAGAAGCAATTCTTTTACAGTAGTTCCCCCCAGATTTCAGATGACAATTTAACAGAAGCAGTTAATACAATAACAGTTCATGACATCTCCTCAGTGTGGGAAATGTTGAAAATGTTTAAAATGATTTTAAAGAAAATGAGAAAATGTGGAATTGTGGATTATTTTACAGTGGCATGTTCAAAGTTTATGTGAATCCAGTCCAGGCTTTAAACATTTTTGCATTATGTGATTTTTTTTCTCCCCTATTTCTTGTCATTTAAAGGGGAAGTTTTTCTGGCAAGTGAAGGTCGGCTACACCATTGGTCACAGTGTTTCGCTCATCTTGCTGATCACAGCTATTGTGGTCCTTTGCATCTTCCGGTAGGTAAATGTATCAATGACTTTAGTTTCTCACAATTCTCAAAGTTATTAGTGTTTTGAGTTAAACATGAGAACACTGTTGATGAGTGTAGCTTTACAAGATGGCTATGAACATCATGGTGTGTCACCTAGCTTCTGCTGCTGCTAAAAAAAAGTGTAGTTTGAGCATTTCAAAGACTAAGAACTGTAGGCCTGTTTCCAAAGCCAAATTTATGTAATAAAAATTTGTAAATGTGGTTGCAGAAAAAAAACACAAAATTCTTCGACTTGTTTCAGCCTGTTTTTCTAAGGGATCACTCCACTGAGACGACTTTAATGGATATTTCTGTTGAGACTTTGACTACTGATGAGTGGGGTTTTCCCATTTCTGATCTTATCTGTTTTAATTTAAATGTCTGCTTTTGCCTCTGTTCATCAAATAATCTTAATTAACTGCGGGTATATCCAGCATGGCTCTAGACTGGTTTTGCTCATACCTTTCGAGCAGATTTTATAGTGTTTCGACCAACAAGATCACGTTTGAATCGACTTGTTTAGCATGTGGGGTTCTGCAGGAGTCAGTCCTGGGACCCATCCATTCATATTATATTATTCATCACGTAGGAAGTGTAAGTAAAAAAATATTTTTTGATTCCTGTCATCTTTATATTGATGACATTTGATTGTATTATCTGTAAGCAGTTGTCTTTGATGAAATGTGTAACCAGCATCAAACTGTGGTCTGTTGAACTTCAAATCTACTAAACCCTTTATTACTGACCCTAAGCTCTGGTGATGTTTTTCATGCTTCTTTGAAATCTGTAATATCTCTAAATTTCAAAATCCTGTTTAAAAAAACAAGAATTAAATGATGATTTACATTCTCTGGCTATTTTTATATCACATTTGCATGTAAGAAAGAACTTGACACCCAGTTTAGTTGTTAGTTTGTTGGACGTTCTGCAAACCTTTGTTTTAATACAGTAAATAATTCAAAGGTTTAAGTACAGTAGCCAGAAACTGGGAATACAGTATAGATGCAACATAAATATCTTTTGCATTTTTGCTCATGCATTGTTTTAAATTTTTATTTTGCTG
Organism: Fundulus diaphanus; assembly: GCA_037039145.1. Taxonomy (NCBI): domain Eukaryota; kingdom Metazoa; phylum Chordata; class Actinopteri; order Cyprinodontiformes; family Fundulidae; genus Fundulus; species Fundulus diaphanus. The sequence continues at coordinate 21,359,583 of CM073137.1, read as the reverse complement.
TGCTTATTAACTACTTTCTGCTATGCTGTTTCTGATCTTTATACTAATTGTTTCTCCAGCCTCTGTTTATGCTATTAGTAGTACTAGGCTCAATACTGCCAGGCTTTCAGGATAGATACTAAAATGATAGTTGGATCTGTTGTCTACCCATGACCACAATGTTCAGAATAAAACAGTTATTTGGTGTTAAGAAGAGGCCTTGAAATGGTTGTATTGCTGCAGAACCTGAGGACAAGATTGATAATAATCCTGCCTGGTGATGTGTCACGGATGATATGACAAATTATACATTTTCGAAGGTCACACAGAAAAATCAAGTGCTTCTTTAACAGATGCATTATTCATGAATGAATGAATGATGCAAATACTTTAGTCATGGACTGAAATGTCACTCAAACTTGATAAGCACTTTTAGGATGGACATCTCCAACTATTCCAGGATTATGAATAAATGTCTGGTTATGTTTGATTGTCTGGGATTGGCTGTAAACTGTATGAAGGCAATTTTTCATGGCAAAAGACAGTTATAACCTCATATTAATAGATGGTGTACCTTTGTGTTCATATTCGTTTTTCACGGCATTAAGGCACTGAGCTCACGGTAAATAGGTAACTTCTTGCAAATACATAATTTATCAAACTATTAATTATCTTGTCTATATTTTTCCCCATCCACCTTAACTTAGTATAAGTATTTTGTTAGCTTTGTGATTGTATTCATTATTTCTACATGAAAATTTCTTTTTGTGAGGCTGAGCACCGATGATTACTAAACACCACTTTTCTCATCGCTTTATTTTAGATTAAGTGCTTTTTTAATTAATGATTTTTGCCCCATAATCTGTTATTTAATTTAGTCAGTGGAGAACTGTGTGCAAAGATGAGAACAAGCTGTAAAAATGTCTCCACCTGAGGGCTTTTTGTTGTTGTTTTTGCTTTTTTATTTTCTGCACTGATTATATCAAAAACCAGACAGTAAGTCAAGGTCAGAAAGCTAAAATAAATGAGGGATTAAACTGAAAAAGATGACAGATTAGAGCCATAATGGGCACTGGGAGGTGGTGGCGAAAAGGTTTAGTGACAGAGGTTAGGACAGAGGAAGCTGCACATATCAAACTGCAACACATACTGCTGAAAAGAACCTGAGGGTGTTCATAAAAATAAATACATTCTATTATGCACAACTATGTCTATATCACAGAACAAACAGTATCTTACCAACATTAGACATTGCTACGCCTACGCCTCATCAATTTGGATGAATTAAAATAAATTAAAACAAGTTACTTTTTTTGCCACTGTAGGGCCAGTCTGAGAAACTCCGTTTTCAGAACTTCACAGCAGTCGGTCAAAACCAGGAGTTAACAAACTACAGTTTAACGAGCCGTATTTGCCCTCACTCCTGGTTAATAAAAATTGTCTGAAGTTGCTAAACCTACTTGACATTTGAAAAAAAATAAAAAACGTAGTCAGATTTAACAAATAACCACTAAAGCTAATAATTTTGTTTAATAATTAAATAAACCACAATTTTTCCTTTTACTTTCAGGTTATAGAGCAAAGGAAAACATCAAGGCAGACAAGACAAACTATGCTTTTTTTGAAGGAACATTTCATTCAATATTCATGGAAAATGGGGGGTAAAAGCACATAGCTGCAAAGGCATGACAAAGAAAATGGCTGCAAAAAAATAAAGAAATAAGAAAGAATACTTTGTACCAAAAGTGCTATTCTATTGTGGGAAGTTCAGATATTGCAAGAAACCACTTCAAGGATATTGCTAAGTTCTATATCATTTTTGACCAAAGTTATTAAAAGCCACAGTGAAGAGCCCGAGGAGCCATGTGTGGCTCCAGAGCTGCAGGTTGGAGGCCCCTGGTATCAATCAACACTTATAAACCTTCATACTTCACTATTTACTGATAGTCGACACCGTCAGCAGAAAAGAGACGCTCAAGGACGACTTCCTTCCTTACTTAAAGATAAGGGTCTCAACAAAGTGACGGGGTTTCCAGCTTAAAGCACTCAACTTCACCCGAGGGTCATACTGATAGCCTTGTTTATTTTCCGATTTTTCCGGACAAATTCATGCTGACAGACAACTAGATATCGCTTTGTGAGACATACCAGATTCTGTGTTTTGGAACCGTGAGATCTCGTTACTCAGCCAATAATAATAATAATAATAATAAAAACTGATTCTACTGCTGTTAGTTCAGAAATATGGTTCATGTAGCAATAAAGTTTGTTAACAAAATAAATAATGCAAACATGTAGCATCTTTAAAATGTTTAATAAAAGATTATGTAAAATGTCCTTCACCTGTCCAGATGGACTGTGGGGATTGAAGGAAGGAAACAGAGCACTGAAAGCAACAAAACACAGCACTGATGCATTGAAACGGTTGTAGAGAAAATCATTTAAGCACCAGGGGAAAAAAACTAAACTATTGTGTTGACCCTGAGAAAGATGGGTTTTTTTTTGCAGATGGTCATATGTGTAAGAGACAAACAAAAGTAAACATCCTCTCACCCTTAGCTTTCACTCCTGTTTATGGTGGGTTACATGTTTGTTTCTGGGCTGTTTTATAGCTGTAACTGCAAAATAAAGTTCAGCTGCTGGGGCAGCTGAACTTTATTTCAGATTAATCAGATCGTTCAACATATTTGAAGGTTGGTGTGAAGTCATAACAATTGAATAGTTAATTAAATCAGAAGGTGTTTCATGAAGTAGCTTAACACTTGGTTAAGCTAAAAAGATTACCGTAGTTTCTTCTGTTTTTCCCTCAGATTTGTTTGTTTTTCAGTTAAATTGGGTAAAATATGCATCACATTAAAGATGGAAAAAGGATTTATCATGATCATGTTTTTTTAGTATACAAATCTGGAATTGTAACAAAGGGGTGTATAAACTTTTGAGAGTTTCTGCGTACAGGTAGTATTTTATGGGGTCCACGTTCATTATTACCCCCTAATTCTCCAGTTTCTGGAATCTACACTTAATGCAAAATGTCAAAGACGACAAAACAACAGTGTAAGAGTAAGTCAAGGTATAATTAATGTACAAATTCTCCTGTGTGGGAATTGAGTTAATGAAAATGTGTTTACTTGTCAGAAATTAATGTGTATTAATATTGGGAGCAACTAGTTCTAGAAAATACCAAAAAGTAAATATTCTGAGGCATTAGGAAATGTTCAGTCACTTCTTATCTCTTCCACTAATTGTTTAATTTCTTCAGTTATGATAATGTAATCAGAAGTTGAAGCATTATCAACTACTGAATAATTGAGAGTGTTAAAAACCTTCAGTCGTTTGGAAATGCACCTCTTTTGTCTGTTTTCAAGAAGAGGAGCCGTGTAAAGCAGATTCAACCACTTAGCATCTAAATGAATTGGGAGGTTTAAGTTTGATTTATTTCAGTCTGTCATTTTGCTATTAACACCAAGGGCTGTGGATAATTAGATGGCATTAATTAAATTGGCAGAATGTCTCTCTTCCTTGATCTGTATTCTTGTCTCTTCTCTGTTTGTCCCAGAAAACTCCACTGCACAAGGAACTACATCCACATGCATTTGTTTGTGTCATTTATCCTGAAGGCCATTGCCGTGTTCATCAAGGATCTGGTTCTATATGAATTTGGTGAGGTAGACAACTGTTCTCCAGGCTCTGTAAGTTAATTAATGAATGTATTTATTTATTTTTGTTAATCAGATTTTTAAATAGATACACCTAATTATTACAAACATCTGGTGGGTACTATGGGAGGCAGTGGGTTGCTTTTATTTTTCACATGCACGATAAAGAAACAGTGCTAAATAATGCTAACTCTTATGTATCAGAGGTCACTTTTAGTGTACCACATAGGTGTGTGCTTGGTCTTTAAGTTTTTTTTTCATTGTACATAAAACACTAATAATATCCAATTGTTAAAAAAATCACTTCATTTTTGAATGATACTATATATTGCTGTAGCACAAGTTTGGAACAGCTTTTTAATACAGACCCAGGAGGTGTAAGAGTTTCACAGTTTTAAAACCATAGCTTTGAAAACTTCTATATACCTTGAGATCAGTAATTTGCACTCACCAGGTGCTAAGCATTGTAATCCCAAGCCACCTTTTTCTTATTGTAATACTATAACTTTGTAAGTGATTTTAAGCAAAAAGTAGTCAATCTGTTGTATAAAACCTATTGGGCTGTGGTTTAATTTTGTAACTCATTTATGTTTCTGATGGGCTGTTTCACCTTATCAAGCCACTTTTGTTTCAGTGCATTATGTTTAAACTTATTGGCACATTTGCTATATAGCAAAGTTCTTTCTTACATGCAAATGTGATTTAAAATATATAGAAGGTCAATTATAACATAAAGGAAAGGCTCTCCTTAGGCCACTAAACCTGGCACATTGTGTTGAAGCTGTGTTACCAGTTAATCTGCCAATGAGCAGAATGATTTGTCAGAAAGATTAATTCTGTGTGTGCAAAGTCACAATCCATAACGGATACTTTAAAAAAGAACACAGTAACAGTGAAATGATTAAAATAAATGATTTTAACTAACAAAAATAGTTAATTAACCAGTTATTGATTAGATAGTGAAGCATTAATAAAACAATAAAAGAGAGGAGCTTAAAATTGCCATGGAATAAACCATTTCATGTAGTTGATATTGCTGCACATATAAATACTCCAAAGAATTTCATTAAGAAAATGACCTCAGCTTGTTGTGTTGTCAGGCCAGATTTCCCTCCCCAGTAAAAGGGTTGCTTTTAATGAAATGCAGCTCTACTAAGTTTACTTCACTCTGATTGGCTACAACCATATTTGGACAACGGGTGAAGCATGCCCCCACACCTCTCCTCCCCCTTCATCCGTACCTCTCTTCCCTGTGCAACACTCTGTCACAAATCCATTACTATGGTTTTACTGCTAGTGGAAGTGTTTGTGTTACAGGATGTCGGACAGATAAGGCCAAGCTGATCAAAGGCTTTAACCTGGCGGCACAATTCAACACAGTGGGGCCGAAATAAACAGCCGCATAGACCGTGCCAGCACAGCCGCGACATAGGAATGTTATTCAGCTGGGATCCAGCTCTTCACCACTTGTTTACTTGATGGTGTGCTCTGATTGGAGAATATGAATTATACGGAAATAAATCCGACATAGAAAGATAAAGAGTTTTCCGATGTGATCGTTTTTGAGCAGAGAGACAAAGCTGACCGCCCCTGAGCAGCTCCTTTGGTATTCACTTTTGACATTCACATGGCCTCATCGGTGCACAACAGATCGTGTTATATACCCCACAAACCTCAGAAAAATTTAATTTGTTGTCATTGCCCCTTTAAAGAGACCCATTTCTAACCAAGAAATGATTTAGCATCACGGTTTGAAAAGTTATAGCATAATGATCATTTAAAGTGATACAACTTGTTCACTGTTAAGCGGCACAAAAAGCATTTTAAACTAGCATCATGAAATTTCTCTTTGCCGTGAAGAAAATTATAATCAGTGCACAAAAAATGTTTGGCCTTTCAGTATTTGGTTGCCTGGTTCCTGTGCTGCCCACCCCAAAATGTGATGTGGAACCACTGAACAGAGACCCTGAGGGCCGCAGTCAGGGATGAGGTTTATGTCACACAGGTTGGCTACACAACGCTGTCGCAGAGAGTTCATCAGAGCTGTCTGAGAAGATCCAGCGTGGTACAGAAACCTTTTAGGTTGTTGGGATGTCACTGCTGTCAGAGAGAGAGAGGTTCAGAAAGGTAATATAGAGGCAGTTTTAGCATTAGTGCTCACAGTGAGCATTAGTTCCATTATATTCACTGGTTTAAGCTGATGCCATATGTGTAGGGGTGTAGGTGTGTAGCAGCTCTGCATTTTTGCGTTTTTAGCCCTTCATGCTTGCTGTGGAAACGCATTAAACAATCTGTAATGTAAATGTTCCAGCAAATTGTACTGTGAATGCAGTCTTTTATGTATTTCACATGTTTATTTTTTGCATTCGCTCTGCTTCAGCTAGCCACATCAGAAACAAGTGATGGAAGGAGTTTTGAATTTGTGCTCCAACAAACAGTTTGTTCCCCCCCAGATTAGCATACATTAAACTTTCAGAACGGTTCAGAAAGCCCATCTGGGTCTGTTTTCCTAATCTGAACACACCAAACGCGAATCAGTTCATACAAACAACATAATCCTTCTTAGATCGCTTCTTAGATGCTCTAATAATCCTTTTATATCTAATGCATGTCCAAGAACAAAATCCTGACAAAATAAAAAGAAAAGATTAAGTGAATGCCTACTGAAGTGCAAATGGCGAAAAAATAAATTGCCATTTTGCAACCCAAAATATTCTCCAAAACCTTTGCACACGCGTCAGAATTGGTGCCAATTTCTGTATAATAAAGTGTTACAAATAAAAACAGTTTTATTTTCCAGTTTGCTGATCAGCTTTAAGGCTGTTTGTTCCACCAGTTTGATCCAAAGTCCGTCCAAAATTTGGTACATTAAATTAAAATTGCGAAGCAACATTAGCATAAATATTAATGTGACTAATGTTAATGTGAAAGTGCCCTTGGGTAACTTCTGTTTTTTGTGTGTATTGCCAGGTTGGCTGCAAAGCCGTCATTGTGTTTTTTCAGTACTGTGTGATGGCCAGTTTCTTCTGGCTGCTTGTGGAGGGCCTCTATCTTCATGCACTTCTGGCCGTCTCTTTCTTCTCTGAGAGGAAATACTTCTGGGCTTACATTATGATCGGTTGGGGTGAGAATGGATTTTTTTTTTTTATATGCTGCGTCAGAGGGCCTCCAGAAAAAAAGATGGCAGCTTTCACAGGAAAGCAATCATATCTTCGATTCTGGTTTTATCTAACCGTGAATATATCTCTTGTTGCCTACCAGGAGGTCCAGCAATTATCATCACAGCCTGGAGCATCGGTAAAGCGTACTACAATGATGTAGGGTGAGAGAAACAACAGGAAACTGCTACAGCTTTTCTTCCTTCGATTTTCCACATTTTTTACTATTGTTTCATGGCTCACTAGGTGCTGGGACATTATTGAAACCACTGATGTGTTCTGGTGGATTATTAAAACACCCATTTTAGCATCAATCCTGGTAAGTTTAAACAACCTGCAAGTGCTGTTTTGATCAAACCCTCTCTCTTATTGGTACTCCCACTGTTCTTTGAAAGAAGTGTGGTTGTTACACATCAACTTCTGTTGTGTCTGCTGAGAAGAGACCATAACTCTGCAGACAATAAGATAAGTGAAGTTCTGCCCTAACAAAAAAGTCAGCCATCTTTTGATGTATTTTAAGTGTATAACTGTTGATGATTGGACTGAACCAGTTGAGTGATGATAGGATAGCTGCAGAGATAATCTTGATGTTTTCCCGGTAATGCTTTTACCACTAGTCGCATTTCCTTCAATGTTTTTAATGCGCATTTTGAAATATTGCATTAGAAAAGGTTGATGGAGACAGCAAAATTCAAATTACCTCACGAAATTTCACAAAAAAGTTTTTAAGCACGCCTGAGGTGGTGTTTTACCTTTTAAAAAATGTAAATGCGCCAAAGAGGAGATGGAAACACATTTGTTGAATCGGTTCTGACGTAGCGAAAATGACTTTACATGACTGATCAGCAGTTTATGCTGCCGTCGTCTTCCCAGATATTCCAATAAAGCTCGAAAACAGGTCTGGAAGTAACAACCGGTACATTTGGACCAATGAAGAGACGCGAGCATTTCTCATCTGTGAAAATAAAAAATCAGCACATTCATTAAAGCCCCGCTCCATCACTGATCTGTGGGCCGTGCTAGTTAGCAACTGCTACTTGCTGTTTATTACAGCCAACGTTAAACGTATGACGACGTTACACTGTGCGTCCCCTGGTTAATTCGCCCACAAGATTTTGCGAGGTTTTAACCAGACCAGAAGGTTTTCTTTAGGAGAAATGGTACCTGACTGAATGGTAACCCTACTTTTTAGTCCAGGCATACTAAGATTATTGTAACATGTTGTACAATGTGACCAGTTACCAGCAGTGTTACTGTTGGCTTCCTGGTAACCACTCTGGGATAATAATAATAATAATAATAATAATAATAATAATAATAATGACTTTCTTTATATAGTGCTCCCAGTCAAAGTGCTGAACGGTAGGTGATACAAAAGTAAAATAAGAAATAAGACAATACAATTTAAAAACATAAAAGCAAAACTTGACAAAGACTCCTGGATAGATGCCAAAACGTTTTCACAAAGAACTGAGTGAAAGTCCAGTTGCCTCAGATTTAAGTCTGTTTGCTGGTGCGATGACCCAGATAACTGAAAATCTGCACAGGCATAAAAACAAAAGGAAACACCAATATTAAAACAATATAGTTCAGGCATCAAATTAGGCTGCATAAAATAAGACGAACAAGTGGGTCTTTAGCTTGGCTTTAAAAACCTCCACAGAACAGGCCTGACAAATGTCTTAAGGGCGTTTGTTCCACAGAGATGGGGCACAAAAGGAAAAAGCACGCTCCCCTACAGTTTTCCTATTAGCCTTAGGAACATTTTGAAGATCCATGCCCTGAGATTTAAGGGGGGGGGGGGCATACAGGTGCAGAAGGTTGGATAAATAGGTGGGCGCTAGACCATTTAGTGCCTTGTAGGTTAGCAGCAACATCTTAAAATCAGCTCGAATCTAGCACGATAACCAATGAAGGGATGTCAGTGCTGGAGTGATATGCTCATATTTCCCAGCAGCTGCGTTTTAAACCATCTTCAGGCCTCTAAAACTATTCCTTGGTAAACCAGACAGTAGAGCATTACAACAATCAATGCACGAAGATACAAATGCATGGATAAGAACCTCTCCATTTTTGAAAGATAAACACGGTCTGTTCCTCAAATGATAAAAGTGCAGATCCTTTGGATTCTTTGTAACTTGAAAACTACAGCTTGAAGTGAAGGATGCAAATGAAGAGAAAAATGCTGCTGGGGCAGCAGAACTTTATTTCAGTTTAATCAAATTCGACACAATTGATGGTTGATGTGAAGTCATAACAAATGGATGGTTAATTAAATCAAAAGGTGTTTCAAGAAGTAGCTTAACATTTTTAGATTACTGCAGTTTCTTCTGTTTTTCCCTCAGATGTGTCTGTTTTCTTGTTAAATTGGGTAGAATATCCATCACAATAAAGATGGAAAAAGTTTGAAAAGGATTTATCATAATCACATATTTTCTGTATACAAATCCGCAATTGTAACCGAGGGGTGTGTAAGCTTTTACTGCGTACAGGTATTTCATGGGGTCCACATTCATTATAACACTATTTTGAGGTTATTTATTTTTTAATTAGCGGCTACAGGTAAACATTTTTCCTAATTTTAAATGAATGTACATTTTGAAATAATGGGAATAAATTGCCATAATCGACTGATGCCTACTGGTGTGCAGGTTCAGTGGTTTCAGCAGCGACCTGGCTGTCAGTTCACATTGTGTCTGTAAGTGACACCTGAAAATGTGCTGTAATGCCAGTCCAGTGTTCAACCCAAATTGACTATTTAATGGCCCTCATTTTTCCACAGTGCAGCTCACCCATCCCCTCAGATCAAGCTGCTATCATGACCCTAATATTTCTCTAGATCCATTAGATGAAACACTTAACATAGTATACTAATATTTTTAAGCAAGAGAAATTATACTAGATTAAATCAATAGTTTTACCACCGGTATTAAATTCTATTTAAAATCTAATAAGTCCTGTCTTCTGAACTATTCTCTACAGGTGAATTTTGTTCTTTTCATCTGTATTATTCGAATACTTCGCCAGAAGATCAACTGTCCAGACATTGGAAGAAATGAGTCCAACCAGTATTTGTGAGTAGACTACGATTAAGTACTTTTTCATTCTGAGTTGTTTAATAGCTAATACACAGTGACTACGTGAAGATTTCGAGGAAATGTTTTCGGATTCTGTTTGAGAATAAACAACAGCCACATATATACAGTATGTTAAAATAAAAATAACAGACGTATAAAGCTTGTTGTAAAACACACAGATTTGTTCCCCCAACTGTTGCTGCATATTTTTTTGTGCTCAGTGAAATCCGCCGTTAACTTGTGCTTTTGGCCTTCAAAAAAGAAACGCATTGCCTTTTTGTGCGATGCCAAGCGAACTGTGGGCTCCCACAGACAGAAACAGGGACGCAGCGCCGCTGTGTTCAAGTCATCTGTGATGAGAGCGTCTCGTATACCGTCCGTAATGCATGAGCTATTTTCCACAGACAATTCCTCCCTTCCTTCCCTTTCTGGTCTGCTGAGATGAAAATGAAAAGAACGCCACAGTTGCATTTTATTATTGATGTCTACAGAGACAGATTAAAAATTAGTTTCGATGGAGAAAGTAAGTGGGGGGATTTAAATCTACTGCTTTGTCATTTCAGGAGACTTGCAAAATCGACGCTGCTTCTGATTCCTCTGTTTGGAATCAATTTTATAGTGTTCGCGTTCATCCCAGAGCAAGTGAAGACTGAATTGCGGCTAATTTTTGACTTGATTCTGGGATCCTTTCAGGTATGAAATGTTTCTAAATCGTAGGAATAATGTGTCACAAAGATTGGATTTTTTTTTACAAGTTTGTTTCAAAAGAATTTCACAGTTTTCTAAAGGGTTAAGCACGGGATTTAAAATTTGGAAAAAGGACCAGAACAACATATGTTTGTCTGTTCATGACTGGGCTAGTCTGGGCCAATAGTTGAGGATTGATCTACAAATTAGCAGCTCAGCCATGTGTCGGTTATAAATGTGTAGAGGGAAATGTTGCCAGATATAGCAAATAAATTCACTAACAAATAAATGTTAAGCATTTGGAGGCAATCATCATATTTGGATGTAAACCGAAACACATGCAGACCATCAAGATGTTATGTAAATGTTTTTAGTAAAGTTTCTCTCAGTTTAAATAATTAATTGGTGCCATAGACATAACATTCACACCAGACTGAGGTACCAATCTAAGTAATTGACACATAAGAGGAAATCTAAACAAATTAGTCTGCAAATAAAGTTATGGCTTAAACGACATTGGAAATCTGGCTGTGTTTAGAAAGCTTTTCTAAGGCCATGTGCAAGATATCAATAATGATCCGGGTAGATGGAAATGACCCTCATAGAAAAATCTCTACCTCAAGAGCACAACAAGCACACACAAAAAAAAAAAAAAATCACACGCATCCATCAAAAGAAAGTTTTAATTGAAAATAGCTGGTAGATCTGAGCACCACAGACTGCAAGCAGATGCAACACAAGTGAAGAGAAAGTGCTACAGGCAGCTGACTGAGTCATTTAGCAGACATACTGTAGATATGGCCTCAGGCAAGCATTACACAGCGTTACCAGCACTTGATGGCGTTTGAGTTGAAATTGCATTGTGATTTATGAGGAAGCTGGGTGGTTTTTAGGTGTAGGCATACACCTCAGTGACACATTGCTAGAACCACATCTGCTGACTCACACTTTGTTAAAGTAGCTGTGTCACTGTTTCTTATCTTACCACATACAGTATTTCGTGTATCCTATAATGCTTTTTACCGTGGTCCGCACATAAACAAGGCTCGTTTTGGGCAACATCAAGTGATTTCAGATATATGCTATTTCGCCAAAGGATTTTGCTTTCACATAAATTTGAGTAAGATCTCATTCTTCCTCTGCGTTTAATATGCAGCTATAACAGTTTTAACTCCTCTGGGAAAGCTTTTCACAAGTTTTAACCGTTCTTCCAGGAGCACATTTATCAAGTCAGACGTCAGTGTTGGACGTGAAAGCCTGGCTTGGAGTCTCCTCTTGAATTCATCCCAAAGGTGCCCCATTGGGTTAAGATCAGGACTCTGTGCAGCCTGATAAGTTCCTCCACATCAAACTCACTTGTTCATATTGTTGGTTTCTCGCCACCCTCCAAACACTAAGAGAGGATCCTCATATTGTGTTTCAGCCATTGCAGGACCACTATCAAGTCACATAATTGTACATGAAATGGACAATTGCACAATATGAACCTCTTGCCGTAGTCACCATCTCATATAATCCTCCAAACTGACTACTGTCAAGCCTACCTAAGTACTTGTAATGCTGTTAAATGCGTCAACGAGGCAGCTTCTAAGTCTGGTTATTTTACTCACCGTTCTGTTTTCTGACAGCTGGACACTCTTAAAACAAATTGATTCACTTATAGTGCCAAAATGTACCCCCTCTGGGGGCTGTCAGCATCCTTGCTAACCATTTACACATTCATTGCTGGCCTGCAAGCGCATCGTTCGGGCACTGTTGAGACTCTAAATTTATATTATTCTCTGTATGGTGCTTTATAGAACCATTAGCTGGTTAAAAGGGCCTCTATGAGACATTACTTTGTAAAATTTTGCTTTATATGGTAATTAAACTAACGAGGAACAATGGTGAGAGCTGCCAGACAGCAGAGTTGCACTATGAGCTGCAATAATAAACCTAAGAAAGAAATTTGTTTTTCGTCGTCAAAGAATGCATGTCCTTGAATTTGTAATATGTGTAAAAGCAAGATGAACCCATTCATCAGAATATTCCAGTGGCTTTCCCTTTAATTACTTTTACACCTGTGTTTTTCTTGCTCCAGGGCTTTGTGGTTGCAGTCCTTTACTGCTTTCTCAACGCTGAGGTAGGTCCATTAAACATTTACACAAACACACATTTAGAAACCCACGATTCCCGGGGAGGAGGGGCCCTGCGGTCGTAGTTTCTCTGTTCTTCCCTGACTTCAACATTTACATTCACAAGCAGCCCTGTAAGGCAGATGGAGGTATAAGGCTGCTCATATTCCAGCCCTCTTTCCCACACCGGAGCTGTTCTCAGCAGTCTGCCTGCCAGGCGGGACAAAAATAAAAGGCGGCCATGTCGCTGGTGATGTCTGCAGAGGCTCTCAGTGGAGAGATTAATTATGTCCTCAGTGCTGAGCCAGATTCAATCACTTGATTCTACACTGTCTGAATAATAATCGGGAGAGATTTTCACAAGTCTTTTTCAAAGTTTAACTCCTAAAGGTGGGAGATAATAATTAGGTTTTTGAATAGCAAAACTAAGAACAACAACAGAGTTCATGTGTGTTGTTTTTGAAACGGTAAAACAAGAAGCTGTAAAAAAACAACAAAAAAACAGGGGAATATAACGTAAAGTTTATCAGGTACACATGTGCTGTTAATAAAATCCACATTTAGAAAGCTCACTTTATCAGATCAGTGCTGTTCTTGTATTCGGATTTGCAGCTTTTAGCTATACGTGTGGCCCATACAAAGTAAAAGTTTTCCTGCATGCAACGGAAGCAACATAAATAATGCTGAAAAAAGCATGTAGAGAGGACCTGTACTTGATTTTACATTTCTATGGTTAGTTAAATCTCTGCAGATAACAAAACTTTGCTAAAATACTAACAAGAGGATACTCAAAACTGGGCTCTGTTCCTTTTCCTTGTTCATTCTGGCTCAGTTCTTTGTGCCATGTATGTTGACATTCAGCTGATGCAGACTCATCCATCTTCATTCCTCCTCTGTGCCTTTATAGTTGACTCTAAAAAGAGTTTCTTTTTAGAGGGCTCCTCTAGCTCTGGGTTGTCCCCAAACTTTTATCGTTTAGTGTCGATTCATGTGCTACATTTTTCAAATGTGTGGAAAATGAGAAATGCAATTGAATTTCTATGTTAAAACAACCCTACATTCTTTAGCTATACGTGTGTGCCAAACTGCAAAAACTATGATAAGGTTTCAGGAATAATTTGCTCTGAATATAAATTAAACACTTTCATGACGTGGTTAAAAGTCAGATCCTTGTAGAGTTGTTGATAACGTTTTGAAGCAGGCTTCATCCAAGGGTGGTATAGTAGAACTTGATCCATCAGGCCACCATAGTATCCATCTTGAGTACAGACTTTACGTCCATAAAAGAAAAAAACAAAGACAAACCACAGAAATATGAAATATCCTTAGATAAAAAAAAAATAAAAAATAAAAATGAAATAAAAACTTAATGATAACTATGGAAAAACATTTGCCTATAAATACATTAGTTAACATTAACAATGTTTTTTGTTGATACCAGATTGCTCTAGAAGAAGGTTTGGCAAAATTGCTTGTAAAATAAATGTAGATGAACTAAATGTGATGTAATGTCATTAAGTAGCAAAAAGATGAGTCCCTCAGTCTTTGATCTCTCCTTCATCAGTCAAAGGAGAGGTATTGCAGGGAATGTTGTGATCGCTCACTGTATAAACTGAAGCACACAACAGAGAACCATCATTCTGGATACTTCTTCTGCTGTCTTCTATTTACCTCGGATCAGGGAATAAGATTTAGCCAAAATCAACCATCTTCCAGTTCCAAGTTCAAAAAACGTACTGCCGTTTTGTAACATATGTTCAGTGACCAGGCTAACTGCAGTTAGCAACATAAGCTAACAATGTATTTCTCAGCATTTTGTGTTTTAGCTACAAGTTCAGTATAGGAGGTTGGATATTGTCTGTAAAAAATTACAAAAACAATCCTTCAAAACTGCAAATAAACTTTTACTGTCCCTATCACTTACTGTTATATTCAGGGCAGCCATATTGGATTTTGAGGACAGAGAAATTTCTGACTCTGATCGAAATGTTCTAATAAATTGCATGTGTCACACACAGTAAACGTGAATAAATAGTACTAGCATTACAGATTGACCTAGCATTGCTTCACTCTACCCATAATGGTGCTAACCATTTAAAAATAACCTTGTGCTCATACGTCATGTCACACAAAGGATTGTGTGATAGCTCCTTAGCTCCAGTAAGGGACATTGCAAGCTTCCTATGCTAAAGGAACTATGATAGGAAGCATACAGGCTCCTTTTCCTGCCCCCTTCCTTACTGACTGCGCTATTTGGACAGCACTTATCATGGCGATTGCTAACACATTTCTACAATTAGACCTTTTCAGACACAGCCACTGACTTCCCCATATCAAACTCTTTATCAAGAATCAAGAATTGTTGTTGTCATTATGTGTAACAAAATGTTTGATTTTGATGTGTTCAGAATTCAAATAGTTACACATAACATGCAGACACAACAAGACATAATCTTTGCAAGTTTTTGTTTTGTTTTTTGTAACTGTTGATTGCACTGGCCAACAAGACTCTCTGAGTGGCTTTATTGTGTAAATACTCCCTAGCAGCTAATGGACTCATTTTCAAGTAAAAAAGGTCAGATAGTAGCCTGCAATACTGTGCAAGAAATTGAGTTGTAGAAATGTGCAATTTGCAGATTCTTGTACTGTTTCCTACTTACAATTGAACATGTAAATGTTTAAATAAAAATCAAATGCATGACTTAAATTCTTCAACTAATCAGGTGGTGCAAGTGGAGAAAATCTTTACAATTGTTTTGTTTGATTTGTGAAACAACACAGCTCTCTGAAAAAGTCCAAGTGAAAAAATCAAAATCTTGTATTATCCTCTATTACAGTGAAGCTTTCAAGCAAAGACAAAACTTTGCTGTATTTGATGTTATTTACTTGAAAAATGTTTTCTTTACTGTTTGTGCTATCATATTTAAGAACAAGTAAATGTTTTAAGTTAAAGTTAATCTTGGCGTAGGAAAATTGAATTGTGTGTTTCCTCGACCCACTGTAGGTCCAAGGAGAGATCAAAAGGAAGTGGCGGAGGTGGCACTTGCAGAGATACATGGGCTCAGACACCAAATACCAACACCCGTCAATCGGCAGCAGCAACAACTTCAGCACCCAAATCACCATGTTGACACGCTGCAGCCCCAAAACACGCCGTGGTTCGTCTTCCTGTCATGACGACTTGTCCTCCATATGAGTCGTGAAAGCAGAGATGCAGATGAGCAAGCTGTAAAAATTATCTCATGACAAAAACTCGTGTCACACAGAAAACTCTCCAACAAAAAAAATACTCTATCACTCATCAGCATATGTAATTATTTGTGATGTATACAAAGCTTTTACTGATCGTGTTTAGATTTTTGAAAACCAAAGTTGCTGATATTAACAATTTTGAATGTGTTTTTCTTATTTTATTTTATTTTTTTTAGGATAAAGCTGACAGGTTAGTTTTTGACATGTCTGATCATCAGCTTAACTGTTGTTTTTTGTGCTCAGATACATGACATAGTCACACATCATATAAGAATGTGATTAAAAGTGTTTCCCAATGGGAACTGCACTGTCAGTTATTCTGAGCTGATTAAAATCCCTTAGTGCAATTTGAGAACTCTGTGAAACTTTGTTGTTAAAGGTATATAGCCACGTTATATGCTTAAACAAAAGACCAAAAACCATTTGATCATGATAAAATAAGGTTATATACACCAAGTGTCCATCCTGATAGTGTTTTGACAATCCTTTTTTAAGATAGAGAAATAGAACCCAGGACCGGGCGCGATGTGCTGATATAAACACACATGGTGCCATTTACCAGCAGTATCACAGAACTATCAAAATACCGGTTTGCTTAATAAATAAAACATAATACTGGACCAAGCCTGACCCTCTGCAATGCCTCGCAGTAAAGCGACAGCTCGAAGTGATCGAAGACTAACCGTTATTAATCAAATACACCGATCTACAGCAACTTTAAGAGCCTCATATCAGAACATTTACTCACTTCAGTCAACTCTGAGATGGGTCACATCTGAGCCTCAGCAGGTTTAGCGTCTGCTTCAGTGAACACCGACGTTCATACTGTATTCCCAGCAACATTCCAGTCTTTCCCCTCTTGGAATCTTTATTTTATTTTTTTTCACTGGATCTTGGACCATTCTTCATTGTTCTGCTGGGAGATGCTAATAGCTGTTAGCTGCTTCCTGCTGCGCATGTGCAGTGCATACTTCCGTTTTTATTTGAAAAAAACAGGAAAGGCTTTATTTACTAACAAATTGAGCAAAAACAAAGCAAAAACACCAAAATAATGGACATTATAATCTTTCATAAAAACTTTGTATGCAACCAGAGTTAGCTACTGACGTATGAATAAATAAAAACTCAAATAACGTGGCTATGCACCTTTAAAAGTCAGCGGCAAGAAATGAGTTGCTCCAGTATTTTTAATGTGTGGCAGCGCAGTGTTGTTCAAAAAGCTAAAAATTGTGTTGAAGTATTTAGATTTTAAAAAGTAGCGAGGGGAAACTGGTCGAGGGTTTCCTCAAATGCTTGATGCTTAAGAAAGAAGACCAGCATAGTGCCACATGAGGGGTTTGTAGCACAAATGGCCCTTTCTGCACTATGACTCTATCACAGACAGATCACCAACTTCCTTCCAATAATGTGGCATTCCCTCCTTGTTTGCCTGATCCCACGATTTGAGGAATGTTTTTTATCAATTCGGGCACCAACAAATGTCTGGTTCCAGCGTTATCAAGCAACTCTTCAAGCTGATCTTTTCATCAGCTATTGGGCGGCACAGTGACCCTGGAGAGGAAATACCTTTACACGACTCAGTCTTTGAATGTTTACATTTACTCGGGAAGAGTAACTTAATTCTGTACAGACAAGTCAATAGTGTATATAAAGTATATGGCTATGATTCTTGCACAATGTGAATTAGGTTAAAAAGCAGAAATTAGCAATCAATAATTGTTTACCATTGCAGCATAGATAATCAAACGCCTCTGCATTTAGACTCGTGTACAGGCTTGTTAATGTAACAGTTCCTGGTTTATTGTCTAGTTAGGTAGATTCTCACTCAAAATGTGTAACAGTAACTAGCTTACAGAACGATGCAGCTCTGATAATGCTGATAAACCTCCATTATGTGTAATATTGACAGAAAAGTCCACTGACTTTTTGGATACAAAACCTACTGTCACTGGAGTCTGAAAATGACAATGCAATAGAGAAGGATGTAAAGCTAAGCAGAGCGACAGGGATGACTAGTCCTGTCACATTAAGACTGTTGTCATGCTTCTCAGCTCACGTGGGTCATCCACACGTTCATGATGCAACACAGAGCATCCAAGAGAGTTTACCCAGAAAGAAGAAATCTGCCCTAAAGGTTTTGCACACTTTTTATCTTCCATCACAGCCATTTTTGTCGGAAACAACCCAATTCCACATTCGCAATGTTGACAGACATGAAGAAAAGTTTGAGTTCAGTTTATTGTTATAGTACCAGTTCACAACATGTTCACTCAAGGTCCTTTACAGGAATGAGGGGTCCAGTTAATCTACAATCATGTAGAAATATACAACAGACTCATACAAATGTCCTATTATATAATCGGTTTGCATACCTCCCCCTCTTATCTCTCATTGTGCATTTCCTTTTAAGTCATTCACTTTGCAGCAATCCCTCTTTCTGAGCAGGCAATTTGCAACAATAACCAGATTATCTCTGCGAAATATACATTTAAAACATTTAGGGTCAAAATAATCACCTCACAGATAGGCAAGGCAGTCTAAAAATCTATTTTAAAAGCTTGACTTAAAGTAATTTTGTTTTTTACATTGTTTCATTTTTTTGTATAAGGCAGTTAGTTGGACAAGAAGTGCTTTACATGTTATGTTCTCAGTATATCACGCACAGGAAGCTAATTTCATCTCTTACATAAATAATCATCAGTTTTTGTGGAAATACCAAAACATACAAAAGGTTAATTTGAAGATTCATTAGAAAGCGTTTGCCTAAACCACTGTGATGTTTTGGAAACTGAAGTGTCTTTATGACATTCGAACTTGGACTCTTTCTGATTGGGTGTTGTCCTCTACTCATGACAACAAATAATCTGGATTTATTTTGAATAAAGAGGCCAAGAGAGCAGCAAGTGAGCTAATAACGGCTCATAACCTGTAAAAGAACATCATTTCAAAAATCCTGAACTATCTCTTTAAGAGAAACCCAGAATTGAAAACAATCTTTAATGACCCATAATAGTATAATTCACTGTCTATTTTTAAAATCTCCACCATAACTCTGTGTTTTTAAACTCTAAACAAAGCGTCTTCAAGATACAGTGAAAAAGAAAACTCAAAGGACAATGGAAAATACTGGTGTCGAAAAGTCACAAACCGGGAGATCTTTGGCATGGAAACCTGTGGGAAACTCCGTCCTTTCTTGCACTAGTTTGCACTTCTAGGCAGTTTTCGTCACGTCAAGCGTGTGGACTATCTGCAGCGTGACCTAGATAGTATCAGAAGGAAAAAAAAGGTCAGAGAAAAAAGTTTACATTTCTATTTTTTTACTTCAACATTAAACACGTTAAATAATGTGACTCAGCTAATTACCTTTTATTAGTTGTTTAGTGTTGTGTCGTGTGTTTCTAAATGTTTGGACAGCATAAAGAAGCAGCAATTAAAGCCCATTTTCCTTCACAACCACAGGTCTGGAAGTGGCTAACTGGAGCTAACGAGTTTCCAAAATCTCATGGTTTCCACACGGATATTAAATCTGTCTTATTAAAACCACTCAAAGGAACAAGAAAACTACTAAACCGAACTCTTTCAGTAAAGAGTTCATAGCTTGTCTGTCTCAAGTTGCCAGTAATTATTGATGTTATTGTGTGAATTTGCTTACATAGCCTTTCTTATAATGATTAGTGTAAACAGATTTGTACATTCTGCCGTTCTTGTGATACACATGGATCCATTTTGTTTGCTGGAAACCTGGCTCAGCTGTGAAAAATATAGAGGAAGCATAAAAAAAGTGACGTTGAATCGACAAATATTCTGATGTGTTATTAGAATAAGTATTCAGTATTGAATTTGTTTTGTATGATTTTATTTTTTATTTTGAACACTTGTAAAATATGAGATAAGTGCAAAGCGTGGGATGCTGGTCCAGAGGATAATGTTGTATATCTATAAATGTACTGTGCGTATTTATTTGGTTGAGAGTTGTGTATATATAAAACTGTTTATGTTTTGAAATATGTTTTTGTATTATCTTAATCATCCTGTTTTGATTCTAACACATAATTTCCATTGCAAAGAGTAATATGTTGGCAGGGATGAAAATATGACAATAAATGGCATTGTTCCTCTCAAAATGAAGGAAATTATTTTGGAGTAAAACAGGAGAAGCAATCATCGTTCCTTTTGGTTCACTAATTATTCAGTGAAAGCTTCCTGAACTGAAAACATCTTGCTCATATTGTTGTGTTTAAATATTCCTATTTCAAATTAGGTGTTTTCTTCACTTGGCATCCTGTCTAGATTTAAGTAACAGATGATGACCTGGTCAAATGTGCTCGCTGCTATTATCCACGTACTTAAGCACTTCACCTGATAAGAATGAGCAATACCGTCAGAAAACAGGACAAGCTGTGTTTGGAACAGACAGATAAGATGTCTGGAAGCACTCTGTGAGGCTCACAAAAGGGATAATCCCAGTAATGACTATATTTTTTCACTTGAATTGTACAAAGGGTCGCTGTGCCCTCAGAAGATAAAACTATTGGAAAATACCTTTAAAATATGGTTCAGACTTCAGTTAAGGGAAGTAACTGTGAGGACTTTTTCTTTCCTTATATGAAGCAACCGTCTAAAGGGCATCTGGGGTATTTCATTATTCGTATGTTACTGTACAAATAATGTTAATTAAATTGTGAAAGTTTTTTTTTCCCCCCACACCATTAAGGGGAAAAACCCAGCACATATCTCCTGGAATAAATAAGAGGCAAGCCATTAGGCTCTGACTGGTTAGGGTAGCTATCAGTGGCGGCTGGTGATAAAACTTTATCCGCACTAGAGTTCAGAGACTAAAACACAACGATAAACTGTACTTGAACATAAATCTGTCCACGGTCACTTGTTTGTTGCTTGATTTTTAGGTCTGCTCAACCTGGTGCAAGTTCCTTTGTCCGCTTTTTCTCCAGCAAAAGCCTTGTGAAATTATTATTTTGTAAATAAAAGAAAAAATGTTAATTCACTGCACCATTCTCTCCTGTCTTGTTGTTGTTGTTGTCTGACTCTTCTGTTTGCCTCTGTATGTTTGAGCGGCATTCGTGCCTTCGCACCCAAGCTGCCAGGAGTGTGACTTTGATTTGTAGGTATCATGAAATAATCTGATTGGACACAAAAAATATCACAAATGAACCTAAAATGGAATAAGAATGCTCAAAAAAACAAAAGTCAGAGACATTTTATGAATGAACAGATTAGATTGTAATTTATGTTTACCATGTCCACACTTTTTCTCCTACAATTTTGATGAGGGTGGCGCACTAGTACCCCTATTGACAAGCTGCCACTGGCTGCCACTGACTAAGTCTATTTATTTGCTAATGCGTATATTTCTTTACAGAAAGGGATCCTCAGATTCCTTAGTACAGGGTGCTGTGGTATTGTTTTCAACTTATGTCACCTGCTGTAGGTAGTTCTGTGAATGTTTTGAAAAACAGGTAGAAGTTAGCTCCACATATTTACATATTACATATTTCATGAGCTCTAAAACCCACTGTGGTTCCTTTTTGTTCTGGTCCTCCAGAACAGCAGCTACATGATGAAAGTGACCTTTTTCTACAATGCCAAGGTTAGGGTCAGTCTTGCCAGCTGTTAAATCTCACTCTTTTAGATAGTCTTCCCTGACAATATTAAACAAGTCTGTCTAAACCAATTTAATGGGATTCAAACTCTGGACCTTGTGCTTGTTTGTCAGTCAGTTTTCCTACTTTCCCTTTAAGTCTAACTGACTTCTTACAGTCCGTGATACCATAATGGTTATCCGGCATTCTCGCTTTTTTCACCTTCCAGCCCAATACTTCATTAGTGTCATGAAATTTAAATGTGTATGTGTACAACATGATTTGGTACTCATAGAAATTGTGACAAATACAAACTAATGGATCAGCAGACATTACAAGACTGTTGTATCAATCTGCGTGTGATTAGTAAAACCATTAACCCTAAGGCCAAACAAAACAATGTAAATACTAAATACTAAACTAAATTGACATAAACTATCAACAGTAACCATCACTCGCACTTGAAAGGTGAAGACAGGTCCGATGCAGAACCTGTCCAGTACGTGCAGGACAGAGCTGGATGAAGTTATTCTAGGGTTTCCTGCAACTTTGAGACAGGTGTCTTGCCCTTGAGCATTTTGCAAAATGTATGAAGCTGGTGAAATAACCATGGGGCACAGAAGGGAAAGTCTGGAGAGTTAAGTGATTGAATAAACTCTGGCCCCCACCGCTAAGAGAGAGCTTTGATCAGCACAGCTGTTCTGAGATCAACTCAGGTTATTTCATTCCTGTTTAAAAAGGAAATATGTTTTTGTTAAGCTTTGATTATTGATAGTTTTTCTTGTAAAAAGCTGAATACAAGTAACTGTTCAACTCACGTGTGACATTTTACAAAAGCATACACAACTTCCAGAAATAAAAGCCTCTGAGTTATGGAGTTAACTACGGATTCATGAGATGTCTGCTTTTTTTCACCAGGTCAAATAAGAAGTCTAAAATCTATTAAAGGAACCATGGCGAGAAACTCTTCTCCAATTTAAAACAATTCTGCAAAGAACAGCAGGCCAAAATTCCTTCAAAGCAATGTAAAATAGATTGCCAGCTATCGCAAATGCATGTTGGCCGCCCAACTGGCACTACCAGGTACCGCATTTATAAGGTATTGCTTTTTCACATAGTCAGGGTGGTTTGGATAGCTCTATTGCCTTAGTAAAGAAAATTATCATTTGAAAGTAGCCTTTTTGGATTAATGATTTGAAGC
Organism: Fundulus diaphanus; assembly: GCA_037039145.1. Lineage (NCBI taxonomy): Eukaryota > Metazoa > Chordata > Actinopteri > Cyprinodontiformes > Fundulidae > Fundulus > Fundulus diaphanus. Next base: position 21,336,859 of record CM073137.1, on the reverse strand, counting down.
ATTTAAGTTTGACAAAAAAAGTAAAAACAAAAAACTTTAAGTCTCTCAATAAAGTAGCTATCATATAAAGTTAGCTATCAGATGTAACTTGTTTCAAATCCCTTTTTCTGTGGTGGGGCTGAAATAAATTTCCCATCACACCTTTCAGTCAAATAATTAAACAGCTAAAGATTAAAACTTGATTCTAACATCACCCATAAGCTACTTATTAGGACAATAGGTCATAGTTTTCTACTCAGATTGCACCTCCTATAAGAAACATTGGGTTCTTTTTCTAACTTTATTAATCGCTCCTTCTTTTTTAGAAGAAAAAAAAATCTGATGGATCACTTTTGGCGGGAAATATTCAAAAAAAGAAATGAAATAAACAAGTTTAAACTGTTGGTATTTTTAAGTAACAAGTTTTTGTTGCAGCAAGTTGGTGTTAGTGAAAAACATTAGAGCTCTTCTATGCATTATTTTTCTTGTCAATACCTTCAAATCGAAAACCAGAACTTATGTCTTTGTGGATATTACGTCTGTGTTTGCTGCCAGCATTGGGTAATCATATTCCTTTGTTCCCAGCATGGAGAAAAACAAACATTAATCACTGGACAGAGCTCCACGCGTATCCCATTTTAAAGCATCCTAAAGACTTTTTTTGTTGTTGTCGTGTCCTTTCATCTTTCAGACAATTCTCCTTGGTTCATCGGCCAGCCGTTACTCAAACGTGCCCATTACACAACACAGGGGAAAGACTTGAAAGCATTAGAATGTGATTTATGGATAAGCAGGGTGTAAAGAAGCATGTGAAATTGCTGCTCGCATTTATACAATGCCAGGATGTTAGATCTCACTCTTGATTTGAATGCATCCTTCATTTGCAGAACATATGACTCATGGAGGATTTACAATCTTGGCGCAGTGTTGTGGCTGCTTTCTATTCTGGTCTGAGCCGCCTTCAGTGAGAACTAACCTTATTAGACTGAAAAGCTCTGCTCTAACGAAGTTTAGGCTTTTCAGTATGACCACTGAATATTTAAATACTGTGTTGCAGATATTTGTAAGACAGTTATCAAGATAATTCTAATATTTCTTGTATACTAATCACATATCATGCATTTTTATAGCTTGAACATTAAGAATCATGTGCATTGCCTTGTTTTGACCCAAGTATTAGCTTAATTTGAGATATATTAAATGATTCTTTTTAGGTCAAAATGCAACACTTTGTGCATATGGATGAGCTGTGCAAGCTTCTCAAAAACTTGCCTATGTGACTGGAGAGGGTCGGCGGTCTAAGTTCAGACTGACGTAGCCTAGAAGGAGTCATGTGATGATCAATTTAGCAACAGATCCGGCCCTTCTCAATCTTTGGTCCAAAGTGGTCCGCTATCAGATTCCAAAACGTGGAGGGAGACTGTTTAATTTTGCTCCAGTGTAGTGCTGCCAGTGGCCTTCAGGGGTGCTAAACCTGGAGGCTACAGGTATTGCGCTTCCAGTGGCTAAAAGTTACACGGTGTGGCTTTAAAGTTCTTCACATTTTATTGCAAACGCAAACTTAAATATATCTTACTAACATATTATAGGATGGATAAACACAAGTAGTGTTTACATAAAAATGCTTTAACTCAAACCAGTCGCTGACTGTATGTTTAGGGTCGTTGTCCTGCTGGAGAGTGACCCTCTGACTCGGTTTCAAGTCTTTTGCAGCTTCTAGTTGTGTTTCTACCTGGATTGCCTCATATTCAGCTCCATCCGACTTTGCACTCATGCCATACCCTTTTGGTGATGGATTGAATAGTGCTAAGCAAGGTGTTAGAAGCTTTGTCTTTTCTATAATCTAACCCTGATGCTGTTTGTTCACTAATGTTCTCAAACAAATCTGAGGCCTTCACAGGACCGGTGTATTAATACTGAGATTAGATTTTGGGCAGGTGGACCAAAACCCATGTGACTTCAGGGGGATCGGTTGCATTGCATTTTATTTAGGCTAATCAAAGTTAAGGGGGTTGAATACAGAGGCAGACCACCCTTCAGTTTTTTATTTATAAGGGACTTATCCTCCTTCTTGCCTGAACCAGATTCAATCTTTAGTTTAATAAGGTCTCGTTTGCAACAGGAAAATTATCTCATTTTGATCTTTTGTGGCGTAAAACTGAGAGGCAACCAACCTCGTAATACTGCTTAACCACATTTCATTGTCCATCTACTTCAGAATGATGAACCTGTGTGTTTTGGCCTATCACATAAAATCCCAATAACAATCTTGATGTCTGTAGTTTAACATGACAAAATGAGAATAAAAAATCAAGGGGTAGGAAGACTTTTTTTAGGTGCTATCTCAGTTAATTGATTCATACAACATGAATCAATGATAGCTTTGCTTTCAACAGAAAGCAAAGCTATCTTTCATATGTGCAACTGCGTATTCATAACCTTGCAATAGCAAAATAGATAAAAAAGAAGAGAAGAGCCAATTTCCTCCTGTCAGCATCTTATCTGAGCGCAGGACTTAGATAAAAGCAGTTAGGACAGCATGTTTGAAGCTATATTAAGATTCAAAACCAGAAGATGCAAATGGGGACATAGGGAAAAAAATGTGGTCTGTGCCCTTATGACGTAAAATGTAGCCTTTTAATGCAGAACAAACAGGAAAATCAAAAGTATGAAAGAGTATGCCATTTGCAATCAGAGATGGCAAAGAGTTCTGCTCAGATCAAAGCACAAGAATGCCTGGAGTTTAACCTGTAAGGAAACTACAAAGGATCAACCTCTTTCCTAAATCTACAACAAGCTCTGACGCCAGGAGGCATGACTAAGGAATAAAGCACCAAAACCTGCACCTAAGACCAAGTTATCACCACTCCTGTAAATTGTTGATTTGGAAGTATTTTCATTTAATGAAGAAGTTTGTTTCTGAAAGGAAGTGAGACAGACATCTCCCAAAAGATGGCAAATCAATCTAAAAGCAGTATCAATTGTGAAAAAAATTGCATGATAAAAATTCTTTATACCTTGCATAATAGTCAATGGAAAAAAATCTTCATTGGCATAATAGCAATCAAACCCTTCTTACATTTGCTGACTAGCTTTTTGCATGTTTTCCGTTGGTGTTTTGACGGTTTGCCTTTGATGATGGGGTGCAAGTCTTTGACGTTGGAAGACCTCCTTGCTATCACTCACTCATGGCTCACTCAGGGCTCTTGCATAGGCCGTCCAAAATCATTAATATTAATATCATTACTTAGTTACTTAAACCCCATATGTGAAACGCAATTAAGTTCAGATTTGCACAGATACCCCAGACTCTGCAATTACATGACAAGAAGAAAACAGTGGAGGACAACAATCTGACAAGGAGCAACAACCAGACTTAAACTAAATGCACTCTGAGGGTCAAACAAAGACGTGTGACAGCTAATAAGCTAGCAGTGGTGATAACATATGCATGACACGTTATTTACATGCACCTGCACAATTTAATCATCGGACAATATGAAGGTCACAGCTCTCATATTAAATGCGCTCTGGGCAGTGGAGCAGTTGGTAGCACTGTTGCCTTATAGCAAGGGTTCGAGTTCTGGCATGGGGTCTTCCTGCATGGAGCGTGCAGGTTCTCCCTGTGCACAGTGTAACAACACGGGATAGGTTAATTGGTCTCTAAATTGCCCTCAGCGGTGAGTGTATGCCCTATGTGGACTGGCGACGTGTTCAGGGTGTACCCCGGCATTCGTTTAATGACCGCTGGAGAGAATTAACCAACCCCCCCCCCCCACCCACAACCCTGCACGGATAAGTGGGCATAGAAAATGGCTGGATGGGCTGGCAGAAATCTTAATAATTTGAAGTGCTGTAAGGTTGGCCATTTTTACTACTAAAAAACTGAAAGGTGACTTCATAACTGGAAGCCCTGAAACAGTATTTAGTACCAAGTGAAGTTGAAGGTTTTTAAAGGCACAGTTCATATACAAAATGTATTCTGTAAGGTGAAACCCTGGCACCGTGTCCAGTGACGGGGGGAGTGAGGAGATGCAGAAGTTAAAACATGAGCGGTAGCTCGGGGTTTCTAATATAAATTAATCTCCATAAGTTGCATTGGGACTCATAAAAAAACAACACCAGGCCACAGGGGATCACAGGGAAAAACAGATTTTGGATTTTTTTACCTGCATAATTCCCTCTGACCAAACGTATGCTGATATACATTTATCAACTATGACAATCTTAAGTCCATTTCGTCTTAAATTATTTCAGTCTGCCCGCACTCATGTTCTCTACTGCTAGATGTAACTTGAATAGTTGGCCATGGAATACAGAGCAAATAAAAAGGTCAAAGTCAAGATTACCTCTGATATAACTTTGTCAGGGGCTCATGCACCAGAATGTCTTCAGGCATGCCATTCATCACTTTTGATAGCCTGTGCCTTTGCTTATCTGCACAGGGAATATTTAATAAGACTCTTGCCATATCCATCATTGTCTTATCATTGTCAGGCTCCCTCAGATTGGGAATATTCACTATGAGGTGCCATCCTGTATAAAGGCATAAACAGATTTGGGATTTTCATCCTATTTCTTTAGTGTTGTAATATTTGCTACAACACCCACCACATGCCTGAGAAGCCGTAACGCATTCAGATTGAGATAAATCCTTCTGGAGCGCCTGTAACTTAGAAGCAGAGAATACTGGAAGAAACAAGATTCCAGGTTAATTTAAATGTTGCTCCTGCTCTGTGAACAAGCTGCTTTCTTCTAAATTGGCCTCATTCTGCGTTTGTTTGGGCTAAAACGTCTGTTCTCTTTCAGAGTTACCTTGATCTGAAATTGCCGGAAGCTCTTTGATGGGCTTGATGCAGAAATCTGATTCATTTACACCTAGTTTTGTTAAAAACTTAAGCATCAGAGCATTTAATTTGTCCAGAGAAAAGAAAGGAAATTTCTAATTTCCTGTTTCTAGATACTTCCTCACAGCAAGACTCAAGGCCCCTGTCCTGGTATGACAGAGGAGTGATTAATTTAGAAAATAACGGAAAACCCTGAAGCGGGGCGCCGTCATCTCGGCAAGAGACCTGTAACAAAGATCAGGAAGATAGGAGTGGGTGCCAAAGTGACTCACTCCCATTAAGTCCTTCAAGTCTCACAGAGTTATTTTACACAGTCCAACCCCAGCAGACTCCCCGCCACCTGCTTCAGCTACACCGTCACGCCTGACCTTCCAAATAAAATTGTTTTAGGGAGTTTTGCTTCCAGCCAGGATAAAAGGAGAACACAGGTTCACAAGTAAAAAGGCCCAAGATAAGTTTAAGCGAGTCCATTAACATCCTGTTGGTTAAAGGTTAAATTGAGAAAAGCATCTTGAAGCAAGTATATTGTGTTTAGTATTGTTCAAGCATTCCCCTAAAGCTACTGAACTAACAAGTTTTCACCCATAAATAATGAAATACCCTGTCGACTTTAAATAAGGTGTCTAAATGGAGACTTTAGCTATTATCATACAGTGAAAATGTGCAAAAACAAACATCTATTTATCGCAAAATTTCCATGTGGACTTTAATCAATTTGAAATCCATAAAAAACAAACATCTGCTGTACTTCCTATTAATACTGATATGACTTGGAGAAAAAGCTATCCTAAAAGGACGCATGATTATTATCACTTTCTCCGCAGCTTATCCTTGGAACTATAACCGCATGTTTTGGCCAGAGGAGACTACATATGATAGATGTTTTCTACGCTCAACACTCCTGTTCGGTCTGGTATGAACGGTGCATGATTAGTAAGGTGGAGGATCTGTGATGCTGTGGTCCTGTTTGTCTTCCCAATGTCCGGGGAACCTTGTTAAAAAACATGTCATCACTGACTGGATGAAATCCTCTGAGATTTTTTAAATAAACATCTGGTGTCCTTTGCCAGAAAACAAGCTAAAAAAAGACTTGACACGGAGGTGTTGCAGTTAATGAACCAAACCTAATGGCCAAATCAAGCCTGAAATAGTTCACCGGATATATTCATCCTTTTTTTCACGGACATCTCGGTTTCCATCATACTCAAATCCTATATCCTGTGCTGCAGGGATGCAGAACTCTGGATGATTTAGAGAGATGGTCCAAAAAGGAATGCTTAAAGCTCCCTCTCTCTGTGTGCTCCCACCTTAGTGTAGACAGCAGAGGTACCAGTAGGTGCAGCCCTGTTAATTTACTTAATATTTAAATAAAAGCACTCAAATGTGAGGCTGGATTTCTCTAAAATATCCAGAGTAAGGGATATTTTAAAATTTTTCTTGTAAATTTGCCCTTAGTCTCTTATTCTTAGTTGCTGTTTTTTTTTTTAGCATATCTTTTATTTGCCTTGACGTTTGCCGCTGGTACATCTGGATTTCCCCACCATTTTTATTTTATTCCTGTATTCTGCATGGTTTAAGGCTTTACCTTCTTTCAGCCCGGAGAGTCTGAGCCAACATCCTCGTGTTCTTACTCGGCAATTCTTTAAACACGGCGCGTTAAAGACACAAATCTTTGAGTGACATGAATGTGGAGTCAACACTTGTAGCACATTTGTCAGCCGGGGACGCTGCACAGCACCGAGGGAAGCAAACCAGTGTGTGTCAAGAAGGAAGATCCTTTTGACACGCCGAGGTAATGAAAGTTGTCCATTGTGCTGCATAATTCAGACCATCATAAGACAAACATTTACTCTAAAAGAGAAAAGAAATACTGCGGTGCTGTGAAGATGCTGGAGGAGGTGGAGGAGGAGGAAAAATGTGAGCCGTAAACATTTCAGCAGGACCACCCATGCTGTTAAATACATTTGTGACTGATGGATCCGTGCTTTTAAACCAATGCCATCAGCCCTGCTGGAGATCCTCCGTTTGTTTCTGAGCTTATGACTAAATATAATCAAAAATAAATCTCTTTAATATACATGAAAAGAAAGGGAGACACAAAATGCGTTACAGAAAATGGTGCAATTTAAATTGCTGCAAAGCAATGAGACAAAAAAGCTGGCATTAACTGTCATTGATATATTTAAGCATTTTAATGGCTGTTTTGCTTAATAATGACTTCAGCTCTACGACTGATGCTTTTAGATATGCGCAGTAAGAGTGCTGACAGACTGAAGCTCACATTTGGCTCAGGTCACTTATCTACGCATCCTAATGTCTAGTGTTGGATCTGACTGCGAAACATAAAGCACATGGCCGATAAAATAGAGTGAATACAACTAAAAAGCCCCTCCAGACCAGTATAGCCTAGATTAGGACATATTTAGGCATTTTTTCTGTCTTTGAGGCAAAAATGATATTACAAAATGATGAATGAATAAGATAGGCTCCTTCACACAGTTGATTCTGATTAGTGGTCAGCATCGCCGTAATAAACAGGAATGAATCATGTGGCTTTAACAGCTCCAGAAGGGAACAGACAGGTACTTATTTAGATTTCAAGCTTAAAAGTCACTCCGCTCCTAAGGCAGAGAGTTAAAACAACAACAGCAGAACTGGTCTTATCTTAAACACAGCTAAATATATCACAGTATGAAGTTTTTTTTCTTTGCTGTAGCCGGAGGCTAACTTCAGTTTTTATACACCTAAAATCAATCAGCCTTTTTTTCAGTAGGGGTGGGCGTTGTTGTATTGTTGACGCAGTAGGATTATAAACATTTGCTGTAATAAAGGTTAGACATATCACAATAATAAAAGAAATAGCCTAATTGATTATATCTCTAACCCCCACCTATTGATAGTATGATGGTGATGTGTTTTTGGGCTGTTTGAACTGTTATTCCATTGCAGAACCGTGTTACTATTGAATGCATCTGGTGTGGTGAGGTAGTCTATTTATGGCTACCTCACCACAGCAGATCCTCAGTTTTAATACGAGAACAAGTTTGTATTTGCCAGGTTGTAGATTATATGTGATAATAGATTTTTAGCAAAACCAAAAAACTAAGACTTTGCTGATACAATCTGTTTATCCTCATTTATATCGTCATGTAATAAATATCAGAAATTACTGTGAATGTATTGTGAGAAGAAGTCCATTTGGCCTATTCCTTACAAAAAGGATTATTTTTTTTTTTATATGTGTAAACTTATTACTCTGAGTTCTCTTTTCACATTTGTTCTTTAATCTTGGGGCTTTTTTCTCAACCAAAGCCAAATGATCGTGCCCAGGAGTGTGAGATCTGCTATCTTTAAAGCCATGACACACACTCAGTGCTCTCACTCAGCGAAATCGGTAAAATATTTGCCAACTCTGCGACAGCCTACGGGTTGAAACCCAAAGTTCAGCATTGTGAAACAGCGCCATCTGGCGAGAAATTGGGGGAAAAAATACAGGGATGCGTTTCCTCTAGCTTGGTTGAATATGATGACACACATGCTGGTTAGATCTGCAACTTAAAATTACTGCTACAAATAAGCAATAAATGTGTAAATGTAAAAATTTCAAGTACTAAAACAATAAAAAGATCCAAAATTTTGAAAATTATATTCTGAGTAGCAAATGTACCCTATTTGAATGTAATGTAATCTCTCTCTCTCTCTCTCTCTCTCTCTCTCTCTCTCTCTCTCTCTCTCTCTCTCTCTCTCTCTCTCTCTCTCTCTCTCTCTCTCTCTCTATATATATATATATATATATATATATATATAATTATTTTAATACTATAAATATGTTATTTATTTATAAAATTATAAATCACAACTGTTAACATGAAATGAAGTGGTGCCATTACTTCCTGTAGCCATGAAAACCACTTACTGATTTTTGTGTAAGATTAGTAGACTGGTCCTGGAAGCAGGAACATTCACAAATTCATTTTAACATTTTTTCCTCATAGTTTTCTTTTTTTACATTTTTGTGTTAGCCATGGGAAAAAGGGGGAAGCCATGTTTCGCTTGAATAGTCAAAGACCTTCACTCTCTTCCATGTTCATCGGTTCATCATGCTGCAAACGCTGGGGATCATTAAACAGGTTATTTGCTCTGCACTGCAAACTCTTTTCTAACAAAACAAAATGCTTAATCAGAAAGTCATCAATGTTCTGCAGAGAAAAGTGCTGCAAAGAAACAACTTGTCATTTTTCTATTCACCGTATTTGATGACCTGAGAATCAGCAGAGAGGTTTAAACGTTGACAGAAAGCTTCACTGAAATTCTGTGTAAACATGTCAATAAAGAAGAAAAACCCACTAATCAGCAGCTCACGGATCCTGCAGCAAATCAGTTCTCTTCTGGAAATTACAGAGGAATGAGGAGAGCTCAGACCATTGAATCATTTGGATTTGTTTTAGATTTTCTTGAAAAATAATCAATTTTCTACATTTATCAAGATGTCAGTAGCTAATAGGGAAAAACACCGATCCCATCCAGCCCTACTGGATCCATGACGGTGCCAGCTGTACTAAGTAGCTTTCACTGCTTGGTATTGTTCCATTTAGTCGCTGAAAGCTGTTGTAAGAACAAAGAAAACTGCTACTAGAGTTATTACATGACACTTCATCTTTTCATGTTACATTCGTGAATTTGTAGTCAAACATAAATGTAGGTAAAGCAGACTTCTTCATTTATATTAATGTGAGAACTACCACCATAAAGCAGATGAGCTGAGCCCCCAAAGCATACAGAAAAACTGAAAATAAATATAAATTAAGAATAGCTAAAATTTTAAAACATTCAGCAATAAAACCCTGACAAGTATTACTTTATGTAATAGTGCAGATTTAAAGATAAAATAAACCATACAAAAGAAATCAGTGCTTTCATGTCCTTATCATCTGTTTAAATTGATATATCTGTTGAAAATGGCAGGACTAAGATGCAGAGACGACCCAATCACAATTTTTTGGCCGACTTAGTAAAGCTCTGAGTTGCCCACATCAATTTTAGCTGACTAAGATTTCTATTTAAGAGCTACAATACAAGAAGAGATAAGAAAATCATTCAAAATGTGCTTTTACAGCATTCCTGCCATGAGCGGTCGTTCATTATTTAAAGGAGGCACAGAGGCTACGTCACACTGTGTGTGAGATATGGTGATTTGCATTGTTAGCATAACTCAGACAGCAGTCTGTGTCTAGGGAATGGAGGTCTTCGCCTAAACCAAAGAAACATTGCTACACTCCCTTCAGCCTTCCTATTATCTGCTGAAAGTCTCCATCTCTAGCAGCCACGATATGTTCCTAACATGTCGTGGAAAAAAGTTTCCATCTAAATAACTTCTGACTATTTCTAAAACACCCCACTGATACCTAAAATAGCTAACTTTTGAGTCATCTTCATGCTAGCTTCAGTCAGTAAGCTAGCGGAGGAATTTCTTACTGTGACTCGTTAGCACTCAGTGTGGCGTCTCCACTGGGCATAAAAAGATAAGACCTTTGAGTTTATGACCGACCCGTCGCCAATCAGGGCCGGTTAAGCTAAATTTAGACAATCTTGTTGACCGGCTAATTTCTCAGTGGATCTCTGCTTGAGATATATCTGTAGCTGATTTCATAGAATAAAAACTTAAACTGGAAGGAAGTGCCTGCGGACAGCAGAGCTTATGAAAAGGGCAATGGGCTAATGGGTAAAACAAGATAACGGAACCCAACCAACATGCAACATTTCTGTAAAGATCTAGGCTTTTGTTTTGGCTAAACGGGTACCGGACCATAGAAAGCTAACAAGCAGCACTGAGAGCTATCCTTCAGTTCATCTATTGTTAATCCAAACCATTAAAAAAAATAACTTACATTCCTACAAAAGCAACATGTTTGCACCCATAAAGCGTGTTCTTCCTATCTTAAAAGTACAATGATTACAAACTGTCCGGGAACTCCGTGGAGCGATTACGGAACAATAACAAAGGTCCGGAAAAGCCGAAGCAGAACGCGAGCAAAAAATGGATCGCGTGATCCAAAGTAGCCAGCGCTGTTAAGACGGGTTCATGGTCTCTGTGTAGAAAACTTTGGTGAGCAACAGTGACTGGGAAACGTTTCCTTCTTTGTCGTTTTGCTTTGAGGTCAATTGGATGTTCAAGCACTCACGCTCACCGCTAGTCTGTCATTTCCTGTCTTGAAAAAAAGTAAAAGAAGTAAAAATGCTCGCTATGTACAAGAGAGAACTAGCGTGAGCCATAAGAATTTCCACAATGAAACTTCATTCATTATCGTCTTCATTTTAGTTACTGTAATTAAAAAAAAAAATCCACACGGAGAAATAGGCAGTTTACATCTCCTCCGATCTGAATACTGGGTCGGTGCGGCACAGTGGACAGTTCTGAGCTCCTCAGACGCCGCAGTCGTCGGTTCTGTGCTGAAGTCTGCGAGTGAGCGTGAGTGAGGTGGAGAGGGAGGCGACGGAGACATGGAAGAGGAGCTGCCACATGTTCCTCGTGCCGAGCAGGTGCAAGTTGCAGAGGACGATCGCGGCCAAAAGGAGGAAGGATTTCAGCTTCTTCAGAGACGAGTGGAACAGGTACAGGTGGCACTACGGAGTCGGCAACAAGGAGACGTGTTAGACGGAGCTTGGCACGAGGTGACTACTGTTTGAAACGAGTAGCAGTGTTAACGTGTGAGCTGCTAGTTACCTGAAGAGAACAGCAGAGAAATGCAATAAAAAATGCCGCAACCTTCCACATGGCTTCGCTGTCGTCCTTTGGAAAAGTGAGAACAAAACAGCTGAATTAACTTTTTTTTTTACCTGAACATCTGCTTTTGTCCATTTCAGATTAAACTAACTAGTTACACACAAAAGTGGGAGATCGACTAAAAATGCTAAAACTGCAGAGATGTTATTTTCTTTTCTAACTGTTCTGCTTGCTCAGCAGATCTACAGTTGGGGGTCAGGAGTTTGGATACACTCATCAGCAGCATAAATGTTGGGCTTTCAATAATTTAACTCAAGCATTCTTTGTTCTGGGTGGACTTTTATGAATAAAAAACAAAGAACTGGGCGCACAAGTTTTGAATTTACACGTACAGGTGCAAAATATATACATACAATATTTGGATAAATGTCCCTTCGCAAGTTGTGCAATGATTACACAATTTTGCAGGCACCAAACAAGCATCTGGCTTTCTGGCTGGATATATGAGCAATCTTCATATGAATAATGTCAGAGCTCGTTTCAGTTAATCCATTTCCTGGCCCAGATCCGGCTTTTAAACATAGTCCACAATTTTTGGATTGAGATCAGGGCCACTCCAGGAGCCTGATGTCACTTTATCTATCCAAAAATAATAAATGTGGGTTTTAGCAGTTTTTTCCTTGTAATAATTGACTGAATTTCCACAAAAGAACGGCACTAAAAATACCAATAATGTTTTTACATCAATTTGTCTTGTCATTAGGTTGGAAACTATATATTTTTTACATAATTTCCCAAAAATATAATTATCCCTTAGAAGAAAATCCATCCCCTTTTTGTTTTTCTTTATTTTACAACCTATATATAAAAATATAAACAGTGGTTCTTTAAAAATGACAAAAATATCGTACAGTATTTATAGTAAGTTATAAATTGTCTTTTTTTCCAAAAGGTCACATAACATTAATGGCTCTAAATGAGTTTTATTTAGCTGGACTGAGGGCAACAATGTCTGGATTGTAAGGGTTGCAGACGCCTGATCTAGCTGTTTGAGTGTCATTCTCCTTCTCTAGTCCATGCACTGTGTGCACAAGAGTCCCTCAGCATGATGCTGCCACCACCACGCTTGACATCTGGAAGAGCCTTCTTGGGTTTTAAAGACTCACTTTGACTCCTCCAAACACAATTCTTATCACTGTGCCCAAACATCTCAGAGTCTGTCTCCTCCGACCCTAAAACCTTCCTCCAGAAGTCATTTGTCTTGTCCATGTAGGCAGCCCTACATTTCAGATGAGCTCGAATGAGTCAGTTTTGAAGCATGAGCTTCTTTCCTGGCCCACGTTGACGTTAAACTCACTTTCACATTGACACATCTAGGACATAAGAAGCAGTTTCCTTTCTTCTTCATGACGGTTTGTATTTAGATCGTTGAAACCTGGATACGGCTAGGTGTTCCGACAGGAAAATGAGCCCCAATGTGCATCAGAAGTGATTTTTGAACGGACAAAACAAACTGACATTAAACGACTGGTATTGCCCCGACATCACACCTGCTGAAAATGTCTGGAGCACGATTAAAAGGCAGCTCCCTGACAGGAAACCAACCAATTTAAAAAAGCTTTGTCATTTCTGCCAAGACAAGCGGACAAATAATAACCCAGAGTTATTCCAGGAAAGCATGTCGTTTCTTTGAAAGTTGTTAAGGCCAAAATCATAGTAGAAGGGAATGTATACTAGTTGACTCTGTGACAATTAGAGAAAAATATATATTTTTTCCAAACTTGGGCACCCGGTTCTTGTTTTTAGAAAACATTAAAGTCATATTGAGCACCTCTATCCCTCTGTGTGAACAGAATAGCTCAGCTCCATCATCATGACTACATAATCAAAGTGATATCCATGCTCCTGATGGCTGTATGTAAAGTTCTGACTGACCCTGTAGTCCTGAATCCACCACGTGTGTTAGGATTTTCAAATAACTCAAATTAAAAAGCATTTCAGTGACACATGACCACGGTGCAGAGAAGCGGACAAAGCTCTGATCAGACCCTTGCACTGGCCATACCTGGAATGTGTTCTCTATGAGGTGCACCCCACGGATCACGTTCAAAGACGCACACATGATGTTGAGGACGAGAGAAAGGATGCCCGGCGCCGTCACTGGTTCCAACCTCTGATTTATACCTGCTGGAGTAAAAGGAAACAACAAAAGAATACGTTTATCAGGTTCAGATGGTGGAAAGTATAAACCCACCCAACGGCTGTATTACCTGAAGTATATAAACATTGTAAAGAGACGGATGCTGGACTGCCTTACCCGACGCGGCGCTTTGTTCTATGTGCCCATTCGCGGTCCCGTTGGTCAGCTCCACTTCATCCAGACTGATCACTTGCGGTGGACGGATCCTCAGCTCCTCTTGGACCTCCGCCAGAGTCACCTCTAGTGCAGGACCACCAGTCTGGTTGTACTGCTGCTTCAGCTTTTGAATGGTGTTGTCTGTTAGGTAAAGGCAACGTTTTCGATTGGGATGAATAGATTTCACTTGTTTTAAAGAAATTGCTCATCAGGCAAAAGCATATGAGCATCAATTTAGTAGAAAATCTTTTGGAAAAAAAAATAAAAACAGTAAAAAAAAAAAAAAAGCAATATTTTCTTCCCTCACCAAATTCCAAAAATGGATATGGCCTGGCTGCCAGGGAAATGACGGCGCTGTCGAAGCATGCTGTGAACTCCCAGCGCAGATCTTCCAGGAAGCAGAAGGCTTTAGCGACGGGGAGGCTGCTGTGGCACACGCTCATGTAGGATACACCCTCCGAGGAGACGAAGCTGAACAGGTGAGCGGAAACAAGGTGTCTGGTAAATAAACAGCCAGGCACAGCGTGGCATGGACTACCTCACGTGGGTAACGGAGGGTCTAGGCACGGGCGATTTCCTGCCAGGAATCCTTCCTTGTGAACTGATCTGTTAATTCTGACTTTCTCCAGATCCAACCACATTTTTCATTGAGCGTAATAACAACACATAAAAAAATTAGGTGCTGCCTGCTGGTTGCTTGTTCTTTTGAATCTACCAGAAATGAAACAAACAAAAAAAAAGGAAATTTATGCAGTAAAAAGTCTACACGCCCCTTTTAAAATGTCAGGTTCTTGTGATGGAAAATCAGGAAACAACGATAAACTACCTCAGAACTTTTGAGATATTTATTCTGTATTAGTCAGCTGAAAAACAAAGTATACAACTGTAGGAGGGATGAATCTAAAAAAAAAAAAAAAAAAAAAACGAAATAAAAAACAATGACCACAATGCACCTTTTGATTCAACCTCAGCTTTCGTGGATAAAAAACAATTATGATAACTCTGGTTAACTTGAAATAAAGTTCAGCCTGGTAGAATTCTCCTAATATTTGCAAATATTTCTCTCTTTTATGTAAAGCCAGAACTTCAATTAAAATTAGCTCATAGAACAAAAATATCAGCCAGGATGGGGATAGAAAAAAAAAAACTTGCATAGCTGGAGAAACTAAATATTGTTTAATAATTGCTAAAAGGACAAGAAAGAAAGTAGTCAGGGAGGGTACAGTGACACTGATGGAGCAAGCAGGAATCACTGCTCAGCGCTGGTTGGATTCTGTGACAACAATATCCTGTTATCTCCGTATGTCTGGATAAAAGAAACAAGAAGCTTTTGCTAGAAAAAAAGAAAAAAAGGCCTTCCCAAGATGTGGAAGAGTATGTACTGGTTTGGTGAAACTAAACTTGCACTTCTGGCCGCATTTCCAAAGAACCAGGACCAACAGAGCATCATATGACAGAGAACTATAATGGTGGCATCAGCATGCTCTTGGGTTACCTGGCTTCAGATAAAAGTGGTGTTTGTGTCAAGGTGGATCAGACGTGAACAGTTCTAAACAACATAAAAAAAAAACCTTCAGGCACCTGCTGAAAACATCAAGATGAAGAGGGATTTCATTTTTCAACATTGCGGTAATTACAAGCACAGGAGCCCCTCCGCGGTTTAGTGGGCGAAGTGCGCGCCTTTGACACGAGGGAACTGAGTTTCAACCTCGGTTGTGTCAGGAGGGGCATCCAGTATAAAAACGCTTGCTGTGGCTGCCCCTGAATAAGGCAGCGGTAAAATGGAGTGTGTGTAGAAGCACGAATCACTATCAACAACAAAATTACTTCACCAGGGGAAAAAATGAGTTTTAAATGGCTTTGCCAATTCCAGAACTACATCTTACAGAAAATCTGTGCGGTAGCCTGAAGACGGTTGTGGACCAGAGATGCCAGCACAAGATTTTAAGAACCTTTACGAAGTAGAGTGGGCAAAAATCACCAAGCCAAGATGTGAGGCCCCTTTTACAGACGTCTAACAAAGAAGACTGAATGCTGAAAATAAATCAAAAGGTGATTCAACAAAATATTAGAATTTTTTTTTCGGCTGAATGGTACAGGATGTGTGTCACATTCAAGGCGGAAAACGTTTTAGAGACAATTCATCATAGTCTCACTTTTATAAGTAACAAAATGTCTAACCTACTGTACGGGGTACAATCGGCCCAAGCATAAAAATATGTAGTCTGAAAACGATGCTCTTTCTCTTTCTTTCATTTTTGTAAAGCACTAGACTCTGTCTGTAGCTAAAACAACCAAAATAATCAAGATGTTTTACGAATATAGCAGAAGTAATCACTGGTAAACTGTAAAAGAGGGTTGTTTTATTTATAATTAAGGGTTATCATGCAGTGAGGCACTTATACCCGCCTATGCCTAATCACGTTCACCTTCTGGAACATAATAATAATAATAATAATAATAATAATAATTTCAGGTTCCTTACTATATATTGAGCTTGCGGCCCTTAACGGTGACCCTGTCAGGAAAACGGCCCAGTGACTTGCTGATGGTCCTGAGCTGCTGCTTCCTCTCCTGGAGCTCTTTATTGTGCTCAAAGTCGGTGGAAGCTGACAGGGGGAGTCCATCCCTGACCCGCACCACGAACGCAAACAGGATCAGAGACATGACAGCCTGAGTCTGAGGAGGATATGCAGCCTCCATGGGGCAGACAGAGAAAAGAAGAGAATTATTCATTAGAAACACTTTGTCTAGTTAAACGGTCATTAAACACTGATTTAACACTGATCAAACATGAAGTTATTGCATAAAATGACAAAACATTACTTACTATCATATCTACAGCTAACAGATGTTTTTAGAGAAAAAGAGAAATCTGATTATAAACTACGACACCATTATGTAAATATACTAGTGTAGTAAAGATTTAATTGACGTGCAAGTAAGTTCAAATAAATGTTTTTAAACATAAACATAATAATCATAATAAATTAGTAACATAAACAGTTGTCTATATGTAATACGTAGGAAGAAAAGTGATAAATATTAAATAAGAAATTAAGTATTTAAAGTTACACCTTACCTCATTGTTATGGGGTTCATGGTGCAGCTTATCCCAATGCTAGTGTAAGTTAGCTCACTACAGCATCATACAAAACAAACACACTGTTCAGTGAAAAGCAAACCTCCGATAGACAAGCTAGGGCGGTTTTTAGCGAATAATGTAGACCAGCTTGAAGATCCTATAAACAAATGCGAGTAGGACGGCTGATTTGACTAGCTTAGAGAGCCAACTTGATTTCTGTTTCTGGATAACAACCACCACAACAAATCTTCTACGGCACGGCAAGAGGGACAAACTTCCTGCAGAGAATTCCTATTCTTAAAAAAAACAGAAGAAGAAGAAGGAAGTTAACGCAAGCTAACAGTTTACCGTCAGTGACTAGCTCGTTTTACTCGGCTAGCTACTGTTCGTGGGTAAGTCTTTTTGTAATTTTAATTTGCTTTAAATGTGCGACGCGACTTGAAAGCTGTCGATATATCCGCGCAACGCGCGGCTGGGAGCCTGTAACGAAAGAAGTTGTGGAGAATGCAAAGCAGGATTACTGCGCAAACACCACCCAGAGCCGCTAGCCGCGCTTAGCTAACTAGCTAGCTAGCTAAGCGCAGCTAGCGGAACCATTTTGATAGCGCCTCGGCTCTACGAAGTGAACAACGTTTAGGTAGTTCCTAAATGAACGGTAACACAGCTTCGTTGTCAGTTTTTTTTTAAAATAAATAAGTTGCAGTAAACGACATTACTGTGTTCTGTAGTAAATAAGTTTAATAACTGTAATGTAAACTAAAATATGATGTTTCCTGCATTGTTTTGTTGTTGATTGTTTTTTTTTTTAGGTCAGTTTATGCTAAATGTTTATTATGTCTCTATATTTGCTGACCGTACATCTTTTTTTTTTCTTTTTTTTTTGCTTTGTTCCTCATATGACAAGTTATGTAAAGTGCAGCTATTGCTTTCCATCTGATTTATATTTAAGCAAGAAGACTTTCTGTGTAATACCTCTTAAAATGCTCGTCTTCCAAAAAACTTTGCCTCACTTAAAAGCTTCTTCTGGGGTTTTAGTAAAGGGCTAGTGACAATTTCCTATGACATGGTTCTAATATTAAAATCTAAAGGCTGCTGAATAAAAAAAGGCTTACTGTTTAAAAAAAAAAAAAAAAAAAAACAAGTGCTGAATGAAAACCTACAGAGATGGAGGTTAGCCCTGGAAAAGAGAGGAATGAAGGTTAGCAGGACAGACTACATGTGTAACCCCAGATTGCTCCCCGGATGCCGCACAATGGCAGCCCACTGCTCCCTAAGGGGATGGGTTAAAATGCAGAAGTGAATTTCTCCATTGTGAGATCAATAAAGTTCAATTATTATTATTATAACATTTAAGCAAACCGGACCAGCCTGCTGCACCAGGCGTTTCATTTTCACTTCCTTGGGTGACTTCAGGTTAAGCCTTTATGTGGGATGATCATTTCCATTTTCATCAAATAATGTGGCCTCCTTTTGTTCCTAACACATTACCCACTCCCTATCAGTAAGGATATTCAGCAGGATTTTTTTTATTTAAGCCTAGTTCAGATCTCATGTGTTTTCAAAGGTTTCCCATAATTTTATTTTGCAGTGTATAAAGTAAGATTGTGGCATATTGAGTTAAATTTATCTTGGACAGTTAATTCCTTAGTCGTCTCCTTTTTTTTTTCTCCTCCCCTGTAGATTTACTCCATCATTCAACGTCTGTGGTTAATAGTCTTCATAACTTGTAATGAGAAGTTAAGGGACTTTTTGAGTAAATTGTTATTTCTTCTCAGTTTTTGTTTATTAGTACTTTCCCTGCGTTTGTTTCAGGTCACCGACACTTTGATCACGATGGGGGTAAAAGACCGCCCTCAGTGTTACTTTGATGTGGAACTCAACCGGGAGCCAGGTAAGGAAATTGTCAGATTTAAAGATAAAACAACTTGCAGCACAAGTTTCATTCAAACCTTAAACAAAAAATCGCCGACATTAAAGCGAACCGTGGCGCTTTCTTTAATTCTGCAAAGTGAAAACGCAACACACACCCAGTGGTTCACTAGCCCGATGGACTGGTTTGATAGCAACTGTACAAAGACTGAACGGCTGTCCTGAAGTTATTTTGATGAGTTGTTCTATCCCTTTTTCTTTGCAAAAGGGAACTAAATACCCCAAGCTAGGCAATGGGGGAAAAAGCAAACAAGAAAACACGGCTTGTATGTGTGTGTGTGTGTTTTGTGTGTGTGTGTGTGTGTGTATATATATGTATGTATGTATATTATATATATATTAGGGCTGTCAAACGATTAAAAATTTTAATCGCGATTAATCGCATAATGTCGATAGTTAACTCGAGATTAATCGCAAATTAATCGCATGTTTTATCCTTTTATTTCTGAAAGTGTAATAGCCTGTTTGGGCATTTTAATATGCAATTTTGCAATAAATGGCACTAATAAAATACATGCTTGTACAAAAAATATATTTTGTTATTTTTCAAGCACTTTTCAGAATTGGAATGAAAACATCCTGGTGCCAAATGTTAAACTCTGGACTATAATGGCTAAATGTCTAATCATGACACCCTGATGTTTACACAATGTGTAAACAAATGTGTAAATAAATACCTGTTTTCGTGACGATATATTTTTTTTGCCTCTTAAACAAAGATAGACATGGTACTATGCATAAACATATAAATTAATAAAAATTTTACATTTCAATAAAGTCATAAGTTTTGTTCATTTCTTCACTCTCTCTCTCTCACACATCTAATTCTGAGCTTTCACACCAACAACAATAATTTCTTTGAATATTTTTGCTTGCTGTTTCTATCCATATTCATAGAGTTTAAGCCTGGAAAAAGGTTTTAAATTTCCAGGTCATTCCAGTCTTACACTTTGCTTGCAACTGGGCCAGGAGCTTAATACCCTTGAAAGAGACTGTTTAGGAACTGATTAGTAACTCCAGGTACTTCGTTTGGCAACGTGATTCATCCTTGGTTTGTCTAATACAGAGACAACAAATTAATAAGCATTAAAGTACGGTTTATGGGTTGGGGTTTCTGTTATCAACGTGTAAAAACTCATCTTCAGAACCAATCTCTGCTTAAAATGGTGATCTGCACCATGTAATCTACTTTCAGCAGTTATCACCGGTTATTGCACCGTAAACTGCAGAAAATACGTGCAGAGTTGCTCTGTCTGCCTTTACTACCGACGGCTCCTATGGCGGAGGGATATTTCAGCTGGATACACTCAAATGTAGTGCAGGCAGGTCTCATAATAACCCCTATTTCGTCACTTATTTTAGAGCCCAAATAAGCGATTTCACTTTCAGAAACCTGCCCAAAAAAACCGCAACCCGTGACTCATGAAATTTAGAAGCGCTTTTAGAAAAAAGAAGCCCAAAGTCGCATGAAATAAACAGTCTTTGGCAACAGTGAGCGCGGGTCTGTTTTGCTACAGTTTTCTAGCACTCTTGAAACTACGAAAAGCGCCGAGGGTAAAAGAAACACAGTCCGGAGAGCGCGGCGAGGGGGAAAAACATTAGGAAGCGGTGTGTATGTTTTGACGCGCGATTAACGGCGACAAAAAAATTGTCGGCGTTAAAATGGGTTTTTATATATATATATATATATATATATATATATATATATATATATATATATATATATATATATATATATATATATATATATATATATATATATATAATATATCTATATATATATATATATATATATATATATATATATATAATATATCTATATATATATATATATATATATATATATATATATATAATATATCTATATATATATATATATATATATATATATATAATATATCTATATATAATATATATATATATAATATATCTATATATAATATATATATATATATATATATATATATATTATATATATAATATATATATATATAATATATATATATATATATATTATATATAGATATATATATATATATATATATATATATATATATTATATATATGTGTGTGTTGATGGGGGAGAAAAACCTTGAACTTTCTTTAACATTGAGCATTGTAGGAGAGTTAAGTGTCCAATAATGTCAGGGCTTTATTACAGGACCCATGCTGGTGTTACTACTCCTGCCTCTTGATTGCAACTTCAAAATCTCTTCATTTAAAAAAAAAAAATTGCCCAATAAACGTGATAAATGCTATAATACTTTCTTTTTTTCTTGTTTGCTGTAGTTGGACGCATCGTCTTTCAGCTTTTCTCAGATGTTTGTCCCAAGACAAGCAAAAACTTCCTTTGTTTGTGCACTGGTGAGTCGTCTTCACTCAGTGCCATTAATATCCACTGCATTATTGATTCTAGACAACGCTTGATATAGTTTGTGTTTAAGTCATTTAATAAACTGGATCGTTGCTGTATCAGATGTGCAACTGAACAAGCTGTAACTCTTAAATGCTTAATGGACCAAGCTGCATCTTTAATAATAGCATTTTGGTGTGTAGATATATTTTATATACAACATAGAAGAAAAATTAAGCTGTTCAATTAGGATAAACAAAACACAGATTACTGTGTTTTGTCATCTCACAGCCCCCCACTCCCCCATCTCTTTTTCTCTACATCTTATTGCAGGAAATGGGATTATTGCAGTTTGAATATTTTTTTTATTATTATTAAGTAACCAAACTTTGGTTTAATACTGCTGGCAGTGAATTCAGATTTATCTCTGCTGAATGCAGCACAAAAAAGGGTGATACCTTTAAGCTATAAGCTATATTTCCCCCAAATTTAAATAATGTTTTAATTATTTAAAATAAGGTTTACTTATTTTAAATAATCAAAATGATTTTAAATAACCATTTTAATTATTCAAAATAATTTCTACTTATTTTAAGTAATTAAAAATGTTTCTCCTGTCCAGCATAGACTTTTAACATGTCTGACCACTGGTATCGAGTTCTTTGAAATACAGTAGCCCTATCCCAGTAAGCCAGGCCTTCCATTTCTGAGCTACACATGAGGTTTGGTACACAGACGTATTTTCTAGAGATGCAAGTCGGATTTAAATCTGTTGTTTCTGTGAGAGTTTTGTTAAAATTCCTGTTATTTCAGGTGAAAAGGGAACCGGGAAAGTCACAGGGAAAAAGCTGTGTTACAAAGGCTCCACATTTCACAGAGTGGTGAAAAAATTCATGATTCAGGGAGGCGACTTCACAGAAGGTAACAAAATAAAGATCCTTGCTGGGTTTGAGATTTTAAGTGACTAAATGATGTTGGATTTCCGTCCAGGTATGGAATGTGTTTAAAGGTCTACCTAATGGGAAAAACAATTTTATTAAAGAGATGCAAACAGTTTTTCATTAAAGTAGCCGAAGCTAGCAGGTGGACTGTAGCTTTGTTGTGGATGATCATGGCCGACATCCTGGAGACCAGCTGCTTCCTGAAAATGGCTGCAATGACAACAAAAACAGTGTTTGAAGCAAGCACTGCCCATTAGGAGCTTTGTTTCTGTTTAGATTATGGATAGTTGTTGCTATGATGGTAAATCTACAAACACTGTCACCATATTTTGATCTAAAAAAAATCTAAGAAAGTTGGATTGTTCTCTTTATTGCTACAGGAAATGGAAGAGGAGGGGAATCCATATATGGTGGCTACTTTGAAGGTATTTGAATATTGATTTTATAAGATAATAATCATTTTGTGTCTAAGTATTGCATATCTGTACCATGTGAGCAAAGTTCTGCATGTTCTTTCTAGCTGAGTCAGAAATTTCTTGTGAATTTTCCAATGTGTGAATTTAATCAAGTCAGCATGGGAAGTAGCCATTCTCGTTCCTGAATGCTACAATCCTCCTGCCTAAAATTATCAACATATTTTCTTATTTATAGAGTGGTCTTTTGCAAAATGAGAAGGTAAGAAATGTGCACAGTTCAGTAACACCATAACAACATAGTCCTCACAACAAGGCTACTACTTCCACAGGTTTATTTGAGTCCTGATAAACTCTCCATTCAATCATATATCCCTTTTGTCCCCGAAGTGTTTGCCTGTAACCTGCTTTTCTCATATCTTTAGACCTAATGTGACAGATATAGTTGAATTATTGACTTCATGACATGTAGGAAACTGACTGGAGGTTATTCAGATCATAATTTAGTAGAAAGTAGGACCTACATTTATAAACAGATTTACTAGATCGTGTGAGCTTTGATTGGTCTCTTTTTTTTATTTTTTTTAAATCACACATAACACTTTTATAATGTAGTAAAATATTGTCTCTGTTGGTTCAAATCATTCCCAAGATTATGAATAAATGTTTCTATTATGGCAATTATGTATATGTCCAAAAAACACCTTTCACAGTTTCTGATCATGAGATTTTCAATCATCTTTAAAAGTGGAATGAACTTTTAAAGTTCACGCTGAGAGTCCAGATAATGTTGGATTGACCCCAAAATGTGGAAATTGTTTGGTTAACATTGAGAACCTTAGCAAAAGACGACGCCCCGAGACATGGGTAGAGGTAAGGTATAGCCCCAACAAAGAGGAGTGAGTTGACATGGAGGCAAACTGGGTCTCAGAGGAAAACAGTACGATTAAAAAAAAGCTTTCATTAGTGGACATTTTTAGGATCTCTGGTTTGTGGTGTGCGTGTTTGAGCTGTAGATACAGAGATTATTCAGAACCACGATGAAGACTATTTAGCATCCATTATCAGTCAGTGTTCGGTGAGACAGAAACAAAAACAAGAGTTGAGCTTTTTACAAGATTCTCTCTTTTTGTCCAGACTCTGAAGTGTCAAAGAAAACCCAAATTACAATTGCTTTTTTTGGACAAATCATTAATCTTGTGCTGCTGTAGCCACACTCAGGATCTTCGTGTTTTGAATCTGGATGTTATCGCTGCCTGGCTAAGCCCGGGGTTCAGGGTGTTTTTTTAATTTTTTTTATTTATGGTAACTCAGAGCCCATGTAGATTTTTGTGAAGGTAAAAAAATGATCCAAAATCACTTTGTGTCTCGGCAGCCTAACCAATCCTTTCCTCTTCAAATAAACCAAACAGTGTTTCTGGGCAGAAACAAATCTCTAGACTCTCTAGACCAACTATAAACTAAGCTAATTATAAGTAACTTATTCTTTTTTTTTTTTTTTTAGTTCTGGTTCTCTAGTTTAAATGTAAAACGTCTTACACTGACTGGGAGCTTAAAGCATAACATTTTATCTGTTAGGTTTTACCTGGCTTTCAAACTTTCACCTTGATTTATATCCAGTCAAGATTAATTTACTACTCTTCTAAAGGAATTTAATTTGATGCTTTTTACTTTTTAGAGTGTATTAAGGAGAGTTTTACTCAAGAGAATGTATTTTTTCTGACCTAAAAATAGATTTATTTTAAGTGTCATGTTTTATTAATGAAATAAACTGCAATTGACAATAGTAAGCTGTTGCACATTGTCATAAACCCTCCAGTAAATATCTTTAAATGCTACAAAACACCAGTTTAAAGCCTTGGAAAACTGCGTAAAGAAATATTTGGTTCCGTAGAGACGAAGGAGACACAGGGTAATACATTATGGTTCTGAATTTTCTTCCTCCTAAAGTGTCTCCGTCAACATTAACTGGGAAACGCCCTCTTGTCTGTTCCCGGCAGATGAGAATTTCATTCTCAAACACGACCGAGCCTTCCTGCTGTCCATGGCCAACCGCGGGAAGAACACCAACGGCTCCCAGTTTTTTATGTGAGTAAGAGTCGATGCAAAATAAGGCACAATGTTGAACTTTGATTCCAACTGAAGCTCTGTCTTAGTGATTACATCCTGACCCTTCCTTTGTTGTGACCCTGCAGAGTAGTATGTGTCCGTCAAAAGTCCTCTGTGTGTGTGTGTGTGTGTGTGTGCGCAGTTAGATTTCAAAAGTGCAGAGCAACATTGGATTCATTTTTTTTTTTTACCTACAAATGTGTTACATTTTTTCTCTTGCCGTTTTTTGTGTAAAATTTACAGAAACTCTAGCATCCTGCTCTTCCAAGGTAATGTGTCTCAAAGGCTGTGTTTCTCTCTCTCTTTCTCTCGCTCTCCTGACTTTCTTTTTCACGTTTTAGTTTGTATTCCCAAACAATTCGCAGTACACTGTTTATTTTCTCCAAAGTCTCACTATTGGCTTTCGGCAGCTCATGTCATTTGGACTGAAAAGGCACAATCGTTACGAGTTTTGAGTTTTTCCTCCACCAGTAGCTATTTATGAGACATTAAGGAGGAAGGTTTTAATGGATTTTTTTTTTCCTTAATTGATTACAACAAATTGAAACACCATCACTTAAGTGATGTTATTTCAAAATAAGGTTTGCAAAACTGCTTTAAAGTCAAATACTGGATAAACCAACAGAGGTTTTATACATTACATTACAAACCTTTTAGGAGACGTTTTGTTATTCATTTGCTGCCTCACGTTGTTTCAGTGAATCGTTTTATCAGTTATCGATGTTTTCACTTTTTTTTCCATGAACTCTTGACTGTTATTGATCAACTCGTCATCTGGATTAACCGCAAACAGCACAACTAAAATGGCACCTCACCTTGATGGGTAAGAGATTCTTCAGTCGTCTCCAAATACGTAGACGAGAAGGGACCAACTCACTTGGAGCACCATGGCTAGCCTCAAAGAAAATGTGTCAAGAAAGCGCCTTAAACTGCCTTCACTGCTGATCTGTTTTCTATATTCTTTCTAAAGAAATTAGAAATGTTTTACCTGCAGATACTGAGATCAACTCTAGAAGTTGTCTTCTTAGGGAAAATGGCATCTGGGCTGCTGTAATATTGCAAATAATTGCAAAAATCTTGTTAATTCGTAGCATCAAATTATTGTGACTGTCCAGGTCAGAAGAAGAACCCCCCCCCCCCCCCCCCCTTATACTTTTCATCCACTACATGATCAGTAATGATATACAAACAACAATTAAATAAAGATCTGGAAATAATAAACTCTTTGAACTGGACCCTTTAAATTGATGTTTATTGCTAGTAAACCATGGTTGGATTGTCAGTCTGATTGCATACCATGATACATCTTATTGATCAATTATTGGGGGGGGAGGTCCTTTTCCCAGGATCCCTTTATTTTAACCGTAGATTCAGAACTAAACAGCTTTCATCAGGCCCAAAACGACTCCACATTTCAGGCGTCGTTGAACTTGTTTGGTAAATCCGGGCAGAAAGTGAGAGTTAGTCTGGGCCTCGACCGCTCCAGGACTACATTTGTTTTGTTTTCCGCGCAGCGTCCATGTTGTCTTCGGTCTTGTCATCTCTGGGTTTGAAGTGATCAAGAAGATCGAGAAACTGAAGACCGACTCAGCTAGCAGACCCTACGCTGATGTGAGAGTGGTGGACTGTGGCCAGCTGATCACCAAATCTGCTAATGACGGTCAGTTCACCGTTTGGATGCCAACCTGCAGGAATCTGGTTTTATTTGATTAAATTGTTTGTTTTTCTCATACTTGATGCTGCTATTGAATATGAACTGCATAACCCTATATGTATACCAACTTTAACATTAAAATGAATGCTTTTAATCACATTTCAGTGCTCGAGGGAAAGCGGAAAAGAACTTCGTCCCTCAACTCCAATGACTCGTTCCGTTTTTCCTTGTCTGAAAGTGAATCAGAAGAAAAGCTCAACTATCAAAAGCAGCTGGCGAAAGGTAAACAGTCTAAAAAGAAAAGGAAGGAAGGAAAAAAGGTCAAGAAAACGGAGACTGTCCCTTCCAAGCAAAGGTATTTTAAAAAAAAAAAAACGTTCCCATGATCAAGATTGATGCTTACGATGGAAAGACTGCTGTGCAAATACATGTTTTGGTTGTGTTGTTACTCTTAAAGGTCTGTCGAAAAAGAGATGGCCGAAGGTGAAAGTAAACCTGAAGAGGAGAAGGAGTCGGGTGGGAAGAGGGAGAAGCTTGTTGTTCGACCGGAGGAAATCCCGCCTGTGCCGGAGAATCGCTTCCTGCTGCGCCGCGACATGCCAGCGCAAGAGGATAAAGCCGAGGCGTTAGTTATCAGCGATGTCATAGCGCACCACGCATACAGCCCCCTACAAAAGTATTCAGTCCCCTGAAACTTTCTTATAGTTTGTCACATTACAACCATGAACTTGATTGTTATCACACGGTGAAGTGGAAGGAAAATGACATGTTTTGCCATTTAAAATCTAAGGGCTGTACAATTTTGCCAAAAATCTAAATTGCGATTTATTTCAACCATAATTGCGATTTAATTTAAACTTTTCTCTGTATTAACCACAAGCAACAAAAAAGGTCTGTAGATAAAGATGTCTGTAAACAAGGACTATTTAAAACAAGAAATGTAACTGTTTTTACTAATCGTAATATTATCCCTGAAGAAAATGGCTTGTTGCGTTGAACATCAACCCTTATTGAACATAAAGTGCAACCAACAAACAAGTCTATGTATTAAACAGTTTGACCGCTGCTTAATGGCATGGTGAGACTCCTGAAAGTTTCTGGTAAAAACAGTATGATTATATAAACTCAAACAAATAATAAAATTAGATGATCTCACTGCTGCAACACTCTTCCCATCCATGTGGAGGCAACCCCACTTTAAACATATTACAAACGCATAAAGTCTGCATCTGATCCAGGCCTGCAATTTGGAAATTGCGTTTTTTTAAATTGAGATATTGCAAATGCGATTAATTGCGTGCACCTTTATTTACCCACCTTCAATGCTTTTAGCAGATTCTTCATTAGGAAGGAGAACATCTATTTTCATGTCTTCCCACAGATTCTTAATTCAGGTTTTGACTTTGAATCGGCCAATCTGACTCGTAGGCCGAGCTTTGATCAGCTCAGGCTGTGTTTAGTGTCGCTGTGCTGCAGGAAGATGAACCTCTGTCCAACTCAAGTCTTTTGCAGCCTCTAACACGGTTTCTTTCAAGATTGCTCTGCACCACCATCTATCATCCAATCAACTTCCAGTCCATGCTGGGAAGAAAGCACCCCCCCCCCCCCCCACCAGCATGCTCCACCTGTTGGAGGGTGTGTTCAGGGTTGAGTGCAGTGTAGAGCTGGACGATATAGATAAAAAGCATATTGATAAAATAGAAATTATATTGATCGATATCGATAATTATCAACAAATTCAAAACATATATTTTAAGTGCAGCCCTGGCCATTTTATGCTGTTGCTTAGCAACCTGTTTTTAGATACAGAACACACAAATACTGAATTCAAACTCAGCCCTTTATTCCACAAACTTTTTACCCAAACTGCAAGTTTTTAAAAAATGAAAAAGAACGCGTGCTCTCTAAACTCTTTGAAGGGGGCGGAGCTTCCTGGGTCTGCATTGTGATTGGTTGGGAGGATGTAACGATGTAATATTAACCTACATGATAGATTTGAATGCAAAAGGAAAACTGTTCTATTGAACTTTTTATTGAGCCTTTTTTACTATCATTGATCTGAGTCGATTATATATCGTAATTGAATTATCGTCCAGCCCTAGTGCAGTGTTAGTTTTACATCACACAGCATTTAGCATGTCAGGCAAAAAATGGTTTCATTTTGATTTGATTTGATCAAATTACCTAATATACAAAATAACAATTTTGGATCTTGGATTTATCAATGCTCCATCAGATATTCAAACCTTAGGATTTGTTTTACCTATAGTCAATGGGGGGGTGAATACTTTTGCGAGGCACTGTACTCACTACTTACTGTAGTTATTGAGTTAATTCGTTGTAATTGTGTCTTTCAGTGTTGAGAAAGAAGAAAGTGGTCCTTCAGCTGAACAGAAACCAGCTGTGACGAAGTCTGGACGGAAGATCAGAGGCAGAGGAACCATCGTATGCTCCTCTCTTCGTTTCACTTTGCTGTGTTAAGAAGACAAATTGAAGAAAAACTACATTAATGACAGTTGTCCTCTTTATTTTGCCTTCTTTTAGAGATATCACACCCCTACAAGATCCAAATCACGGTCTACATCTGTTGAGGAGCGCGAAGGCAGTGAAACTCCGCCACATTGGAAAGTGGAGACAAAGAGAACCAAAGTTTTTCCTCCCCTGAGCCCGGAGAGGTGGAGCAAAGGAGACAAGTAGGGCTTATATTCTACTTCCCACCTCTTTGGACGTTGTCCTTTATTTGCCTTCATGCTTCTTTTGCTTTAACAGACTTAAAGAGCGTTCCTCGAGCAAGTGGGATAATAGAAGCGACTCTCCTCGGTCCCAGTCTGGAGAACGTTCCTCAGACCAGAGCTCTGAGAGGTCAAGCCAGCGCCGGCTGCCAAACAAAGAGAAGAAAAAAGCTAAACACAAGAAGAAAGCCAAAAAGCGCAAACATGGCAAGAAGAAAAGCTCCAAGAACAAATCTCGAGAACAGTCGGAGGGAGAAAAGTCTGCGTCTTCTGCTAGGAGGTCTAGATCCCGCACACCGAGCAGGTCTACCTCAAGTGAGCATCCTTCTTCCAGCAAGAGGAGACGCCGGTCCTCCCCGTCTTTCTCCAAATCCTACTCTAGGTCCTACACATCGAGCCGATCCAGATCCCGAGGAAAATCCAGGTCTTATTCACGGTCCAGAAGCTTCTCTAGATCAGGAAGCCGATCTTTTTCTAGATCCAGGTCTCTGTCCTATTCTCAGTCCCGGTCAAGATCACGGTCAAGGTACAGATCACGATCTCGGTCGTTTTCTCAGTCCAGGTCCAGATCACGGTCGAGATACATATCCAGATCCCGATCCTTGTCCTCCAGAAAGAGGAGTTTATCTAGATCTCCAAGGAAGAGGAAGACGACCAAAGCCAAAACGGACGTCATGATCCCTGTGCCTGGGAAGGTCCAGGACAAGAAGATCACAGCCGTTCCCATCCTACCAGCAGTCCGGGTGACTGAAAGGGTCCCTGTGATCCCGCTGAGCGACAGTCCTCCTCCGTCCCGCTGGAAACCAGACCAAAAGCCCTGGAAGCCCTCCTACTTTCATATTCAAGAAATCAAAGCTAAAGTTGCGGCCAGTAAACCGTCTACCACTGGGCCCGCAGCGGACAGCTTCTCAGAGAAAGCCCAGAGCTCGGTTACGGCGAAGGCCGCGCCAGAAGACGTTCCAGACAAGGCGGCACTCAAAACTACGCACAGGCCACGCAGCCGGTCCTCCAGAAGCAAGTCCTTCAGTCGCTCCAGGAGCCCGAGTTCTAGCAGGTCCCCGTCGAGATCAGCCGAGCGGTACCGCAGCAGGTCGTCGTCCAGCAACGGATCGAACTCTGAAAAGGAGCAGGCAGGAAGCAGCAACAAGAGGAATTCGTTAGACAAAGAATGGAAGGAGTACTACAGCTCTCTGAAGAGAATCAAGAATTTAGATAAGTATATCGCAGTTCATAAGAGTGGAGACGGGCTCCCGGGGTCGGAAAAAGAGACGAGCTGTGAGCGCAGCCCTGGCGTCAGCGGCTCGGTGGAGGACAAAAGGGACAACTCGGAAGACACAAAGCGCAACGTTCCGCTGCCGGGAGAGAGCTTCAACAGCCGCTCCGAGTGGGACAGCGACAGCGACAAAGTGAGCCAGAGCAACGCCGCCGGCGCCGAGAAGCAAGCCGCTCAGTCCGGCACGACGCTGTCGGCTGGGTGGAATTCAGACGGAGAGCCGGAGACTGTCACCAGCAAACGAGCGGGGGGTTCGGAAAAAGAGGAAGGAGAGGCCAGCTCTGAGTCGGACTACGAGGCTTTGAAAAACGCATCTATAGCAGCGACGGAGCTGGCAAACAAAGTCGCGGCCGCGTCCTCTTCTTGTCCCTCGGATGACGGCGCTCAAAGGGCCGCGGAGCTGGAGCGGAAGAAGAGCAAGAAGAAAGCCAAACGGAAGCGTAAACACAAGAGGAAAGGGGAGGGTAAGACCAGCTCCCATCACGGCAAGGACAAAACTAAAAAGTCCAAGAAGAAACACCAGAAGCTCAAAGAGACCTTCCACTGGCAGCCGCCGCTGGAGTTCGACGAGGAGGAAGAGGACGACGACGCTAAACGGGAGAGACGCAGCCCTGGCAGAGAGCTTGCAGAACATCTTGGGAACGATTTGAGCAAAAAGGACCAGAATTCAACTGATTTGAAAAAGGGGCCCGCAGTAGAAGAAGAGACTGAGCTGAGATCCAAAGAAAGCTACGTTGAAAACAAAAGTCCCTCTGGGCAAGCCGCCCACGTGAACAGTGCGAAGAACCAAGATTCTTTAGATGATATGGAGATCTGTACTCCAGAGCACAACGTGGAGATCATTGAACATCCCGTCACGCCCGATCTGCCCAGCACCGCCGCTAAATTAACCCCAGGTCCTGCCTTGAAGCCGTCACAAGCGGCGAGCACCGATGGCGTGTTTCCTCAGAGCAGAGCCCAGCCCGAAATCACTGCCGCAACCGCCGGAGCGCAGGGCGAGGAACCTCCTGGCAGAGCCGCCGTCAATTTCAAATGGAAGCCGCTAAAACGAATGGCGGCCGTGCCGGAGGTGACCGTCCAGGCGGTCGTGGAGAAAAGCAAACCGGCCATCGAGAGCGCGCAGCGCCTCATCGCACAAGGGGTGAAGATGGAGATAAAGAGCAAGAACCGCGTCCGACCGGGTTCCCTGTTCGACGAGGTCCGCAAGACGGTACGGCTCAACCAGAGGCCCAGAAACCAGGAGAGTTCCAGTGACGAAAGCTCCCCGTCTGCGGGGAAGGCCAGAGGCGCGTCGCGCTCGCCAAAGAAGTCCAGCTCCCTGTCGAGAAAGTCTCGCTCCGGTTCCAGCCACCGGTCGCGCTCCCGAGGCTGGTCCCGCTCCTCCAGCAGATCCAGAAGTCGATCTCGCAGCTACAGCTACTCCTCCAGGTAAGGGACGGCTGTCACACACTTGGGACTGTCTGCTTCTAGAGCCACAGCGGCCTCTGGTACTCACCCCTCTGTTCCTGAAGGAGCCGCAGTCGGAGTCGGAGGACCCGGAGACGGGGGCGAACTCGCTCTCGCAGCAGCACATACCGCAGCTACAGCAGGCACAGGTACCCCAACCCTCAGTTATTTAATCAGCCAGTTACGTCGCATTCTTGGTTTTACTTGCAAGAAATCTCAGTGACCCAGTTCTATGACTAGAATGATGTTTCCTAAACGTGTTGAATTAAAATATTACTAAACAACTAAATGAACAATTTATTATTCAAAGCTGATTGCCTTTAAAGATGTAGAATACATTTTATAAAAATGTTAGTAAAATATTTTATTAATATATTTATTTCACCGTTTCTTAATTGCCGGGACATGATAGGTTTGTTTTTCTGTCTGCTTTACCCGCTGGGGGCAGTGGGCGGGGCTACTGCTGCTATAGTTAATATAACCGGTTTAGCTCTGGAATAATTAAATCCTGAAATGGCTAAACTAGGGTTTCATAAAAACTCTTACATTTAATCAGCTTTCATTTTAGTCCAGTTGTCAGCGCTGGGTCTGAAATTCTGCATAGTTTAGTCTTAAATTTGAGTGTTTCTTCATTCATTGTTTCTTTTATCGTTTTTTTTTTTTTGTTTTGTTTTTTTGTTTTTTGCGAAACATATTGGCGACGGCTGTTTGTTCCTTCATTTGTAGTTCTGGCTGAGCGATTAGGAAGTCAAATTTGTGACAAAACTGCAAGCCCCATGATGCAGGGAGGCAATGGGCTTTGAATAGAACAGATCACAGGACTTTTTCCTGGGAAACCTGCTTCATACTGGCTTCACTGCATGATGAGACATTTAAGATTAGAACAATTCCCCACCTGGGCCTTTTTGTGAGACTTAGATTCACCTAGTTTGACTTAGTGAGAAAGTTGTGCACGAGCTCTTTAAGGAAGTTATTAAAACTGTTCTTGATAATTCATCTTGGTCCTAAATAGGCATCAGATCGATCTTAAAAAGGTCCTAAAACTCAATAAAGTCCTAAAGAGCAAAGAACTGAGTCACACTTGGAGAAACCCTGCTATACAGATAGAAATCTTTAAATATTTTAGTCAGTCTTTCTCTTATAAAGACATATGCAACACCTTTGAATAGTTCGAAACATATATTTATTTCTTAACTATATTTATAATGTCTTATTTTAAAATCTATTAAACATGTATTAATTGCTTTTGGTAACTGGTAGAGAAGCAGAGTCCTGGAGTTTCATTATTAATCCTCTCGTTTCTTCCCTTTCTCTTTTCCCAACAGTCGGTCGTACAGTAGAAGTCCCTCCAGGAGCCGCTCACATCATCGCCACAGGAGGTCCAGGTTTGTGAACCTCATCAGACACATTCTGAAATCGTTCTTTTTGTTGGTTTGTTTTCTTATTTTGGGTGAAGGAGCTCTGAACACCAACACACACACTGACAAGGTACTATAAATCAGTTACATACCAAACACTGAAGAGATGTATCAAACACTCAACGCCTTAGTTAGAATTTAAAAAAAATTATCAAATGAATTTAAATTAAATAAAAACCTCCTAGAAAGAAGGCATCTCCTATTTCTGTGCAACCTTCCTGACGATTTAACTGTATTTAGATTAGAGCTGCACACTGACTCATCACCATCACAACATCAGTACGTGCAATATTAGAATCTCAGGCATGGCTCCAGCAGAATCTGAGAACTTCATGTCTGCTCAGGGTCTGAGTTTCTTCCAGCTCCAACCAGACGGACAGCTCATGTGTTCTTGAATTCTAAACATACAGTGTAGATTTTCTTAATGTCAACATACCACACCTCCTCTAGAAAACCACCTTCAGTTCGCTAAAAAGCATTCATGCGCCTTAAGTCGTTGCCCATTTTAAAACCACAAAGTTCTATTGTTTATTTATTTTTTATTTTTATTTATTTATTTATTTGACAGGGACAGTACAATTAAACATTGCAACCAAACAGGTGGCCGATGTCCAAGTACATAAGGCTTGTAGCCATGGGCTAATTTGCAGCCTTCGTCCCTGGTTAGGCTTTTAAAAGGTATAAGCATTAAGGGGGAGGAAGGTTAGTAAAGACACACAAATGCATAAAAAACAAGAGAAGTTAAAACAAACAATACAGTACAAGCCAGTTTATTGTTCACACTTTTGATTGTCTTTGAGCCATTTTTTCAATCTTGTGGAGAAAAGTCGAATATCAGTCTGTGACTTAAGCTCCAGAGGCAAAGAGTTCCATAAATGTGATGCTTTCACTGAGAAGGCGGACTGACCCATAGATGTCCGACATCTTTTAATCCTGCAGTTCCCACTAGCTCCAGCTCTTGTCCTGATTCCTTCATTTGCATACTTTAAAACAAATTTACAGATTACTTCAGGGGCAAGACCATTAAGGCATTTAAAAATAGCTTTTAAAAATGAGAAATTTATAAAATTTTCAAATGTCATCATGTTGTATTTTTTAATAATTTTGCAGTGATGCCACTTCACCGGTTTTTGATAGAATATTTTTAGTGCTTGTTTGTAAAGTGAGAGTAAAGGTTTTAAAACAGACTTTGTGGCCTGGGCCCAAACGATGGAACAATAAGACATATGGGATAAAATCATTGCATGTAAAAATACTTGTGCAGCTTGATTTGATACACATGGTTTATTGGGATTTTATGTGATGCAACACATTGTAAAAGATGATTGCGACATGGAAGGAAATTGACGTATTGTTTTTAATTTCTGCTTTGCAAATAATGCAAAGTGGCCCACGGTTCCTCTGGAGGAGCTTCAGAGATCCACAGCTCAGGTGGGAGGATCTATTGACAGGAAAACGCTTAGTTTTAATTGTGGCAATTTAAAGTATTTTTATTTTTTTTTAAAAGAGCCATAAGAAGTTGTCGACGCTTGTCACGTGCCGTGTAAGGGTGTGGTGCCATGGTGTTGGCAGTATCAGGGTGTGGGGTGTGGTTGAGGAGGGCCAGGAAAGCTGGTCAGAGTCGATAGGATGGAGCTAAATACTAACCTGACTCTCGCCAGATGTATTTCGCTCTGCCTAGCTTCACTCACATACATCTGGGACATCTCCATAGAAATTGCCTTTTTTGAAGGCTGGGCCTTATCAAAAATGCTTGCATATGATTGGATAAGCCACTTGTCTGTCATCTTTATCGACGTGCTATTTCAACCACTCACACCGAAGCCAACCCGTGACGCTGTGAGAGCGACGCAGGAAAAAACAAAACTTTTTTTTTTAATGTGTTTGCGGCTCTAGTGGCACGCGTTTTATTGACAGTGAGCTGACAAGAAGAGGGGGGAAGACAGGCGGCAAAGCGCCGCGGGTCGGAGTCGATCCCGGGCCGACCGCGTTGAGGACTAAAGACCTCCTAATATGGTTCGCGCTAACGGCTCTGGGGCGCGGCGCGGCGGACGTGGACGCGCACCGGAAAACAAAACTTGCCAAATCCGGTCGGGAGAAGGGCGAAAACATTGTTTCCACCAACAAAAGCCTTCAGAGGCGTTCTCTGATGTTCTTTTAATGAAACAATATTAGGTAGATTGGACAACACGGAAGAAATAGCAGCATTAATGCTAACGCTTGCTTCCTCGATGAGCCGCCATTGTTGTTGGAATCTCACGGTCGCTTCTCCACTACGTCACATCCATGAAACTCCAGCCCTGCGTCTTGATTGGCCAGACCATAAAATTGGTTGGAGAAATCACTCTCTATGGGCGATGTCCCAGATGTATGTGAGTGAAGCTAGGCGGAGCGACATTCATCTGGCGAGAGTCAGGTTAGCTAAATACAGGAAGAAAACCTGTTGGAGGCTGCAGAGGACACGAGGCGGCTTCAGCTTCCAGCCGGACAACTAGACACACAGCTGGAGCTGCCATGGAAGGATTGAGATCAAAGCATATTCGTGTCTTCCACGGCCCTAAACTCTCATCCGTTATCTGTCTTTTTGTTCTGATGCAGGTCTGACTCCTATGACAGCTATTCCAGTCGGAGCGTGAGCAGGAGACGAGGGCGCAGGCGAAGTGAGAGCTACATGAGCTCTGAGCACCGATCGCGGTAAGGAGGCCCTCCTTCACTCTCTGCTCGTTTCCTGCACGAAATATTTCCCACCACATGCTTCCAGGTTAAACGAAGGCGTTCCTCTCTCTTTGACAACTACAAGCTGAGCTCTTCCCCTGTAATCCGTCTGCTTCAGGTCGTCCCGCTCGACCAGCCGCAGTTCTTCCAGACACAGGAGCCGCAGCAGTCGCTACAGCTGAGGGCGGGAGCGCCTCGCAGGTCAGCAGCTGGAGCGCCAACAGGAAGGGTTCCTCGTGTTTTTTTTTTACACCGGGCTGAGTTTCATTATGGGAGATGAAGGGATGGACTTTAAAGTACTAAATGTGAAAAGATCTTCCTTTAAGAGCCCGACAGCAGCCGGTTGAACGTCTGCAGCCACCCTGATGAAACGTCGCGTTTGCTACGAGAGAAAGGCGTCGAAAGTAATTGACATTATTGTATATATTTATCTATTCTTTAACATTTGCCTCTTGTACGCTGAATGGTGTAACTGTTATACTGTTTAAATGTCACACTTTCAATGTGTTTGAGCAGGAAAAGGGGGGGTGTCTTTGTGCTGAAGTAAAACTTTTATTTCTTAAAGAAGTCCATGTCAAGAATAGTCGTTTCTGAAAGGACAGATGAATGTAGCTGTACTTAAAATGTATTATCTCTGGGTTTTTTTTTTAAACGACATTATTAAAAAATGTTTACTTTTATTAAATACCACCACTCTTTCAGCTTCGATGTTTCTTTATTTGTGCACTTAAAAGAAAACCCAACACATCTTAACCGTACTTCAGATGTTAGTGAGAGTGACCTCAGACTTCATATAAATGAACATTTTCCCCGTTATAATGTTATATAGTCATATTAATACAAAACTGTATTCATTCCTACATAAGTGTATGCATTGACACGCATTTGGATGACTTCAGAGGTTTTCAGCTTTTCTCTTGGAGAGAGCTGCAGTCCACAAAGGCCAACCTGCAATGCCTCAGTTTGATCTGCAGGTGGGGGGGGGGGGTATTGTGAGTGCAAAGAGGAGCAGATTAGTCAGATTCAGTTGCACAGAAATGGTAAGAAATGAGTGAACAACCTTTATATTTCTCTAAAGTACCCTGGCTGAAACTTTTGTCAGCTTTTAAAACTAAATTGTATGATGTTAATTCAGAGGCCTGTTTAAAGCCCCAGTGTGGAGGATTTACTTCCATTTAGTGATTCGCTAAATGAATTACAAATGACCAAGAAGTGAGCTCTGGTGACTCGTCGTTAAGCACGTAATAACTACTATTCATCAGCTTTACCATACTTGGAAAATAATACGCCAGTTAAGATTATCGTGAGGGACCGAACCGGACAAGCATGAGGACACAGTGTTAATTTTCAAGAAAATGGGTTTTATTTCCCAACAATAATTATAGGGCCCTTAAAAGAGGTCAAATGAAGAAACTAAATCAAGGCAAAAATATCAAAGTTAAACAAACAAAACCTCAAATTAACTGCTCAAACAAACAAACTGACCTGACACACAACAAAGGGGGCTTAAATAGTGGCTGATCAGACCAGACTGGCACACTGAGAAAGAGGGAAAGGGAACATCTACACAACAACAAAAAAAACTTAACAGTTAGTTTAAGGATTAAACGTAAAAGACAAAAACTAAACAAAATTAACAAATCACAAAAGCAAAAGAAAGATTATGCAAAAAAGTTAGAATAAGGACTCCATGGTCCCCCCCCAGTGGAACTGCAGATGGTACCACCCAATCAGTGAGTCAATCTGGGATTGGAGTGTGCTGGCCAGAGTCCTCTGCTTCAGCCCAGTTGAAGGTACTCCCCACAACACCAGAAAAGGAAGCATAAACAAATGTTAAGTATGTGAAAATTAAATATACAAGTTAACCAAATGTGCGCGCTACGACTGGAGCTAATGTCTTTCGATATTGTCATAATGATAAACAAACCAATGTACTTATGCTGCAGTAGATGTATGTGAAAACCTAGTGAAAAAGTGGTTGTGGGGTTACCGACTGTGGCCGCAGGAGTGGCCATCACAATTATTCTGCCAAATATATTAATAAAATCAGTGGAGACGGTGATGATTCTTGACATTATATAAGATAAGGTTTGTAATACCAAAAAAAGTATTTTTGCTGTTTCAAAAATGGCTTTCTTTTCACTTTGCTATATTTATATCAAAAGTAAAACTAACTAAACGTGTTAGCCATAACATTTCTGTATTGTCAGCCTTTGAAGCACCAGCTCAAAACAGACTCTTTAATGAGCTTTGCTTCACAATCTTCTTGAAGCTCGGGTTATCCCTGCTGCTGGTGCTCTCTCTTTAACCACACTTTTTCTTTCCCCTAAACTTTCCGTCGATATGCTTGGATACTGCATTTTGTACACAGCTTCTTTCAATAATAGTCTTTTATGGCTTACCTTCACTTAATGGATGTCTGCTGGAGAAATGTTCAAGTCAGCAGTCTTCACCAAGATAGTCTAAGCCAGGGGTCACCAACATGGTGCCCGCGGGCACCAGGTAGCCCCCAAAGGACCATAAGTGGTGCCCTCAAGTCTGTTAAAAAAATAGCAAAACTCTCAAATGAGCTTCATTTAAAATGCTATTTTGTTAAGTTGCTCTTCCTTTTTAATGATACGTGTACAATGATTTAAAAGCATTAAAAACAGGTTTATATTACATGCAGTTAAGGTGAGCTCTGACTCTTTGAGTTCAAAGGTCAGTACAGGTAGCCCTTCATATGATACAGGAAGTAGCTCTGCTTCAAAAAGGTTGGCGATCCCTGGTCTAAGCAGTAACAAGCAGATAATATAACAGTCCTCTTCAATCACTTTTACATAAAATTATTTCCGTGAGACATAATTTTATTTTTTTCAATTCAATTTTATTTATATAGCGCCAATTCATGAAACATCTCAAGGCACTTTCCAAAGTCAAAATTCAATCAGATTATACAGATTGCTGAAAACAAATTTTCTATCTAAGGAAACCCAGTAGATTGTATCCAGTCTTGACAAGCTAGCCGTAAACCTTCAAGTTCAAATTAAATAGAAACACCTGAATGATATAACTTAATGTGTGTGTAAATATAAATATGAGTTGAACCTTTGTTTTTTTTAATGAATTACATTTTACTACTGAGACGCACCTCCGTATGGAGCGAACCGGCTGCGGTAACAGTGCGCTTGCACTTCCAGTGACTGCTGCCATGTGGGAAATCGGTGAACTCTCTGACCTCCGCACGTGTGTGCCCGCCGCCTGACGTCACACCGTTCCAGGCAGGAGCGCACAACGCTTGGGGAGCGCACAACGCTTGGAGAGCGCGCGCGGTGCGCACTTCAGGCTTTTTTAATTTTGCGCCATATGGCCGGCCGCTGCGCGACCTTCGGCGTAGTTCCGCCTCCTAAACATTCACCGGACAGTGGGAGAAAAATGCGCCTGAACATGAACTCCCTCCCTCCCTCCTCCCTCCGTTTAAAAACAGCACCGTG
Source organism: Fundulus diaphanus (assembly GCA_037039145.1). Classification (NCBI taxonomy): domain Eukaryota; kingdom Metazoa; phylum Chordata; class Actinopteri; order Cyprinodontiformes; family Fundulidae; genus Fundulus; species Fundulus diaphanus. The sequence continues at coordinate 21,297,412 of CM073137.1, read as the reverse complement.
TCCCTTTAAAAGCGTCTTACAAAAACCCATATGATCCCAGAGCTCCAATCACCAATTCCTTCTGCAAAAGCAGGCTCTGCATTTTTGCCTGTCTGAACGCCACAGCTACGGGGGGGAAGAGACAGAGGAGAAGGCGAGAGAAAAAATAAATAAAATAAAAGCTGCAGAAATGTGACAATCCCAAGGATCGTTTTCATGGCGAGGGGGGAACCGCAGCGAGAGGAGTTGTTCTGGGACTCCTTGGAGCTTCGAAGCGCTGGATCAAAATGGTAGGCTTGCGGGCTGCATTTTTTTTTTTTGCGCGCGCGCGCATGTGTGTGTGTGTGTGTGTGTTTATTTTCGCTCCCTTTTCTTCATCTCTGTTTGCAAGTTGAGCCACCGAGCTTGGCCGGTTGAACTTAACGCACTTCATCGCCGTCACTCCCCTGCCGGTTGTTGTCATCCGTGGGTTTTGTTGCGGGTTGTGGGCGTTTGCAGAGAAGTTTGCAACTTGTGCACACGGGCTGGAGTTGGCAGCCACCCCCCAAAAGAATGCTGCTGCAGCTGCTGCTACAAAGAGCTACATCAGCTGCACAGAAGGAGTTAAATTCCTTCATCCCCAGGGCGCTTCTGCAACAAAGCCCCCGGGGGTCGTGACCGGTGCGTTCAGAGGACGGGTGAAAGTAAAGGTGGCAGATTTATTTCTCTCCTCAGCAGCACTTGTGCTGGAAGGTTGTCGGGAAGAGGCATGCATTTATGGAGAATCAGCTGAGCAGAGGAAGGGACGTCATCCCCCTCCCAGGTGTTCGGAAGTTAACCTTGCTGGTACTCACAGGTGCATCTAGGGAAAATTAGATCAGCGTCAAAACAGTTTGTTCATTACATCAGTCCAACTCCAGATGTTATACGCGTTTGAGTTCATAACACCCAGAGTGATATATTTCAAGCATTTATTTCATCCGCTGGCTGTTTAAGTGACGGAAAGTTTAGTGGAAGAAAAAAGTTTGGCAGGAAAAATAAAAAGTTGCACAGGATAGCTGGTGCCTTTTGAGATGATTTTGGAGCAAATCCCATTCAAGAGTTGGAGGGAGATTTAAGGAGGCGTGAGCTTAGGCTGGACGAAATAGAAAAAAAGCACATCGATAATATCGATAAAATAGAAATCATATTGATCGATATTGATATTATCAACAAATTCATAACATACGTTTAGTGCAGCCCTGGCCATTTGATGCGGTTGCTCAGCGACCTATTTTTAGATAAAGAACACAAACACTGAATTCAAACTCAACCCAACTCAACTTTTTACCAAAGAAAAAAAGAACGCACGCTTTGAACTTTTCGAAGGGGACATTCTAAAACGCTTAACGTGAAAAACGCTTAACGTGAAAAAGCTTAACGTGGCTTAAGGTAGGAAAACAACGAGGAATCATCACCAAATTTCCCATGGCCATATCTTGTCATGAAGACTTAAGCCTGTCAAAAAAAAATAAACCGAAATTCAACGATTATAGAAGATATCTCACATTAACGTTTTCTTCTTCATTGGCGCCTATGGCGAGAAAAAGGCTTAACGTGGTTTAATGTACCTAATCAACGATCAATGATCACCAAATTTCTCTTTCATATCGCTCCTAATAAGCACATAAAACCGTCAAAATGTCAAACCCAAAGTCCAATTATTATGGACGTTATCTAACATTAAGCGTTTCTGCTTCATTGAGCCCTATTGAAAGGAAAAAGCTTAACGCAATTCAATGTACCTAAACAACGCTCAGTGATCACCAAATTTCTCTCATATATTGCTCCTCATAAGCACATGAAACTATCAAAAAATCGAAACCAAAGTCCAATTTATATGGACGTTATCTAACATTAAGTGTTTCATTAAGCGTGAGCACTGATTGTTTAGGTACATTGAACCACGTTAAGCTTTTTTCTTTTAATATAGGCCTCAATGAAGCAGCAACGCTTAATGTCAGATAACGTCCATAATAATTGGACTTTGGGTTTGACATTTTGACAGTTTTATGTGCTTATTAGGAGCGATATGAAAGAGATATTTGGTGATCATTGATCGTTGATTAGGTACATTAAACCACGTTAAGCCTTTTTCTCGCCATAGGGGCCAATGAAGAAGAAAACGTTAATGTGAGATATCTTCTATAATCGTTGAATTTCGGTTTATTTTTTTTTGACAGGCTTAAGTCTTCATGACAAGATATGGCCATGCGAAATTTGGTGATGATTCCTCGTTGTTTTCCTACCTTAAGCCACGTTAAGCTTTTTCACGTTAAGCGTTTTAGAATGTCCCTTTTCGAAGGGTGCGGAGCTTCCTGGATCTGCGTTTGTGATTGTTTGGGAGGATGTAATGACTAATATTAAACCTACATGGCTAGAATGCAAAAGGCAGGAAAACTCTTCTATTGAACTTTTTATTGACCCTTTTTTCTATCATCGATATATATTGTTATTGAATTATCGTCCAGCCCTGGTGTGAGCTGCAGCTGGAGTCGGTAGCTTCATTCAGTGGGTTTAGCCCCTCCAGAACCAGAGACGACATCACAAGCATTATTGATGTAAAATGACTTTTTCGATGACCTTTAGATTTGTTGAGGTGCACCTGTATATGAAAAAGGTCAAAACAGAAATTTCTCAATATTTTGCAATAAGTTTCACAGTATGTTACATCTCCTGCTTCGTTTTTTGGTTTTGTTTAGACACATGCATGATTCATTTTAACTCCCTCTAAAGCTCCTGCTTTCATAGACGAGCATTTTTTATAACCAGGCACGGGGCCGGTTGCATTAAAGTTTTGAGTTTCAAAGCAGCTAAAATTCTTGGCAAATTCGTTGTGCATTTCTCACAGGTTTAAACTCCTAATGAGAACGCAGAGAAGGTGCTGGAGTGACCCGGCATTTTCTTCAGCTGTTTCGATTTATAGAGCAACAGAGCAACGCCCCTTCCCTGACATGTTGCTACACCCTGCCAGACAGCTGGCTGAAAGGATTGAAAACGACTTCCATATAGATAGCTATATGTATTAAGCTGGACGGATAAAATCTCTGTATGAAAAGAACGGTGAAAAATGCTATAAATACCATTATTATACCTGAGCCCACAGGAAGGAGCATGGCTGCTACAGAGTCCGATCGTGAAGCCAACGAGCCGCTCTGGCTCCGGGGTCATTTCAGGATGCCTCGTTAGGAAAGCATGTGGAGCTGGATGCAGCGGTGGAGTAATCCCAGCGCGCGCTCACATCTGGAGGCTTGGGTTAATATCTGGGTCAGGTCAGCGGGGTTTTGTCCTGGTGCTCGCTGGGTGGCTTCTGCCGGGAGCGAAGAGGAGCGGGGAGTTTGGTTATTGCTCTGTTTTTCTTCCCCGTTTCTGTTGGAAGGACATGAGAGAGAAACTGCAGCGCCGTCGTCAGCGTGAGTACGGCGAACGCTATCCCTCGCTGACTTTGAGAAGGGGCACTTTAACCGCTTTTGGTCCCAGTTAAATGGTCCGAATACTTTGCTTACCTGAAACGGGGGTCGGTTTCATGCAAGATCCCCTTTTCTCATTAGCCACATGTTACAGAACTACTGGTTGAGCTACATGGGTGGGGGGGCCGGGGGGGATGGAGGCTCTCTAACCAAAAAAATTGGAGTTGAGGACAACAGATGGAAAGAACTCAAATAGAATAATATTATAGCAAAACAACAATACAAACTGCAGACATAAAATTAGCGCAAAAAAAACAAAACAAAGTAATGTCGGGGAAGTATTAAATATGTGCAAATTCCTCAAGGTTAAAAAAAAATCATAAAAGTCACAATAAGAATGTGGAGACACGTGGCCATACATTCCTTAAAATCCTACAAAATCTATCAGGGTGGGACACAATGGGAGAAGGTCAATTTAATAAAATAAATCGAAATAATTAATCTGAAACATTACCTACAGGGACCCCAGTCAACTGCCGACAGAGGCAGATAATTGAGAAAAGGTAAAACATCTCCACAATGTAGTGATCTGGCAATTATATATATATATTAGACCTTTTTTGGTTGTTTATTCAACTCTAGTGTAACAGTTTGTGACTTAATTTCTCCAACTACTAGAAGTAGGTTTATTTTCATCACTGTACTTGATTTAACAGTTTCGGATCTTTTTAGATCACCTCAAATGTCAGAAATAGCAAAATGTAAACTCAGTACATCCCTAGACTTGAATATATGTATAAAATGCATGAAATACTAGAATTTCAACAGGATGTTCTTTCTTTTAAGGATGACTGCGTCTTGTGTAGGGTATCGGCTGTCTCTGTGACTAGGCCTGAGCAGCTTTTAACTGCGTCTTCATGGCCTTCCTGTCAAGTCTGGACTTCTCTTGTCTCCGAGCGCCTAGCGATGAAACCTACGGCACCTTTTTGTTAAACCATTCCCGAGACCCGGCAACAAACTCCAGCAGGCAAGCTTGTGTTCTGGGTGGAAGGGGGGGGGGTCGGTTTCTCCCGTCAAGGTGCTGCTGATTTATGCTCCAGAGGTTAGCAGCAGTGCACGTCGCTGCGCAGACAGCAAGGTCAAACACACCGAGGCACCCTGCGCTTATGTAAGGGTCCTTTTTGTTCGTGTTCCATCATTTGATTAACCACTTGTTGTTAAAGTGGTTGATTTGGTTTTTTACTCTGAGATAAAGACGTGTTTTCTCTCAAACCGCCGCTGTCGTTACAGAGGCGCAGTGAATAGCTGAGCTTTTGTCAGAACCACTGAGCATTTTTTTTTTAGGAATTTCTATCTTGGGATTTCTTTCTTTGTGTGACCAGCAGTGCCACCAGGAATGTTTGGGTCCCATGACAAAAAATGCAAATCATCCCAAAAGCTTATAATATAAATAAGGTTTTCTTTTTTGGGGCCCCTGTTTGTGACCTTTTTAAATCTTTGCTCAAGTCCCGTCTTTATTCTACATCGTTTGCTTCTAGCAGAGTTTGAGATTCTTCTATGTTGATAGTGCATGATGTACTTCTGTGTTTAGTTTTCAACCTGTTTAATTATTTTTGTTCCTGTTGCTCTTTTAGTTCACCTCACTTTACTGAATTGTAAAGCCCCTCGGTCAAGAGTCATTGTTTTATGTGCTATATAAATAAACTGACATTGACATTAAGAAGAGGAGCATCTAAAAAGTTCAAACTGAAGTTATTTTTTTTGGTGGTGTAATGAATACGTAGTGAGTGCTGCAAGGGAGAATAAAGGAAAGAAAATAGGCATATTCTAGTGGGATTTTGCGTGTCTTGAGATAATATTTTCCAACGGATGTGTGTGGAGGTCTTTTTACTTTCTTTGTTTCTTTGTTATTTATGAGATGGGGGAAGTTTTCTAACATCCAGGCAACCTGCACAGGCATTTCAAACACAAAAAGAACCCCTTTGGAGTTGCACAATCTAAGGAATCGCAGTCCTCATCGCAATCTCTATATTTGCAGGATTGCAAAGAACTGCTGGGATACATTACTCGGTAGGATGTTTATATATCAGGTGAAATTTAGCCTGTTGGTTAGACTTTCACACACCTCTATGTTTTTTTGTTTCGTGGCCTTGATGCTGATTATCAGAAAAAAGAGATTGTGATGCAGAAAAAAGGAAGGAAAAATGTCTGAAAATGGTTGTTAATCATAATTAAATTACCATGGCAATATTCAGCAATAGCATCACATGTTTTCCTTTTATCGTGCAGCCCTAGAACCCACTTATGCTACCCTTCAAAATAAGAGTCCAGCAGATGGTGAACATTGGGGAGGTTTGTATCTATAAATGTGAATGATACACTGATGGGTATGAAACACATTAGTGCAATATCACTTTTTCAATAATTGTACTGTTGGTAAAAGACCAAATTAATGACTTCTGTCCATACTGTAATTATCCCATTTTTATTTCCATTTCATCTTTTGTTCAGCTAATATTCCTGAATTTGTAGAACCTTTGTTGGACTCTTAAATCCTCCTATGGCTCAAAAAAACCAACCAAAAAAAATTCACTTTTCAAAAATGAAAGTGATGCAACAACGGCAACAAATCCATTAGAACGGTTGTTACCTCCACAGTGTCTCAGTGGCTAGAGACTGGGTGGTTAGAGTTTCTTTATTGTTGTATGGTTTATTTCATGGATGATGGAAAGCATTAAAAAATTTACAAGACAAGTAAAGTTCACACTTAATGCATTAAAATAGAGAATGCGCCACAAGAAAATGAGGAACAAATAATTAATGAAAGAATTCATGTTTGTATGGATTTCAGCTTAGGAAAAAACAGTATAATAAAAGAGAAAAACCCAAGAGTAATGCAGACTAAGCAATGGATTATGGATGATTGGATTAAAGTGATATTCAGCGATGAATCACAGACCTACTTTGTTCAAGCCAGAACATGATGCTGGATCTTTGGTCTATAGCATGTCTGATAAAACACTGAAAGATGCCTGCACATTTGCATATATTCTCTTAGTGGGAAATCCAATTTTAAATAATCCTGAAATCCATCTATTGTGGATCCTCTCTTGCTCCTTGTGGTGGTCTAGATATGGATGACTGCCAATTAACTGATAAAATTATTTCTAGATCTACATTTGACTGACACGTTTTTATGGCAGATATAGAAATTTGCTTTACTGCTTCTTTGGCTCCAAGACGTTTGATATTTTCAGAACTATTTCTTTATTGTATTTTTTTACACCTTCATCAACAGCTGCTGTGAGGTCAACATTTTTTACATAGCAGACAGCATGCATAACTGGTTGCTTACTTGTTCAGAAACACACTTTCAGATAAAACAAAGTCATTAAATAGACGTGCAAAAAATTACTTGGTGCTTTGACATTTTAAAGTGCAAATATCAAACAAATTCAACAAAGTAGTTAGAAAAGAATTAAACCAGCTGCTATTGTTTAAGGAAATTTCTACCATATTTGTTATAAGAAATGAAAATAGGTGATTAGTCATTTATTTAAGGGGGCAGTATGATTTTAGATCTTTTTAGATCAAATATTTTCACCTTGTGGCTCAAAACGTCACATGCAGAGATGAATTGTGGGTAATACACTTCAGTGAAGCCCGCATCAGTGTGGACTTCACCAAAGTGTTGATCGAAGGCAAAAAGGGGGCGGGTCGAAATACCATTCTGGAGAATCGGGACACACTACGCACTCACACCCTCAGGGATCGCACATTTGAGGGGCACCAGGGTGGAAGTGGGAGTATTGGGATAGAATTTATATAGGTAGACGCTCCATGAACTGGCGCTGCCTTTTGGAGCTGACCTTTCAGCGCAGACGCCATCTTGGATGGGTTTCTGACGTGCCCCCAGTGCATACTGAGGAAGCTGTTTGACCAACTAAAATAAATCATAACTCCCTGAAATTTGACCCAATTATAGCACAGCTTGGTTTGTTACAAGTGGCAGGGATTTAGCTATGATACACGACGCTGTCACAGTTAAAAACATGTTTTTGTGTAAATGTATGCTCTTTAACAGACAGACATATGGGATATTAATGTATAAATACGTGATTTCATACTGAAATACTTTGTTTTATGCGCGTAAACAAAGAGACATCTGGTATTAGATATAATAAATGTATTAATAGTTAATTTTTTTTATAAAGAAACAATTTAGATTGTTCATTTAAATTTATTTCACTTCTCTACACACCAATAATAATTTCTTCATATTTCTTTGTGCCGTGCATGCACACATGCATATACAGTTTTATAAAGGCCTGGAAAAGTGTTTCCAGGTCCTTCCAGTGTTTCAAACTACTCTGCTTGCAACTAGGGCTGGAGCTTAAGACCCTTGAAAAAGAACTGTTTGCACAACTTCCTGCATGTGATGGTACTCTGTATCTCCAAGGTACTTAATCTGGCAACATGATTCAGCCTTAATTTGTGATATACAGAAATAAATTAAAAAGCATAAAATTATGGTCCATCTGTTGGGTTTCTGCAATGTTCTCACCAAGTTAAACTCTTCTTCAGAATCAGTCTCAGCCCAGAATGGTGATCTGCACCCTGTGATCTACTTTAGTAGTCATCGCCGGTTATTGCAACCATAAGCTGTAGAAAATACGGAAAAAGTAGCTCCCTCTGCCTTTATTCCTGTTGGCTCCTATGCCATCCTTGAGAAGGAGAGACCTGTCCAATATGGAGGCGAGGAAGGATGTGCTCCAGCACGTAATGAGGCGTCTACGTATATAATGTCTATGGGCGAAACGGGCTGTGGGAGGAAGCATACAGGCTTCTTTTCCTAACTCCTTCCTTACTGACTGCAATATTCGGAAAGCACTTATCATGGCGACCGCTGACACACTTCTGCTTTGGCTAAAGAGTCCTTTCTCTATAAAGCCGGGGATACACTGTACGCTTTTTTTTTTATTATCTTTTAGAGTTTTTAATCAGCGTTTGTTATAGCATGTGGTGGATTTGAAAATGTTGGAAGCCTTTTAGAAATCTCAGAGTTAAAGACCTTTTAACCTCCCGTACCAGAGCCTTACTCCGCTCACAGCTAATATTTGAAAAATGAAGGAGGCGGTGTCCGGTGCACCAGGGAACATGCTGGGCGTGGTCTGGGCTACTAGATACGACAAGGTAAATAAATGCTAAATAAAGCCAGGCATACACTATACAACTTTTTTTTTTTACCCTTTTTGGGCCAATTCTTCAGTTGTGCGAGAATTTTTTGGATCGGGCCGAGTTTCAGCTGTATCGTGTGTCCTGCGTTGTGTAGTATACAGGGAGTAACAAGGGGCGATTAGCCTCTCACGACCACCTCCCGATCAGTAATCGTACGCTTGGATTAAAATCGTTTGAAATTCAGTCGACCCTCGTGAGTGATTGTGAGCGCGTTCTGATGTTGAAGCAAAGCTACGAGTGTCTATGAGCCAATTTTCCCCAAACAAGGGAATTCTTCTTCTCAGACGAAAACATAAGAGTGGAGAGAAGCATGGCGGTGGTACATCTAACATGGAGTCAAACTACGGAGGAGCAACTCGTAGAATTGCCAAGGCAGCGCGTTTCGTTCTAGTGAGCCTCATATTTAACAGTGAGCATTGAAACTTCCGTCTTTTTCTTCTTTTACTGTCCGACAAGCGCCATCTCTCTATGAGGCTGAGTCTGACGTGTGGTTTTTGGACGTACATCGTGAGCGGTCAGGTCGCACCAGAGCGTCGGGCCGCACAGTGTAAGAACAGATATTGTGAGCAGTGAACTTTTAAACCCTGCAGTTTTGTCGTACAGTTTGAGCTGCATCTGAGTGCAACGATTGAAAATATCGTACAGTGTATGCCCGTCTTTAGGGTATTCGGATTGAGCCCCTGAGTTGCTCTCAGCAACTATCTTAATCACTCTGAATTAAGACTCCTAAGCAGGAACTTTTAGGCTAAGATGTGAGCTCTGGGCGGACTCTGGGAATGTTTGTGAATACGGTTTGAGTGTTTTGAGCAACATTTTTTGTAAGTTAAAAGACAAACAAGAAGCTCTCACCATTTTCGTTTCTCCTGTACATTTTGAAGGCATGGTAAAATATATTCAAACGAGAATGTTTAAATTGTGCACTTTGAATCACCTTGTCACTGAAAAGTGCTATGTGAATAAACTTGCCTTGCCTTAAATTAAAAGGGGGAAACAGATCTTGTGACTTCCATCTTACTGTAAAGGCTGTGCCACCTTTTAGGTTAAACAGACTCTGTAAACTGGCTTGTGACAGACTGGATATAGCAGAGTAGCAGCATATAGTTCATGCATAGCATATTCCTCAGCAAAGTTATGAAGGTTATTGATTTGCTGTCTACGGTATGGAAATCTGGTTTGGTTTCTACCAGCAGGAGATGGTTTGGAGTTATTATGGTCATGGTTAGTCAACTTGCTTGAAATGACATTTTATGAATATTGAACTCTACCATAAATCAGTCATTTGAAACAACCAAAATAATGCAATATATATTACCATTTTAAAGAGAAAATGAATACGCTAAGAAAATAGAAGTAGGCTGGAAAGATATGGAAGAATCTTTCTCTATTTCTTTGTTTCTCTTCTTCCCTTCCTTCAAATCTTCCATTTAAAGAAACATTTGTAGAAATAAACTTTTTTTTTTCACCACCTTTGCATGTCAATGACAGAACTCCAAGTTATGTATTTTAAATAGTTGCTCAGGATATAAATCTCCCAAAACGGTGCCCATTTTTAATCCGACACCATCAATCTGCCTTCTGCTCACTGGTTGTTGCTTTAGAAAGCTGATGCTCTCCTTCCCATTTTTTCCATCTTCCCCGTCCTCTCTGACCTTCTCAGCAAATATATCAGCTGCCTCCAGACCTACACACAGACACAGATATGGATGGACTTGGGAGATTGCTCTGGTCTTAGTTTCAAGCCACGAAAGATGATAAAAATATTACAGAATCACTCTGTCCACATCCTGTCTTCTAACCATCTTTGTTGGCTCATCTTTGCCTTGTGTGTGATTTAAATAGAAAAAGTGTACCTTTTTTTTTTTTTAGCACGGCTTGATTTTTTATTTTTTATTTTTTTCATTGAGCTCACTATTCACATTACAGACACAATCTTTAAAGTATTTTTTCAGGGCCTCATGTTATAGACTGACACTATTGTTCAGGATTGTGAGGTGAAAGGAAAAAGATGTCGGGATTTGAAATCATTTTTTAGAAAATGAAAGGTGCGGTGTGCATTTATATTCAGCCACTGTAAACCTTGGTGACTGTAAATAAAATCTGTTACAACACCGTCTTCTACGAACGGCATCTTTTAAGTTGTGGGGAAGTTTAAAGAGGTGTTAGGTTATAAAACGACGGAACAATGTTGAACCCATCATCTGAAAAATGGTAAGAGTCTGGCAACTGAAAACCTACAAAAGGCCAAGATGCACCAAAGTTTCCGATCCAATGGCTCCGACTAAGATAGAACCCCGGTCTATCTTAGCCGGAGCTGTGCAGCAATTTGACGTTCATTTCTCAGACAGGAAGAGAGACACTTTGGCAAAGTAAGACACGTCTGCTTTCAGGAAAATGCAACATAAAATCGCCAAATAGCAAGTTTTTAATAAACAGTGTACTTACCCAAAGAGGGCCTTAAGACACGTACACTGACAGGCAGGTCAAGGTGAGCATTTACCAGAAGAGCAGCCAGGAGTCCATTGTTAACTCTGGAGGAGCTGCAGAGATCCCAGCTCAGGTGGGAGACTAGACATCACTTAGTAGTGCACTCAAAAGGCAAGGAGACAGTCCTAAGAAGTCTTGTTTGCAGTTGATAGGACACCTACTGGGTGTAAACTAAATAAATAAAGAAGAACGGCAATTATTCCCAGAAAGCCGTTACAAATCCTGTTTTCAGTTTGACACAAGCGACGTAGGACAACACAGAAAACGTGGAAGCCACACATACAAACACAAGCCACACTTTTCAGATTTTTCCTTCTATTTCACAATCATGCATAGGGCTGGACGATATAGAAAAAAAGCTTATCGATTAAAAAAAAATGCATATTGATCGATATCGCTAATTATTGAAAATATTTAAAACCATATTTTATGTGCAGCTCTGCCTGGACATTTTATGATATTGCTAAATGATTTAATTTTAATAAAGAACACAAACACCGAATTCCAATTAAATCTTTAGTTAACCAACTTTTTTAACCATAACAGAATTTTTTTTAAAGAAAAATAACTGAGACCTGAGTTATGTTATCAAATAATGACAAAGAATAAACTAAAGTGACCAGTAAAATGACCAAAATAAATATACCAAATAAATAAATAAATAAAATAGCCTATTTAGGTGGGAATAGTACACTAGTTACTTCTCAGGTTTCATAATTGAGAGGCTGACGCAGGGCTGAGGTCCGAGGTTGTGGCGTGTAAGGACACAGATTGCAGCTCATTTTGCACTGATTCCTTGCACTAGTTGCACAATTTAGGGAGCGCTGTTAGAGAAAAACTTGCGTCCCGGAACTTTATATCGCGGATCAAGAGTGGCAAGTAATTGTTTGAAGCCAGGTTTTTCAGCTGCAGACAACAGCAGCATATCCATCACTATGAAGCACGTTACTGCATGCGTTATGTCCTTATGCCGCTTGGACGCTTTTTCATTTCATCACAAAGAAGGGAGCCCAGTTTAGCTGCTATACCTGCTTTGTTGTGGAAGAACTTCCAGAAGATTCCTAAGAAGACCCGCAGCAGCGCGGGGCTGACACAACTCACGCTGCTGCGGGTGTGAGCGGCTTACGTGATGAAACAAGTTGGTTGTGTTACCAGACTTTGTTTTTACCGGTTCCTTGCAAATTTTACAAATCACTGGTTTATTTCTGTCAGACTGGCGAACTAATAAAACCCCGTTTTGGGACAGTTTCCTCCGCCGCTACTTGCTGCGACATATTCACATGCTCTGTGTTGTGGTTTGAGAGGGCGGCGCTTTGTGACGGCGTGCCTGGGTCCGCCATTACGATTGGTCGAGAGGAAGTAGTGACTGTAGCATCAACTAATATGATAGGCTGAAAGGAAAACTCTCTATCGAACTTTTATCGACCCTATTTTTTCCTATCGCGCCACACGTCTATCGATCGATATATATTGTTATTGAATTATCGTCCAGCCCTAATCATGCACTATTTTTGTTTGTGGTGGTAGCGTGACAAAACGAGGAAAAACTTCAAGGGCGACGAACACTTCTGCAAGGGCACTGTACGCTTTTGGAAACATTCCTCCCAACGGGTCTTTGCTGTCCTTTCCGTTGTGTTTGCCGTGGCAGGAGGGTTTTGCAGGCGGCCGTTTGCCCATGCGTGTGGAGCGCTGGCCTGGGAACAGTGTGTTATGACTCCAGCAGGGCGGTGTTGTGTGAAGCATTGTGGCGTGTGGAAAGCGGTGCCAGCACCATGGGCCCCCCCTTCTCTTGGCCAGGTTTCCTGACTCAGCACTTCCTATACCAGATCACTGGCCCAGACACAAACTTCCTGGCAGAGCATCAGTGCGGACGCTCTCGTGCTGGCGCACCACCACCCACTGCCTGCGTGCAGCTCCTTTTGATTATCCTGCTCGCTCATCATCTCAGCTCCAGACGGGCGGCCTGTTGATTGCCTTCCTTCGGCGTTGAGCACCATGAGCTCACTCACGCTGTCCTCAGCTTCATCCAGCCCGTGTTCAGTATGTCCAAAAGAGAGGCCTCCCTGCAGCCCAGTCTGTCCCGCGCATGCTTTAAATTTTTCCCCATCCTGGATAATGCCAACATGCTGCCCCTGCTGGCTTCCCGTCCTTATTTTTGTTTGTGCTCCCCAATTTCATGCTCGGCTAAACTCGTATCAACCATAAATTGGCTTGTCACCTGTGGTTGTATTAACATATAGATGGAAACATGTTTAAATCCGACGATGTAAGGTGCTGGAGCTCCGACAAGGCTAGGCTCGGCCGGGTCCAAACCGCCAGATTAGGGCCGAGCAAAACCCCCAGTGGGGAGTGATTGGAGATTGGATGTCTGGGATTAGAGCAGCAGGAATGCTGATAATATTGTCTTTATTAATTGAAGCTAGCCGTGAGACAAGTTAAATATTTGAATAGGCTGAGGGGTATGAAATAATTAGCTAGAGTGGAGGATAGAGGAAAGAAAACTGCAGAAAGTTGTGAAGGTTTTTAAGTTTGTTTTTTTCCTCCTTTATCTGAAACGATTCCACAATTCACCAGAAACCTTTTAATTTTGTGACTTTCAGCATCTCGGTTAATGAGTTCATTAAAAGCATTCTATAAGCATGTGGCGAAAGGTCGAGTATTGTTGGTAATTTTAATTGCATTGATTAAAAAGAAAAAGTTCCATACAACACAAGGATTTAAAACTAATATAAACCAAATTATCTAACAGCTTTTATTAAAAAAACACTTTCTGGCCAGCTTTCAACATGTCAATGGCAGTTTTAAACCCGTGAACATGACTTGTAGATTTCATAATTGAAGCAAAAAAAACATATTCTAACCAACCTGGTTATTGGCTCCCTCTATAAATTATAAATTAACTGTGATCAACCCCATGGTTCAGTGCCACCTTCCCCAATATGGCCTGATTCCTACTTGGCTTGTCCAGAAATGACGTAAATAGAATCCATCTGGCATCATGACGTTGGCTTATAGATCTCAAAAAGCAACACATCACGCCTGGATTTAAAGAAATTCAAGAACGGATAAGAAACAGAGACACTGACTGTTTATCAGGGTTACTCAGGTGTTGTCCACAAATTAAGAAAACATGGAACAGTAGTCAGCAAACCCCAGAGCGACCGGGCACCAATAACCTAAATGATTTAAAGAGTGGATATTAAACTCAACCAGGGAATCATCTAAAGTACTGAAGACCTTATTTGTCCCAGTGAAGAATAAACATTTGATGATCCCCAAAGCTTCTGAGAAAACACTCTGCTGATTGAGGACACAAGAGGGACGTTTGGGAAGGTGTTGTGTCTGGTGTAAAGCTGACTCAGCATTTCAGAAATTGAAGATTACGCCTACAGTCAAACATGGTGGGAGTGTCATGGACTGAAGCTGCTTTATTGCTTCTGGTCAAACTTTGCTCTTTAATAGAAAACCCAGAAGAAGGATGTCTGACCATTAATTTGTGTCCTTAAAATCAATCTCACTTGCCCCTCCAGCAGAACTATAATCTAAAGAACACCAGCAGGTCCGTCTCCATAGAAAGGGAAGACTCTTTGCCCGTTCTTACAAAGACTTATACGGTTTTTGGGGGGGGATTTATGTTTTCAGAGAGGGCTTTTTCTCCTTCATAAATGGACTCATCTTTTAAAAACATACCAATTTACTCTATTTGTCTTGGTTTGAAATCAAATTTGCACAGAAATATTTCCATATGAGAAATCCTAATAACATCATTTCAGCCAGCTGACCAGCAGTGGGTCACAAATGATGGGGGAGGGTAAAAATACTGCCTACATGCAGCCAGAAAAACTCTGGGAGCTCCAGCTCTTTTTCTGACATCTTTATAAAAACTGTAAGCTGTAAGAACGCCATAGGAACCAGTTTGTCAGTTTTAAGTCCAACTCTGGTACATAACCCGGCATGTCTTCATACCAGTAACCGGTCCTTCTGTTTATTTTAGGCATTACCAGGTTCTGCTGTAATTAATGTAATTATCTTGATGTGATTAGCGTTCTTCTAAATTACTCCTGTATATTTATTTACATTTTCTAGAGTTTGGCAAAATGATAACAGCAAAGAGAATATAGCTGGACGTCACACAGTGTGTGTTTAAAATTTGAAATGCACTTTATGGATGCTTTACCAGAGATTTTGTGTCTACGTTTTTAATTTCACTTGTCAGTTAGAGACAAATGTAGGTCCTTATGACACTTTGGACATGGTATTTTTCTTTATCTGTATGATTTTTGTTATGTTTATGAGTAAAAGTGTTGGAGTATTTCAGGTCTGTGAGTTTAACTGCGTGGGCTCGACCACCCAAAGCAACAGACAAGAGAGGTGAAGGAGAGTTCAGACAGAGTGGAGTGGGTTGAGATAAGAGTAAGGGGTGATTTGTGACTAAAGATCTCTGGAAATGTAAAAGGGAAGCTTTACCAGATGGTGCAAAATAAACCTTCCCCTGAAAATAGGACCTTTGGATGACTCAGCCTGTCCTTATTCTCTTTAGCCCAGATTCTGGCTTCACACAAAGATGACCGTTTTGACCAAGTCTTGAACATGTCTGTCTGTGCATGGCGCATCCAGCCTCGCTTAAATCAGATTTGGTTCACCGTCCACTCAAGGTTGTGGATTTTCCTGTTGTCTGTTGTCTGTTCCACTCAACTTTCCATGAGTATACTCCGATGTACTCTGTAAGTAACCATCTTTTGTAGCAATAACCTTTTGTGTCTTACCTACCGTTGTCTGTCAGTATTGGACAACTGCTTAGTCAGGAATCTTTCCTGTGACTGCGTAGGCCATAACATCACATTTTTGAGTTTAAAACATTTTTTATTGGTTTTATATTATATTCTAAATTGGTGAGAAACTGAATTTTGGGTTTTTTGTTACCCGTAAGCTATAATAATCAAAATGACCATAAATGAATAAAGGCTTTAAATATATATATATATATATATAATTATATATATATATATATATATATATATATATCTGTGTAACGATTCTATCAATTATGAAATTGGTTTGTTTTTTTCTTTTAAAGGTATACTATGCAACCGGGGTTGATTTTCCAGCGAGGCTCCCCCCAGAGGGCGAAAGTAAAAGTGCACTGTCGTAAAGATGCTCAGCTGTTCTGGTTTCTCCGTCAAGACAGGCGCGGTTGTTTTGAGCTTAGCAGACAGGCGAACGCAACGAAAAGTGGAAAAAACGGCAGTACAAACAATGACTAACACAGTGAAGGTATGAACATCAAGCTTCCCGCAGCGCTATCTTGGCGAGGCGGCCGCGGCTGCCGCCGCCGCCTCGCCAGTTTTATTATTATTATTTTTTTTTTTTATGTTGGCGAGACGCTACCGCCGCCGCCTAGCCAAGCCGTCGCCTCGCCAAGCCGCAGCCGCGGCCGCCACCTCGCCGCGGCCGCCACCTCGCCGCGGCCGCCGCCACCTCGCCGCGGCCGCCGCCACCTCGCCGCGGCCGCCGCCACCTCGCCGCCGCCGCCACCTCGCCGCCGCCGCCGCGGTAGCGTCTCGCCAACATAAAAAAACAAAAAACAAATAATAATAATAATAATAATAAAACTCGATATGCGTGCATGTTTATTTGACGTTAACACGCGGTTCTTAGTTGTTGCTTTCGCTCGTGCATATAGTGAATGGCAGGGCAAAAACACATGGAGTTCTCGCCGTAAAGCGAGACTTCTGTGTGTGCGAGCCGAGGGCTCTTGCATTGCAAGTGCGGTATTTCCCCCACAGACCCCCAGGGCGGCCGAGAAAACCTTTGTTCGACCTGAAATGACTCATTTAATCATCCAAAACGGTATGGAACACATTAATTAACTGAAAAATGTTGCATAGTATGCCTTTAATACTTAGGTTTGAATGATATTTAATTTGATGAGATGTTGGATATTATTTCTTTTTATCATTATTTTGGAGCTTCTGAATAAACATTTTCTTTTCCTTGTGGCTTTTTGTGAGGGATTTTATCTCTTTGAATATTTCAGTGATTGCTTTTTGTATGCTTTGGGTTTTCCTTTCTCTTTGTAGTTGATTTAAAAAAAAAAAAACATTGAGTCCTTTGCAAACTACCTTTAAAGTTTCCATCCACATCAGTCTTGAGCCTGGGAACCAAACCAGAGCAGCCCAGTAGCAAGCCACGAATCAAGAAGTTCACGTCTTTTTTTTAAATTAATATATTTTGAACAATCAGGCCTACAGCAGTCGGCAAGCAAGGAGCTGGTCTGATGAGCACACAGAGGACGCCGCATCAGTCTTTACTCTGACGACTCTTTAATGACTGTCTGATTAGACTTCATGGTGAATGACGTGCCCTTGTCCCCTTTTGTTTGCCTTGTGATCCATTCCCTACCATTAAAAAGGACTCTGATGTAACGGTGAGCCCAAACTTGCTGCTGCAAAGCGCCGATGTCCCCGCACGGAGAGTTTGCATTCAGGGTCGTCAAGTTTCCGCTCTGAAATCCCCTGATGATGACTCAGGGATATTCATCTGTGTGCGTAGAGGCGTGCGCTGCTCCCCCTGCCATCTCTGTCTACCGCCGAGCGAGATGAGGCCTGACACGGTGCCCACTCTCCTTCCTCTGGGTGTCAGTCATGTCGGGCCATGCTGTGCCCCTCAGCCGGAGACCACGCTGTGAGTAGGGCTGCTGAGTGTGCTCTTTGAAGGGCTCCGTGGGTCGAAGAAGCACATAACACCAACCAGCCTTACTCTTGGGATAGAGGTCTTTGCATTTCGCTGGTTGCACTTACTTGTAAATGTGTAAATTCTTTAAATGAGCTTTCAGGGGATTGGAGGAGGTCTGTGTGAGTTGAATTATGTTGCATAATATAATGGCTTTTCTAAAGATCTTGATACGTCATGCATCTTGTCTGGTTTGTCTGTGCACTTCATCTGTCGATGTGTGAAAACACGGCGCTTGTTTTTGACTCACTATGTTGCTGTTAAAATGTTTTAAATCCCAACAGCAACCCCCTTAAACTAGAGCTGCAACGATTGTGGCGTTTAAAGTGTTAACCCTCTTTAGAATCTGATTAGCAGTTTGTGAGATTAGAGCATTTAGCATCACCAGCTGCAGATAGCAGCCTCCACATAACATCTGGCATGATTAACATAGTTAGCTTTACTAACTGCAAACAATGGTCTCTGTGTGTAGTCCCCTGACATTAAAGAACAACTAACCCCAACTTATTGCTAATAAACTGTATACATGGATGTCTAATAGTGCTGTCTACATGTCCTGGTCATTATTTTAACAATTTACAGCCCATTTGATGAAATCTTGCCTTTGTGTCTAAGACCATCCGTGTGGCGCCTTCCTCATGTTGAACAAATATAATGCTTTTGAATTTTGAATTAGTAAATTAGTATTGGTATTGGCTCAAAAGATATCGTTACGTCACCCAGAAAAACTGAAATCAGTAGGTCAGGCGCTGTGGGGTATAAAAGTATCTCTGTCTCGTACGCCTCCGTATCGAGTTGGAGTTGCAATCTATCAAAAAAATAAATAAATAAAATAATATATATATGTATGTATGTATGTATGTATGTATGTATGTATGTATGTATGTATGTATATATATATATATATACAGGACTGTCTCAGAAAATTTGAATATCGTGAAAAAGTACTGTATACTAGTAGGCTATTCAACGAATCACTTGAATCGTCTAATTAACTCGAAACACCTGCAAGGGTTTCCTGAGCCTTGAAAAACACTCAGCTTGGTTCAGTAAACTAAATCACAAGTATGGGGAAGACTGCTGATCTGACTGCTGTCCAGAAGACCATCATTGACACCCTCCATCAGGAGGGTAAGACACAAAAAGAAATTTCTCAAAGAGCAGGCTGTTCACAGAGTGCAGTTTCAAAGCACATTCACAAAAAGTGTGTTGGAAGGGGGAAATGTGGCAGGAAACGCTGCACAACCAAGATCTGGCACCTGCCCACAGTGCCAAAACCACCAGTAACTGGTGTACTGACCATGGCATTACTGTCCTTGATTGGCCTGCCAATTCCCCTGACCTGAACCCCATCGAGAATTTGTGGGGTATTGTGAAGAAGAAGCTGAAAGACACCAGACCCAACAATGCAAATGAGCTAAAGGCCGCTATTGAAGCATCCTGGGCATCCATAACACCTCAGCAACGCCACAGGCTGATTGCCTCCATGCCACGCCGCATTGATGCAGTAATCTGTGCAAAAGGATTCCCAACCAAGTACTGAGTGCATTAATGGACATTTTCAAATGTTTGATTTTGTTTTGCTGTTATTTATTTTTTTTACTTGGTCTGAGGAAATATTCTAATATTTTGAGATAGGATTTTTGAGTTTTCTTCAGCTGTACGCCATAATCAGCGATATTAAAACAATAAAAGGCTTGCGATATTTCAGTTGATTTGTAATGAATCCAGAATGTATGACATTTCATGTTTTTTAATTGCATTACAGAAAATAAAGAACTTTATCACAATATTCTAATTTTCTGAGACAGTCCTGTATATATATATTCAATCTCTTTTCAGGGTAGTGGTTTATTAGGTTTCAGTTAGTTTAAGCCGGGCATACACTGTAAGATATTTTCAATGATGGTACTCATATACAGCTCAAAAAGTTCACAGCTCACAATATCTGTTCTTACGCTGTACGGCCAGAGGCTCTGATGCGATCTGAGTGCTCACACTGTACGTCTTAAAACCACACGTCGGACTCTATCTAGCCAAATGTCAACAGTAGAAGAAGAAAAAGGCGGA
This sequence comes from Fundulus diaphanus, assembly GCA_037039145.1. Taxonomy (NCBI): domain Eukaryota; kingdom Metazoa; phylum Chordata; class Actinopteri; order Cyprinodontiformes; family Fundulidae; genus Fundulus; species Fundulus diaphanus. Next base: position 21,277,481 of record CM073137.1, on the reverse strand, counting down.
AGTGCCGATGCTCACTGTTAAATATGAGGCTTACTAGAACGAAACGCGCTGCCTGAACCTCCAAAAGCATCTAAAGACAATTACAAGGTCGGCTTTCTATCACCTGAAGAACATTTCCAGGATTAAAGGACTAATGTCTCAGCAGGATCTGGAAAGACTAATCCATGCGTTTATTTTTAGTCAAATTGATTACTGCAACGGTGTTTCCACAGGTCTGCCTAAAAAGTGGATCAAACAGCTGCAGCTGATCCAGAACGCTGCTGCCCGCGTCCTCACTAAGACTAAGAAAGTAGAGCACATCACCCCAGTTCTAAAGTCCTTACACTGGCTCCCTGTATCTCAGAGAATAGACTTTAAAATACTTCTGTTAGTCTATAAATCACTGAATGTCTTAGCACCTAAATACATCACAGACTTGTTATCGGTGTATCAACCATCCAGAGCACTAAGGTCTTCTGGCTCCAGTCTACTCTGCAGAACCAGAACCAAACACGGAGAAGCAGCATTTAGTTCCTATGCTCCACTTATCTGGAACAAACTTCCAGAAAACTGTAAAAGTGCTGAAAGCCTGCATTCTTTTAAACCAAGATTAAAAACACATTTGTTTAGGACTGTTTTTGACTGTTCTAGTTAAACTGTTCTACTAAAACAGCATTAATTCAACTTTTTTAGTCCAACTGTTTGATGTTCTATTTTGTTTCTACATTTTATTCCTACTTGCTTATATTCTGTTTTATTTTTCTGTATCTTAATCATGTAAAGCACTTTGCATTGTCTCTGTACTGAATTGTGCTATACAAATAAATTTGCCTTGCCTTGCCTTGGCAATTCTACGAGTTGCTCCTCCGTAGTTTGACTACATGTCACACGTACCGCCGTCATGCTTCTCTCCACTTCTATGTTTTTTCTATGTCTGAGAAGAAGAAGAATTCCCTTGTTTGCACATGCGTAGTGCGCGAGGTTGGGGGAAATCGACTCGTAGACGCTCGTAGCTCTGCAGGGCGCGCTCACGATCGCTCACGAGGGCCGACAGAATTTCAAACAGGTTTGATTTTCAACCGACCGTCCGATTCCTGATTTATTTACCTTGTTCTATCTAGTAGGCCAGACCACGCCCAGCCATCAACCCCAGCATGTTCCCTGGTTCGCCGGACACCACCTCCTTCATTTTTCAAATATTAGCTGTGAGCGAAGTAAGGCTCTGGTACGGGAGGTTAAAAGGTCTTTAACTCTGAGATTTCTAAAAGGCTTCCAACATTTTCAAATCCACCACATGTCACAACAAATGCTGATTAAAAACTCTAAAAGATAAAACAAAGCCCCCCCTTTTTTTTTTTACTGTACTCTGTTTAGCCTTCCTGTTATCTGCTGAAGTAGCTGACTTGCTCCTTTCTCTTCTCATTTACTCTAACTTTTATGTTGGTGTCTGTAAAATGTCTTGCATAGTGGTCAGAAAATGTCTGGGAAATCATACACCGGTTGCCAAAAGCTGGGAATTATCTCCCCCTTTGAATAATGTCCCCATAAAAGTCCTTGTAGCCCTGAAATCAAAGCTTGTTTTTAAGATGGAGAATGTTGGTGCAAAGGTTTAAGAAAAGGAAATGTACATTTTGTTTATAGGGCTGTGAAAAATAGATTTTCGTATTTTGAATTGATTCTCATATGAATTATTAAAGAGTGATTCATGCAACGAAAGATCAAATTTTAAAACGTGCGTTTTCCACTGTGAACTTAAATGTGTGAACCGGCATTTCCGGGAGGTGAATTTGTAATGTCATATTTTTAATAATGCTCCAGGTTAGCAGCTGTAGATATGTGGTGTCTCTGTTTTCTACCCTGGATCTGTTTGGGTTTTCTGCCCTACAGCATGTTTGTGAAAAAAATCGTCTCAGCATTCAGGGAGAGTGTTTGGTCCTTACAGCTGCTATTAACTACCATTACTTTATTCATTTCCTGTTGAATGTTAATATAATATTACCATCAATTTGTTACATAACTACAATTCATTTCTAAACTAAACAAACGGTTAAAAAACAGATCTAATGTAATACAGAGGACATCGTATTTGCTGTTAAGAGTTGTGGAATGTTGAATAAAATGAAAAATATTAGTGTAAAAATATACAGTATAATAGTATTAATATTAGAACAATTTCAATTAAAACTTCAGTCAAATAAATCAATTCCAAACATTTAGTTTTTGAACTATTAGATTTCTTTTTTGTGCTAAAATGACCTTCAGTTCTTAAATGATTGCACGTTAATTTCATTAAAACTTTGTAATTGGTGAACGTTGATGAGGCAGTTTATTTTTAATTTGTTTTTTTCTTAAAGTCCTATTTTATTGTTTGCGTTTTAAAAAAAGAGACAGATGGACAAAATGACAAAAATTAGTTAACTTTCTCGTTGAAACAACAAGAAAATAACATAAATACAGGAAATTGAAATAAAAACTGACAATCGCGACTGCTTGTAAATTAAATTTAACCTCCATCTAACCGAGATGGGGGGGTCTGGAAAATGTTGTTGCGCTAATGGTAGATTTGAATTTTAAGATTTGACAACCACTAATGGCCGAGTGGCCGATAAAGTTTACTCTCATAAACTTTACGTTATGACTTTATCATTCATGCTATGCAGACCCGTTTACTGATATAACATCGTCATTAAACGCTGCTTCCAAACGCAGGAGTGAGCAGATGTGGAACAGGTAGATCGCTCTGTGCTGCATTCACTTGCACTCAGACATCTGACATTTGTTCATTTGAGCTCCGTCGATTACGCAGCATACGTGTTTACCTTCCACAGTGTGTTAAACTTCCAGCCCTACGTTGCATACCGTTTGATAACCTTCTGAATACTCATATTGTACCTTTGTTAATAATTGTGATCACAATAAATGATTGATCCTAAAGGTGCCGCGCTTATAGCGAGTTTATTTAAAACTCATTTGTTAGATTACCTAGCAATTCACACATAATTTGAAACAATTTATGGTGCTATCATATAAAGATTATGCCTTTTTAAATTATTTAAATCATACTTTTTATGTATGAAGCGCTGCCAGATGTCAAAGACGAATCTCCATTTCAGGAAAGGTGATGAACAATAAAGTTATCTATCTTGTACGCTGTTGGTCACACCAAACCCGGTTCTGTTTGAGGACCCAGAGTTGAGGCTGTCTGTGTTCAGGCCCAGAAAGCTTTAAACCTCCTACAGTACTTTACCCCGGAGATTTCCTCCTGCCTGAGTACAACTTGCACTGCTGATGTGTCCATAACTCTGACACTGGCCTTTGCTAAGAACTCAGTCTGTTCAACGGTCAGCGAGCAAACGCGACAGGCTGGATGCTGTTTGTTTGCTTTATTTCTCACGGTTTGTGAAGGAGCAGAACATGTGAACGAATAAGTCATAAGGATTAAGATGCACACTTGTAAATGGCAGCAGCAGAGATCTCACACACACAGTCTGTTGTTTGTATTTGGACCCCACAGAGTGGGCTTCTGTACGGTGTCGTAAATCCACCTGGGCTCTCTGGTGTACAGTGTGGGAGAGAGGTGGCCTTTCCAGCAGTGAAATTAACAAGAGGAGATTCATCCTCAGACTCTGGATCGGGTCCAGTCCAGGCGAGACCGTGCCAGAGGCGGACCATCAATCCTGACGGGGCTGATCCAGGAGAGGTTTCCACTCCGTTGTTTTAATCACTTTGACTGCCACATTCACTCTGGGTTCCTCTTCCTCTCCGGTGTCAAAGTACCATCTGAAGGTAACCGGCGCTGCAGTAAATTAACTGCAACATGATGGGTTCTTCTTTTTTTTATGCCTTGTCTTTTAAGTAATGCAGACTCCACTCAGGCAGAGCTGCAATCCTGTGCATCATCCATCACAGCTGCACCCCAACTGGATTAAACCCGTAGCACCAAAAGAGTTGCAAAGCTTAGACTTTAAATCAAAGCAGTTTGCTCATATTTTATGCACTTGATATTTTTTTTCTTGCAATCAATTTTTCTTTACAAACTTGGGTATATTTGACAAGTGGTATGTGCCTGCATGAAGGGCTTTGTCCTTGAATGTTACAGTAGTTAAACAAAAGGCTGGAAATGAATTTGACAGAACAGCTGCCCGTCAGTGGTTAAGTTTAATTAAAGAGCTTCAATTTTGCCACTTACCAAATTATTTGAAATGGAAATTGCAACAGCAGCGCACAAAGGCAAGCATCTAGGAGGGTCTATCCATGCTTTGAGTTAACATGGTACACTGATGAGGTTAACATGTGGATGTGTGGCAGCTCAAGAGGTTGTAGCAGGATAAAGCAAAGCAGACAGGATCCAATGGCTCTTCTGGGACCTGTAAATATCCACAGAACATTCAACTGCCAGGGGTAATTTTAGTCTGGAAGGATGAAGTTAAAAGCTTTAAATTTGGTTGTGGTTATGGTGTCACTTTTTTACTGATATTATAACCATCCTGAGAGCTGATCTCTCATGGTGGTCATAGTATGGCATATGTCAAATACAGTCCTGATAAGTGCAATATTCTTAACTATTTGAATATGCCATCTGTTGTTCTCCAAGTTTACAGTTATTTTAGGGCCTATTTTTTTAACAAACCGTCACCACAGCTAAGGTACTTTATTCTCTTAACTATTCTTTTAACAATGAGACTGATCAGCATGTCTGCTGCCTGGCAGATTTTACATATTTCACTGAGTCTCATCGTAGAGAAAATTCTAATATGACCTTTTTTCTCTGTAAATTGATAGTTATTCAGCATTATAAAAACATAATTCCTCATCCTTATTTATCATCTCCCAACCAGGGTTGGGTCCTAATTGTGTTGATTATATCAATTGCAATTTATTTATTTTTTTTAGAAAATAACGCCTTTATTCAGACCTTTCTTTTTTAGTTAACCAATTCTTGGCTCACCGGTAACGTTGATTCACAAACTCCAGCTCAGTAGGTGGCAGTAATGCACCTAATGTTCCTCTGCCAGCTGAGGGGGAAAAACACAGAGAATATATTGAGTATGTTAGCACTTCAAACCTGCAGCATCATCTCAATACAGAACATGGTGCTTGAGCACAGACACCAGAAAACGGTGTAGTCAGCCTACAACAGACAAGATGCCGGGGTTCAGAGCCAAACTAAGTCTGAAGTGACCGTTTAAGTTTACGCATATACTATTAGAGGTACAAAGTTGCCATAGCAGTATCGGCGTGTGCAATTTTGGGATCACAAAGGACTGCTTTGATGCAACATTTGGTTGGATGTGATAAAGTGCCAAACATGCAAATTCTGCATGCGAGTAAAAGCCCACACTTGTGCTTCAGTGACTAAACTTCAACTAAACTCTTTTTATATTTTATATTGTGTTTTATTGTCTGTTGTATTCTATCTTCAATGGCTCTAATTCTGCCCTTTGTACTCTGTATAAGCTACTGGAACCAGAATTTCCCTGAAGGAGCAATCCCAAGGGATAAATAAAGTTGAGTCTAAGTCTAAACCTCCCCCAGTGAGCACATTATGATAGAAGAAGTGTCATGAAAATGTGGGATTTATTCTTCGTGATATAAATTGTAATATTTGGCAATGGTGTACTACTATTTCTTATATTTTGCAGCCCTTTTACATGTCTATTTGCTGACGCAGTTGTCCAACCAAAATTTATTTGAACTAATAATCCTGGGTTTTTGTGTGACGGAATTTCCATGTAAACAAAAATGATCAATTTGAATTAATCATAAAGGCTCTATTTAAGTAGCTATTTCTTTTAATCGCATCCTTCACCAATTGCAGCGCTCTGTCAGGTTTTATGCTGTTGTATGTAAAACATTTTACAGAAGTGAGGTTGAGTGGTAAATCAAACCGTATCAAGTCAGTGTCTGCTGCCCGTGTGTGTTTTTATGTATTTGATCGTTGGTAAAGTATTCAAATAAATGGTGTATCGCCACAGAGCGGATACCCATTCCTAGTTCCTACATTTTGGTTTATGCAGAAAATGCAGAGAAATGCACTGTTCCTGGAAACGTTTGCTACTACTAGTTAGGATCAATTAGTAAATCCTTTAACTTTCCGTGTGCATCTGGAAATGGGTTCAGACAAGTGTGGTGGCATTCTGCTTTTGTGACATAAACTTAGTCATTTCTACCGGCCTGTATAGGACTTCCAGATCCATCCACTGTCCAGCCTGAGCAGACCAGGATGGACAGTTTACTGACAGCTTACCTTAAACAGGCACCAAAACAACAGAAGAAGGCAAAAATTAAACAAAAATAGACCCTGTGAGATGGGATTGCGTTTGAACTGAAGTTAGTGTGAATGTGTGCGCATGTCGGCGCGGCCTCAGCAGCTTGAGCATCGTGATGCGGTGAAAGCCCGTCAGACCCTTAGGAACAGAGAGATTAAGCATTTGTAACCATTTTGCAGCGCTAGATCATTTTATACTCGGGATTTCTTTGCAACAACAGCAACTCTCCCTTTTCTAGAGGATTAAAATGTTCGGCATCAAAGTGAAGAATGAATTTGCAGGATTTAACTGCGTCGGCCTCGAGAGCTGCGTTGTGAAACAGGCCAGCCAAGGCGCCTGCGATGCGGGGGGATCCCGTCACATTGCTGTCTTGCACCAGTGACGAAGTAATCTGTGTTTAAACTGAGTGCGGTGCTTTGATTGAAGCCAGTTTAATTGATGCCCCATGTCGGGGGTGAGTCGCTAATCTTTGCCGCCATGTATGTCTCAGGTTGGGCCACGCATTAATAATTTATAGGGAGACATCTGACTGAGAGGCTGGTTAAAGGTGGCGCTCCTCTAATGATGGCAAACAAGATCTCTCCCTGACATTTTAGAAGGAAGGAGAGAGAAAAGGTGGAGGGATGGAAGGACAGGGAGATCATGGGAGTCGGATTAGAGTTTGTGCTCAGTTTGTTTGGTTACAGTATGATGAGATGCGATTGCTGTTTCCTGCTGAATTAAACTCTTATAAAGCATCCGCCTGTGTGAAACTAATTATGAATTTCTCAAAATCCCTGTGTCATTCAGGAGCCTCCTGATTATTACTCAGACCAGCTGTTTTTGAAAACTTTTGTCGTAAACAAAAAGCAATGTAGTGAGTTTTATGTCTGGCGTTGATATTTTCACATAAATTGAAGCCTAAATCTGTAGCAAAGCCCTTAAATATTCTCTTGATGACAACAAGAAATGGAGCAAAAAAGTGACGTCCTCACTCTAGCTTCTCCCTGCTGTCATCAAGATAAACCGAGAGCAACTCAGTTATTTAAATATGTCATGAACCATTATTAATGGCCTTTCAGTAGAGGTGTGGGCTAGAGTTTCTAAAACTGATCTAAAGTCTGACTTCAGATGCAGATTGATAACTTTACCTCAGCTTGACAAATATAAATACACATGGATCACAACTTAGCAGAGATTCGTGGACTTTAGCATTAGATTTTCCAATGTTTAGGGGTTCATATTTAGGATAAATGCTACTAAAGCTGCTGTCAAATCTTTCATGTCATGCAAGATGGCAGGTTTTAAAGAAATAACTTATATGGGTCCAAGTTTGACGAAATAATGCACATTTTCTGGCACATCTCACACAGGTATGTGTGTTTTATGATGCTGTCCTGTTTTCTGTCTTGAAATGAAGGGTTTAAAATGTACAGTGTGTGTCTTGGCATCTGGGGATGAAAGTTTGATGTACTATACTTGATCCTCTGGATTACAACAAACTCAAGGTTAAGCCTTACCTTTATTCTGAGGCTACCTTCCTCACCTCTTTGCTTTCTGATGAAGTGTGCAGGGGAATATGAAAAGGCTCATGTCGTACGTATAATTGAGTTTATTTCTTATTTTTTGAAGATTTTGAATTGGTCCCTTTCCTTATTGTAGTGGTTGATTCTTATGACAAGCAATTACCACCCCTGACTGGAGTGAAATCCCCCCCTTTCCACACAAGGCTGTGAATAGATTTTTGTAATTGAATTAAGTAAACTGAATGTCAAGTTTTGTAAGAAGGAACCTGAATAGCTACATTAAAATACTTGTGGTGGTGTATATATATCTTCTTTTGGGAGACTGCTTTTTTTGCCACCAGGTGAATGTAGGGTGATCAGGACAAAACGGTCTAAAAGCACTCTGAATCTTAATCTGTTAGCTCAGAGTTGTACTTATTGTTACATAAAGAATTTATATATTATTTTGAATTCAAACGTACATTTTTGGTCTGACAACAATGGGCACGACTCTCCATTCCCAATGAGATGAAGGAAATTAAATCATTTTATTTGGGATTTTTCCAACATTTACACCCAGCACCAAGAATAAACCTCAATGTCGCTTGCTTTGGTTTAAATCCCAGTAGATCAGATCGTCATTGCCCCTGGAGCTCAACGTTCACCCAACAACTTGTACTTCATCAAATTAAAGCTGCAGATTTTACCCTCTGGTGATATCTGACGCCTCGTGATCTCTGTTCCTCTCACTCAGAGTCCAATTTAGCAGCTCAGGACCATGAACAAATCTGAAAGTCCATACCTGAATCCCTCAAACGGTGCAGATTCCCAAGCTTCAGAGAGAATGCAAATCTATTCATCACCCGGAACAATGACAACGTAGCTTCACAAATACTAAAGAGAAATTTTTTAAATTTTTATTTTTTTGCAAAATGGTGCAAAGGATGAACAGAAAGCGGTGCATTTCATCCCCACCTAGAATCTAATATGCAACATAAAACCCGTTTGTTGTTGTTTTGCATGAATTATTGTTCTGGGGAGTTAAGTGCTTCTTTTAGCCAAATCATTAACAGCATCTAGTACAAGTGGCGTTTGAATCAGTACTTTCGAATTACCTCTGAATTCTAATATCTATTATTTGTTTAGAGGGTTAGTTATTATTCAGTCAGCAAGGTTTTCCTAATGTTTTTCTCCCGACATGTGTTGTCATGTGCATGATTCGTCATCCCTCGGGGGAGAGTGTACCGAGAGGGTGTGTGCTGCAGGAGCCGGCTAATAGGATGGGAAATGGCACTGAATACCAATGGGTAGGCCGGCCAGTCCTTGCAGAGAGACCAGACTGTGTTTCTGTCTGTGTGTGTGTGTGTGTGTGTGTGTGTGTGTGTGTGTGTGTGTGTGTGTGTGTGTGTGTGTGTGTGTGTGTGTGTGTGTGTGTGTGTGTGTGTGTGTGTGTGTGTGTTTGCCCGCCTGTTTGCTGCTCTGTCCTCAGTCACATCCCGTCTGGATCGAAACCCTGCCCTTCCTGTGCTAAAATAAACCCACCTTGGGATGTCGAGGACCTTGCACAGAGTGCTGATTGTTACACCTTTTGATTTTTCTCCGACTTGGGTCACACTCTGCATGCAGCCCAGCACTTTGAAGCATGCACAGAAACTGGTATGAGAGTTTATTTTAGCATTATTCATTTATTTGGTTTGACTTTTGGGGTGACATGAATTGGCTAAACTTTACGATTCGTGTTTATTTCATTTTATGTACATGGTTTCTTACCAGTATCGGTTTGCACATCATTTCTGGCCTCTAGTTTATAATCCTTGTGTTTTTGTGATTGAATCAACAAGGAAGCGCGTGAAAAATAAACAACTAAGAAAAAAAAAATGTTTGAGGAAATAACTTTAACACAGATTTTAAAAAACCGCCTTACTTTTAGTTAAACAACTGTTTTTGTGATGCCCTGCGAGTTGTGATGGACGCATAATGATCACTGCAAACTGAGAAAACTCCAGAGAAAATCCCTGAGAGAAATGTTGTGTATATATAGGAAATATTTTACTCAGAAAAAAAATAATGAATTAGTAAATACAGTACATAAAATGGGAGACTACATGCAGGAGAAACGATTAGAGGTGTAAACCTTGGAGGTCCTGTTTCAATTAGGTTTTCATAGATGGGCTTCCATCTCTCCGTCTTGAAAAGTAGAGCCAAAGTGTTGTATCCTAACAAAAATAATATTGTGGCATTGACCACTTTTGTGAGAAGTAATGATAAAGTTGTCAACAAACAGACCACATGAAGGCTCAGGCGACTATGAGTTAATTCCTAATTTCCCTGTTGTGCTGTGTTTTGAAAAAGAGTCAATCATGTTAGGTTGCAGAGTCAAATTGACAAGCCAGTTTTTAGACGGGATTTACACACATAGTGCGTCCCGTTCTCCCTTGTAATCAGGGCCACTTCTTCATCTTTGTATGGCAGGACTGACTTGACGAGGCTTCCTGGCTCATTAAGAAGCCCTCTGTAGAAACTTCAGTGTTTTTTTTTAGTTCGCTTTATTCTGCTTGTGCAGCCCCACTTCATGCACACTATCTATTGTAGCTCCACTACACAGCAAGTTGTCTGACCCGTGTGATTTCTCACCAATAACACAGTTTGGAAGCAGCACAGATTACTGGAGTAAAGGAGGACTAGTCGTTGGGTGACGCTGCTTGGAGCAGTGGTTGGGGTGTGATCCCAAATATTAATAGGTGCGTTTTTTTTTTGCGTACTCTACAAATATGTTTCACCCTGCTGAAGTGAATTGCTGCAAAACAGCTGATTCAGTTTGATGAATTGCTTCCTAAGCATGTAATTTACTTATCAACTCATCCAGGAGCCGGTACCTATCTCCTGGGGTCGTTTGGGTGACACACGCGCACACACACACACACACACACACACACACACACACACACACACACACACACACACACACACACACACACACACACACACACATCCTTGTTTAATGTACGTAGTGACTTACTCGTTGACCCTAGCCCTAACCCTAACCTTTACGGGTTTATACCTAACCTAAACCTAATTGACACCTTAGTCCTAAACGCCTAGCCCAACAAAAAAGAAGCGAGGACCTTTTTTCGGACCTCACTTTACATCATGTCCTCACTTTACTAGTAACATGAGCAAAACATTTTCTCGCTCAGCTACAAGTACAAGAACACACACACAGACATGCATCCTTGTTTAAAATACAAAGTGAGGACCTTGCCATGACTTTCATTTACTAATTTTCAACCCTTTCTATGGCCTAAACCCACCCTAACCCCTAACTCTACCCTAAGGCTAATTGACAAACTTAACACCTAGCCCAGAAAAAGTTTACATCAAAGTCCTCACTTTACTAGTAAAACTTGCAACACATTTTTCTCTCTCAGCTGCAAGTACACACACACACACACACACACACACACACACACATACACATATATTAATTTTTAAGGGAAATTTAGAGAGACCTGTTAACCTAACATGAATGTTTTCAGACATTTGGAGAAACCAGAACTACCCAAGCCCTGCAGAAAGACCCCAGGCCACAATTAACCTCAGGACCTTCTCGCTTCAAGGCAACAACACTAACACCTGCACTACTAACACCTCCTAATGAACTTTTAATTAAGTGTGCTGTGACGGGTGCAAGTCGCTGAACCTGAAAGAACAGACCTGAGGTTCCATCGTTCTCATGTTTCTAGAGTTTGTCACAGATTTTTTTATTTATTTTTTTTACATGTGTGGATTCTAAAGAAATCTCTGTCTTCATGCCTCTCTGTTTCAGCTCATAGTGGAGAAGACCACAGACTACCCCTCTGCTGAGTTCTCTCTGGTGGAGGATGTGGCTCTGCACTTCACCTGCTTGATGGACAGGTTGAACGAGCAGCGCCTCTTCCAGCCTGACCTCTGCGACGTGGACATCGTCTTGGTGCGCCAGCGCAGCACCTTTCCTGCCCACAAGGGAGTGCTGGCAGCCTACAGCCCCTTCTTCCACTCTCTTTTCGCCCAAAGCAAACAGCTGCAGCGTGTGGACCTGTCGCTGGATGCCCTGACTTCGCAGGGCCTCCAGCAGATCCTGAACTTTATTTACACCTCCAAGCTGCTGGTGAGCAGCACCACTGTCCGCGACGTGCTGAACGCTGCCACTGTGCTTCAGATGAGCAACATCGCGGCGTCCTGTCGAGATCTCCTCAGCAGCCACTCGCTGAGAGCCGCCTGCAGAGAGATGGCCAATCAAGAAGGGTTTAGCGGCTGCAACCCTGCCGGGATGCCTCCCTGCCAGCTGTACCGGGAGATCAAACAAGAGTCTGAGCGCGGCAGGGTCTACGCGAGAGAAGGCAGCAGCCCGTTCTCTGTTAGGGTGGAGGAGGTGGGAAAGATGGCTGCCCAGACAAAGCAGTACTATCAGAAGGAGGAGGGGGCAGGAGGCGGGGCCGGCACAGGTGTGGCCGTTCTGTGTAAAGCGGAGGGCAGCGACGGCGAGCCCAAAGCGGCGGATGGCCACACCTCCTTCAACAGGGATCAGATCATTGTTGAAGTCAACCTCAACAACCAGACCCTGAACGTCTCGAAGGGATCCGACGGCAAACCTTCCACAATCGCGGAACCTGTGTTTGGTCATTGTCAGGAAAACGAGAGAGACTCTGAGGGTGATGAGGACAACGGAATGGAGAATGGTGATGGACATGGCGAGGAGGGTGATGAAGACCTAAAGAGGAGAGACCTACTGGGCCGTACCAGCGAGGAGGAAGATGAGGAGGACGAAGAGGAGGAGGAGAACACCCTAAACATTCCTGGGCTGGACCAGCCCGCCGTAATGGATCGACCACACCGGGGCACCAGGGCCCTTGCCATTTCGGGCGCTGCCACCATACGCCAGACGCTGGCAGAGGCCACCCTTGCCAACCAACGACAGGCTGGGAAGAGGGCCCTGGACGGGGAGGGCCTGGGCCAGAAAGTCAGGCTGGAGGAAAAGCAACACTTCCCGTGTAAGAAGTGTCCTCGCATCTTCAACAACCGCTGGTACCTGGAGAAACACATGAACGTCACCCACAACCGCATGCAGATCTGCAATAACTGCGGGAAACGCTTCCTGCTGGAGAGCGAGCTGCTGCTGCACCAACAGACTGACTGTGAGAGGAGCATCCAGGTATGGCTGTTTGAAATCACACCTTTCAGAAACCAGATGAGCACATGGTGGAGAAGTGGAAGGAGCGGCAGATATGGTTTCCAAAGTTATTTACAACTAAAATCCTGTGAAGCGTGGCATACATTGGTATTCAACCTTTTGTCAATGCTTTGTTGAACCGCCTTTTATAATAATATAAATAGTAGTCTTTGCAAGTTCTTCTTGCAAAATTGTGTCTGTGAAAATACATTTTCAAGCCTTCCTTTGACTGGGCTATTCTAACACCTGGATACGCTTTGATCTAAACCCACTCCTGGCTCTGGCCGTGTGTGTTTAGGGCTGTTATCCTGCTGAAAGGTGAGCTTTGGCCCCAATCCAGAGACTTTGACAGCCAGCTCTCCTTCATGGGCTGCCCTACACTTAGCTCCATCCATCTTTCAGATCAATTCTCACCAGATTTACTTCTTCCTGTTGAACATCACAGAGTGATGTTGCTGCCACCGTGTCTCAATGTGGCAATGGTGTGTTCTTTGAGCAACGTTACTTTTCTGCCACAAAGTAAGATTTTGCATGTGGGCCAAAAAGTATCATTGTAGTCTCATCTTGTCAAAGCATGTTCTTCCACATGTTTGCTATGCCCCCCCATACGGAAACCTTAAGGTCTTTCCAGTCATCCCAATAAATCTTAGTTTTGTGGTGTCCAGTACTAATAATTATCCCATCAACAGATTCTCCCACCTGAGCTATGGATTATCCAGCTCCTCCAGAGGCCCCCTGAACCTCTTGGCTGCCTCGCTGATTAATGCGCTCCTTGTTGTTCAGCTTGGGCGGACGGCCGTGTCTTGGTAGGTTTGAATGCCAATGCAAGCCACGTGGCTACATGCTCGTCCAGGAGGACGACGTCTTACATGATGCCCCTTCTTCCTTAATGCTCTCTAACGAGCCTCTGTGACCTTCACAGAGCAGCTGGATTTCTACTGAGATTAAATTATACACAAGTCGGGACTGTTTTTACGATTAGAGGATTTCTAAGCGCAGTTTAACTGGATTTTATTTTAGAGTATTAGATTAACTTTGCAGGGGTTCATTTTTAGCTGCTTTATTTCTCTTCCGCCTCAAAATTACGCACTCCTTTGTGTTTGTCTATCACTTAAAATCCCAATGAAATACACTGAGGTTCAGGCTGAGGCTGATTCCTGAGGAGAAAGCACCCTGCTGCTGGTTTGAATCTTTGCTGCTTTCTTCTATTGGCCATATTTTGCTTTTTTATTTACCACAGTTCGCCCTCAGTGTGTCTGCATAAACACTCAAACGCTCTGATTGTATTTAAAGAGCTGGCTTCAGTTATCAACCATACCCTAGTAAACGCAGTAATTGCAACATCTTGCCTTCTCTGCTGTGTTTTCTGAAAGTGCGTGACATGCGGAAAGGCCTTCAAGAAGCTGTGGTCGCTACACGAGCACAACAAGATAGTCCACGGCTACGCGGAGAAGAAGTTCTCGTGTGAGATCTGCGAAAAGAAGTTCTACACCATGGCTCACGTCAGGAAGCACATGGTCGGTGAGTGGCACCGAGCTCAGCCGTCTCCTTGGGTCACCTCGTTCCCTCGTGTACTTGGAGCGATTTTCATTTAAATGTTGAGGTATTTTAAAGAGATTAGGATGCCGTTGGGTGTGAACGGCTTTTGTTCAAGTCTTCCTCTGTTCCACGCCTGACCCACCTGAAGAGATTGTGGGAGAAAAGCTCAATCCTGGGCTTTGGCTAAAAGGGGGCCAAACCAGGCAGTTATTGCCCATATATAACCTAAATATAGAAATCAGAGCCAAACAACCCACTTTTTCAAATCAACTTCAGTCCAAAACAAAACGTTGCTTTTAATCCAACTTTTATAAAGTGCACAAGACTCACAGATTTACGCTGGAGAGGAGGCGGGAAGATAAAATGTAAAGAATGAACAGATCGAGCCCGACAGACGACGTTCCTGCAGAGTCCACAACAAATTCAGGAACGATGCACACGCTAGCATCATCTGCAGCATCCGTATTTACTACTATAAACATGCAGTGTGTGATGTCGTGTACTTTGCATGAGGGTTACTTCAAGAGTCTGACCTCCTGAAGTGACGCTGAAGACCTGCAGTGTGAGCGTAGCCTTGTTCTTATTGGACCAAAGTACACAGTCCCATTTATATTTGTCATGGACGGACAGGAAAGGCCTTTTCCTGGCCTCACCCTCAATCTGTTGACATGTAGATGGGGTCTAATGGTTAATTACGGAGACTCGGTGAGCCCAGGTTGCCAGTCTTTTGTTGCAGTTCTCCAACAGCCGGCTGTGAAGATTTTTGCATGTTACTTTCCTCACTTTCCTCCTCACAGCAAGAGAGACCTGGGTCTTCATCCAGCTGAGGTGGCAGTAGCTCAGAAAAATGACCCTCTGTGTCGCACCATAAAAATACTCGATGCTTAGTTAATCTTAAATTTTCAAGAATCAAGACTCTGCGATTATGTAACCATAATGAAATGTTGGTGAGACATTAGCTCAGAATTCACATTTAACATACAGACACAAATCAAAGACATCCATGAAAAAGACTGGTTTAGACTGATTTCGTTTTTTTTTTTTTTAAAGGCATACTATGCAACATTTTTCAGTTAATTAATGTGTTCCATACCGTTTTGGATGATTAAATGAGTCATTTCAGGTTGAACAAAGGTTTTCTTGGCCGCCCTGGTGGTCTGTGGGGGAAATACCGCACTTGCAACTGCAGGAGCCCTCGGCCCGTGCCCACAGGCTCAGAATCTCGTGCGAGATCGCGAGAGTCGGTCTTGCTTTACGGCGAGAACATGTTTGTTGCTAGCGCAGTGGCGATATCTGTGCAGTTATCATGGCGGAACCGGCGATAAAACAGCGAAAGCCCATGTCGGAGCAGGCAAGAAAGAGGAAAAGGGCTCTGGAAAGAGAGAGGAGTCGTACACGGGTGAACATCGGGCAAGCTTTTCCCGAATGGCGAGAGCTAAAAGAAAGAGAAGGCTGCAAGGCTGACGCGGACCTCGCGTTTCTGCTGATGCGATTGTAAGTAACATTGTAGGGTTTCCCTCACGCTACCGCCTCCCAACATTCCAAAAAAAACAAAAAAAAAACTAACTCGATATGCGCGCAAGGCTTGTCTCCCTCCGCTCCGCCGGTCGCGCAAAGCTTGTCTCCCCCCACCCCCCCACCGCACCGCCGGTCGTCCGGTAAGCAAATTCCTAGGGGAAACACTGCATTGGAATGGTTTCTCTCTCTCTCTGTGTGCATGTTCATACTTTCACTGTTAGTCATTGTTTGTACTGCCGTTTTTTCGACTTTTGTATTCGTTGCGTTCGCCTGTCTGCTAAGCTCAAAACAACCGCGCCTCCTGGCTTGACGGAGCCACCAGGAGAACAGCTGAGCATATTTACGACAGTGCACTTTTACTTTCGCCCTCTGGGGGGAGCCTCGCTGGAAAATCAACCCCGGTTGCATAGTATACCTTTAACACAAACTTGTTAGCCCTAAAACTTGTGGAACATCCCATCCACATGTGGTGGATACAAATGGGTACATTTAGCAGCTTTAAGTGACAAATTCAGTTAGTAAAAGTAAAGGATGTTATGGAAAAATGTGCTAAAGATTCCAAAACCTAAATTATTAATAATCCAAAATCTGACCAACCAAAAGAAATAAGGAGTTATTAATCCAGCTATTAATCCAAAACAAAAGCTTTAGGATTCAGACTGGCTCTGTAATGTTTGTGTTTTTTTTTGTTTTATGTTTTTTTTTTTTTAGCACATACGAAGGACATGCCCTTTACCTGTGAGACCTGCGGGAAGTCGTTCAAGCGCAGCATGTCGCTGAAGGTCCACTCTCTGCAGCACTCGGGAGAGAAACCCTTCAAGTGTGAGGTTTGAGATCCTTTTTTCAGTGCTATAGGACTTTTTACAAGCTGTAGGAAATGCCTCTGATATTTTGGTGGCTAGCGAACCCGCACCTTTATTATGGCTTCCTCAATACAAAGAGATCCCAGTAGGCTGTTTGGCTGCTGTTAATAATGAGTCTTTCTAGTGTTTCTGGCAGTAATTAACATTGAACAACACTCTTTGTCCCATTTTAATTGCAACTTTTGCTTTTGTTGCATCACTGTTGTACTAGAATTCTAATTTTATAGTAGTTCACTAAAAATCGGGCGCTAACCTGATGGTAACTGTGTTAGTTTTGTCAAGCACTGCCTCCTACGCATAAAAACCTTTAAGAGGACTGATCAGGTGTGTCCACTGTGTGCCGTTTCAGAGCTGCAGCGAGCGCTTCCAGTACAAATATCAGCTGCGCTCCCACATGAGCATCCACATCGGACACAAGCAGTTCATGTGTCAGTGGTGCGGAAAGGACTTCAACATGAAGCAATACTTTGACGAGCATATGAAGACGCACACGGGTGACTCACCTTTTGCAACACTTTTGAACATTTTATTAAATGTGTTGTGGGGTTATTTTGTGATTTTTGGGTATAATTAATTTTGTTAGTTCATCTCAGAAATATATTCCATGTAGGAAATTAAATGATATATCATGCAAGCAGTACGTTTTTCTTTTTCTTTTTTTGCAACATAGAGCTGAAACTTTGCCCTGATGTTAATGTTTAATGTTTCCATAGTTTGATTTCCTGAATAATTATTTTTGCATAATATTATAAAATTAACTTTGGTTTATTATTTAAGTATTATTTTCTTACATATATTTTTTTATATATATATATATATTCTTGCACACTTTTGAAAAGTTTGCATGCAAAGCACTGGAAGGTTTTCACATTTTGTCTCATTATACCCTCGGTGTAGTTTTGGTGGATTTTATGTGATAGGCGTACACAAGCAGGGCAGTATCTTTAAGAGAAAAGGAAACAGATACCTAAATAAAATAAAATAGAAAAACAGATATGAAAAGGATGGTGTATTAGGGTAGGGCAATGAATCGATTTAATCGAATAATTCAAATTTACAATTCTTTAACTTCTGGAAAATCTGGATTTTATTTTGCCAATGCCCTCATTTGGTTTCCATGAAGAGAATAGCATACAATACTGAATATATGTTTAGGAAAATATATTGTCAAAATATTGTGAAGAGGAGAAACTTATTTCACCATAATATAGCGTATATGTCTGTATTTAGCCTGCAGAATTTAATATTTTTGTAGAACTGTGTTTTCCCAAAAGTCTGAAGACAGATTTTTGCCTGTTCCTCTTTGTAAGGTGTCTCATGCGTCGTCAGACCATATAGAGAGCGTCTGCCACAAATTCTACCAAATGAATTTAGATCTAAACTTTGAGCCATTTAAACATTCAAACACACTTTGATCTAAATTCTAAACCATTCCCTTGCAGGCAGTTCGGCAGCCTCTAGCAGGTTTTCTTTCTGGATCGCTCTGCATTTAGCCCCATCCTTCTCCCCGTTAACTCTGACCAGCCTTTCTGTCCCTGTTTTAAGACGGACATCCCCTCAGCATGATGCTTCCACCATGTTTTACCGTGAGTGTGGTGTGTTGAGGGTGATGTGTAGCATTAGTTTTCATCTACAAATTCCATCCGTATAGGTTCTCCAAAAACTCCTTCTTCCACATGTTTGGTGTATCCCTTACATAGCTTGTGGCAAATGCAAGCAGGACTTCCCATTGCATTCGTTCAATGATGGTTTTCTTCTTGCCCCTCTTCCATGAGGCCAGTTTGATGGAGAACACGACTAATAGTTATGCTGTCAGTAGAATTCTCCAGCTCAGCAGTGGCTCTGAGCAGTTACCATGGGTGCTTCTCTGATTTGTGTTGGCCTGTCAAATAAAATCTGAATGAAATATGTGGAAACGTTGTAGTAGTGATGGGACAAAATGTGAAACATTTGTCAAACCTTTTGCAAGGCACTGTAGAAACACACTAAACAGTAAATGGTGTTCTTTAGAAAACGGAGGGGGTCAAATAACCCTTTCTCCTTAGACTCAGGGATCCGTAAGTCATCAGAAGAAATGCAGCGTTTTGAAATGCGTGACAGCCGTGGTCTCCTGTGTCCTCTCCAGGAGAGAAGCCGTACATCTGTGAAATCTGCGGCAAGAGCTTCACGAGCCGGCCCAACATGAAGCGCCACCGCCGCACCCACACCGGGGAGAAGCCGTACCCTTGCGAGGTGTGCGGCCAGCGCTTCCGCTTCTCCAACATGCTCAAGGCCCACAGGGAGAAGTGTTTCCACGTCAGCAACCCCATGGTGGGCCCTAACTGTGGCGACCCCCTCGACCTCGACCGGCCCCTCGTCTCTCCAGCCGCAGACTCTTCCGGTCCGGCCCAGCTTGGGGCGCCGGCCTCCTCCGCCGTCTCCGGCCCCCAGCTCCTCCACGGCGGCCAGCTGTCTCTCCCCCTGCTGCAGCCCATGGGGGGGCTGCCTGCTGCCTCCCATTTACCCCCGCCGCCTCCCTTGTTCTCTGCTGGTAGGATGAACTCCGACAACTAACAAGTCTCTGTAGCATTTAAAGCACTTTCTTTGGTTTCTCTTTTGTAAGAGCAGACTCGCAGCAGGGAGAGTGACATTTACGCGGAGGAAAGGAGGCTGAACGTGGGCCCGGTAACACAGACGCGTACAGATGTGGAACAATAAGAAATAGTTATTTTTTACTCAGCTGAAAACAGCATATAACCTCAACGTCCTCTCTGACCCATCCCATGAATTTTACACCACGCTCAGAAATCCATAGTTTTGCACAACTAATAGATTGTAGCATCCTTCACCAAATAACCGTTACTCATAAAGGATGAGAGTAAAACGCATTTTGTTTGTGTTTGTTTCTCTGCCAAGATGTAGCGATCAGTTCCTTTCTGACCCGGCAATAACCAAACGTCGACCCGTTTGTGACATCATCAATAGCCAAAACCCTGTTAGCTCCCCTGCTATAGTTGAGTAATGTAAAATGGCATTTATAATCGATCCTGCACCTTGCATTTGCCTACTGTGACATTTAAAATGTACTCCTTACTGTCTGTTTTTTTTTCTTTGTGGCTGACTGATTTGTGGCTTCGGTTTCTAAGGACATCACAGAGCCAACAATGGCTGTAGTGGAGTGAGGTTACATGTTTTTTGTCTGCGCTGGTACGTTAGAGTGAGCTGCGAAGCAGAGACTGGAACTGAGAGTCATCTGAACAACAAATTCACACTTGAGCTTCCACAAAGTCAGCGGATGGAGATCTGCCTGACTCTAATGTTTGGTTTGCGATAAACCTGCCCTTCCTCTCTTACGGATCTATTTATCTTGCAAAACTGTTGAACTTTTCCGCATTTTGTGCCGCAACCACAAATTTGTATGTTGTTTTCTTTGGGATCGTACGTGGTAGTCCAGCATAGAGTGGTATGTGATTGTGAAGTGGAGGGAAAATGATGCGTGGTTTTCTTACACCTACAACAAAAGTCTGTCCTTAGTCAAAACCTTCTTCAACCACCTCTGCGATTTCTGTTGCAAGTCTTTTGGAGCGTCTATGCGCCAGCTTTGCACATTTTTGAGACCGAAAGCTTTCTTTCTTTCCATTTTTCTTTGTAAAACAGCTCGGGCTCAGTCAGATTTGATGGACAGCGTCTGCAAACAGCAGTTTTCATGGTAGTCTAACTCATTAAGGTCTGGACTTGGGGTCATTCTGACGCATGAATAAGCTTTGTCCATAACCATCTCTAGTTGCTCTGGTTGTATGTTTAGGGTTGTTGTTCCCGCAGAAAGTGGACTTCGTACCCAGTCCCAAGTCTTTTGCTTCCTCTAACAGGTTTTCCTCAGTGATGGCGAGGTATTTATCTCCGTCTGTCTTTCCATCAACTCAGACCAGCTTCCCTGTCCACGTAGGAAGGAAATTATCCCCACAGCATGTGTCACAATGGGGATGATGCGTTCAAGGACATGTGCAGTGTTTCCTCACACCTACCGTTGAACATGTAGGCCAAAACGTTTGGTCTCATCTGACCAGACCACCTTCTTCCACGTGTTTAACGTGTCTCGCAGTGAGCTTTTGGGAAACGGCGAATATAACCCGTTACGGCTTTCCTCTTACAGCTCCTACAGAGTTACCATGGGAGCCATGGCTGTTTCTCTGATTAATGCTCTCCTTGGGGTTTCCGTTTAGGTGGATGGTCGTGTCGCGGTGGGACTGCAGTTGTGAAAGTAATCTTATCAGATTTTTATTTGTAAAAAAACTGTTAGAAGCCATGTAAAATTTTCCTTCCACTTCAGAATTATGCAGTAGGCTACTTTGTGTTGGTCTACCACATAAATCAGCATTAAATTGGATGTATTTTGCTGTTATAATGTGACAATATGTGCTAAAGTTCAATACTTGTGCAAGGCATTGCATTATATACTCAGAGATATAACTATATTAGATACATAGGTAATTTACTCAAACAGTATAGTTGTACATTTAGATTGATTTCTAACAATTTACAATGGTAAAGTCAAATCCTGCTTATTCTTTTAAGTAGATGTGAGAGAAGTTCACAGGAGTTTGCTCACATAACTAAATGTGTGCATTTAATCAGTAGAGAATCTCATAGAAATAACCCAAAGCCCAAGTCTCTTAAATAACATTAGCTGTATTTCTTTCGTTAAATGATGATTTTTAGCAGCAAATTAAAGTTACTGGCTTGTAGTATAATACGTTCATAGTAAATGTTGCACTTTTGATTAAAAGGATAGTTTAAACTATCTATCTAGGTTTTTTATTTGCCTTCTTGCTGAGAGTTTAAGTTAGAAAACTTAGGCCACTCAAACATCTATCAATCATTTTTGAGATTTGCCTGATCGTATCTTTTTTTATGTTAAAATAATATATTTTGAAGGTATCCTATATGAAAAATTCTTCAACTTATCCAGCAAAGAGCTTCGTAAAACTTTTATAGATGCTAATATCAGCCTCTTGCTTTCAAGATAATTTGTTTTATTTATTTTTAGAAACAGGAAATGATTTATGGATAAGCCCTTCCAATTTCTGCTAAGGTCAATTTTTTTGCAGTATTAGAACCCAAATTTTCTGTTCCAAAAACACATTTTCTAATGTAATTATTTATGCACAAATCAAGCAGCTGAGACAAATTACTTTACATCTCCAAACAAGCTGCTTCCCATCTTACAATATATATTTTGGCATATCATAAAGTGTGATGTCTAAATGTGAGGAATTGAAGGGCAAGGGGAGGAACATCAAGTCTTGTCGTGTCTGTGAAGTTTGTGCACTTTTGATGTGCTCTTGTTCTGAATAATGCATGTGTACTGGGATCAAAGGTGTGGATTTGACAGAGTTCTGCTGCGTCAGCATAGGGTATGTTATTTTTGCTGTGATGTCACCCATTTTGAGTTTTTTCTTTTTTGTTATTTTGTTTTTTTCCCCACATTTAGGGATCAGTTGAATACCTCAAGAGAAAAAGACCAATGCTCTTGAGGTCCTCCAATTAGTTGAGTAAATAATAGTTGAATTAAATAGAAAGTTGAATAAGCTGGAAACAGTTGGAGCAACTTTGAGCATTCAGCAGGCCCAGGTCATTGAATCTTAATCAGTGTGTCATCTGCATAGCGCAGCATCGGATTAAGTAATTTTATATAGTAATTGCTTCATAATTTTGTACCAATTGCATAAATTCTGCAGGAGTGGTGCATATGTGCAATATTAGTATAAGGCATTTAAAAGTGGTGACTCTCAGGCTGTGAAATTTTTCAACATTTCCAAAAGATCCATGGCAGCTTGGTTTAGAGATCAAATCATGAATGCTACACTGTCAGACGCGTAGAAAATGATGCAGGAGCTAATTTTATTTCCAACTATTCTGCTCCTCATACCCAGTGAAATGCAAAGCTATTTATCGTTTTATAAAAGTGAGGTTATATGGTGCTTAGCCGACTTTTCCTTTTGCTATGAGATTAATTTAGGCTTTCGAGCAGCTTTAGTTAACAGGTATATAAGTGGCACTGAACACCTCTTGAGAACCGAAGCTTGAAGTCAAATAAAAATTGACCCCTGAGATTTATCTGTCATAATTGGCAAGTTTCTGTGCCCAGTCAACAAACCCATATTCCTTTTATTTATAAAAGCTTAGTCTTAGCATAGCAGTCCCCTGTATATACTGTTCAGATATGGATGTGCATTGTTTTCCTTTTTTTAAGTTTACACAGCTTGAGCTAAATGTGTGTCTTGGACGGTACGAAGGAACGTTTAAATTTTTGAATGTTTTTTGTAAATGTATTTAGCTTTTGTTTATTTCAAAGACGAAACTGAGCACTTTGAGTGAAATATTGCACCAATCCCAGATTTGTGTCCTTCATAAACCAATATGAAGAAATACTAATGGCCTGATTGGACATTATTTAATTAATGGTACATTATTTACTTATTTTGTCAACTTTTTTTATATATTGATTTGCTGATTTTGTACAGGGTCCAGTCTATGAATGACCCTCTTAAATCAGAGCTTTTTGCTTGTTATTTACTATATTCTGGTTGTGATAAAGTGCAATCGAACCTCAGTGGATAATTTGCTTGATTGTTGCAAATCAACAAAGAACATAATAGTCAGCTGCCCAGATTTGAAAACTAATATGAACTTTCTTGCTTCCGAAGATAATTAGAAGGTAAAAATTATGTTTATTTCTTATAAATATCCCGTTTAAAATGTCAATATTCATGTCGAGTACCAAGCATTCAGTAAGACAACATGAATTGTATATGCTATAAAGTCATAAATCTTAAGATGTAAAGTGTCTTGTAAAAGTATCTGTAGCCCATGGACCTATATACACGTTGTCACATTATAACCACAAACGTTATTGTAGCAGGATTTTACTTAGGTGATAGATCAGCATGTCAGCCAAAAAGTTCAAATTCATTCACATCTGGCCAGAACACCATGGCTTTGTTCTTGCCACTCTTTTATAAAAGACAGACCTGTGAAGTGCATGACTAACACCGTTAGCAGATTCTCCTACCTGAGCTGTGGATACCTGCAGCTCCCCCAGAGTCACCATGGGCCTATTCGCTGCTTCTCAGATTAATGCTCTTTATTTATATGGAGATAAAATTGTTTGAACTGGGTTTTATCTAGAGGTTTCAGAGTAAAAGGAGGCAGATGACAGTTATACACTTCACACTATCAGATATATAATCCAAATAAAATAAGTTTTTGGCTGTCAGGTGACAAAACCCGAAAAGTTGAAGGAGTTTATGTGCAAGGCGCCGTAATCTGGTCGTTTGGTGGTCGCTGACTGTTAAGGACTGTTTATTAAAAAGAGCTTCTCAAAGCTGAGAATGTGCTCTTTTTTCTGCTTTCTTAAGGAGCCACTACCCCTAGAGACATTACTGACATACTGTGTTTTGTGTGTTTGCCTTAAAAATGGTGGGATTTCCAATTTTTTTTTTTTTTTTTTTTTTTTTTTTTTGCTGTTAAACAGTAATTATATCTGACGGAGAAACTATGATGAACACTACTGATTTATGCACTTTAAAGTTCTCTGCCACACTTCCCAATAAGGGGGCCATGAAAGCAGACGCAGGGTGAAAACAAGTTGCAGAGATGTGTAAAGATGGAAATGTGTATTTCCTTTTCAAGTTTTTTTTTCCTTTTTTGATTGAAGTTAATTTTGTTTTGTAAATGTTCAGAGGACAAACTGACACAAATGAGTATTAGAACCTCAAATAAATCACAGGTTTGTCGTTTCTAATGTTGCCATTCAGCACAGTAAAAGCCAAGTCCGTTTCACTCTTTAACATACAGCTAAATATGGCAGCTTCCATATTTAAAGTAGCATTCAGTTCAACTAAGGTAATTGATTAGTTCATTATCAGTATTGATAACTACCAGGTGCATTTTTTATTAACTTAAAGAACCCTTAATTTTGATTTTTCAATGTTAGTTAAGTTGCCTAATTGAGTAATGATAATTATATTAATTCTTATAGCACTTTATTTTCCTGTTCAGCTCTTAAACTGACATAGTAGCACTTATTCCACATAAATTTGCTCATACTGTGTGTGCGAGAGCTATTCTTTATACCAAAAGATTACACAAAATTAGAAAAATGCTTTCTCAATTAAGAAAAATATGTCCCTGGCAGGTTCCATTGGAACTGCGTGTTAACAAAACTGCTTTGAAAATAGATCTTCCAATACCTGCTTAGAATAAAGTATTAAACCTCTGTTGTATTAATATTAATCCATCAGACCCAATGTGAGTGGAGTTTTCTGTGGCCTAAATGGAGAATGTACAGGGAAAATTGTTGGATTATTGGATATAATCCAGGACAGACTAAGCAACTGACTTTGCTATAGATGGCAAACATTTGGTAGATAATCTGTTTTTTTGTTTTGTTTGTTTTTTTTAATATAATCTTGCCTAAATGTCATAGTGACACACAAGAACATATTTATTTTACAGAATTTAAGCAATTCTGTGATTTTTGCTGAAGAAATCCATGGTATGAAGGAAGTCAAAATGTTTCATATTTTAGATTCTTCAAAGTTGCTTACTTTGTCACTTTGATGACACTTCCATAAGGTGGTCTCCTGGACTGGTTTTCAGTTATCATGTTACCTCTTTGCCTTTCTCTTGAGTTTAGAGCCCATCAGTTTTGTTGTGCAGAGGTAGGGTTGGTACAAAGGTCTGAGACGGGAATAACCCTGTTTGACTCCTATTCTAATCCATTGTATCAGAACCCACTCAACTAAGTAAAGACAAACAGTTACCCATCACAACTTTAAGACATGAGTGCCAGTAAATGTGATTAAGAACTCTGGTCTTATCCTCAAGTAAAGTTGCAAAGACTATCAAATACTTTGATGAAACTAGTCCTCACAAGGATTGCCCTTGAGGAAAGGGAGACCAAGTGTTGCCTCCATGATAGGGTGGTTTCTATATATGCGCGATAACATCTGTGAAGCATGGTGGTGGCGGAGGTGGTGTTATGGTACAATGTGCTTTGCTGGTGACATTGCTGTCCATTTAATCAAAGCCCATTTAACCAGAATGGCTTCAGTAGCATTCTGCAGCGACATCCCTTCCCACCTCATCCGGTTCTTCATAGCTGGACAATAAGCCCCCAAATAAACCTCCAGGCAATATAAGGGCTTTTCAGGATCCCTATGCAGCCTGAAAATGTTTGGAGTTTGATTCCAGTATTAGGCAAATCTGGATTACAATGGAAAAATTTGGAAACCTGCTTGTATTTCCAGACACTATTTCTCATCCCATTTATCAAATTTTTCCTAACTTTCTTCCTTCATTTCTTTTTTGTAATTTCTTCATTCCATACTGCCATTCATCCTTGTCTTTCTTTTTGTTCCTCTCCTTCTGTCTCCTGCAGTATGCCCTTCTTTCTTTCCTCAATTCTTTCATTTTCCTTGTTTTCTTTATTCTATTTGTTTTTTACTTCCTTAGTTCCTTGTTCCTCTTTATCTGCCTTCCTTCCTTCCATCCTTTTTTCCTAATTTCCTTCCACCCATCCCAAGGGTTTTTCAAGTCCTATATTAAAAGCCTGCTCTCTAAAAATGGGATTCACAATTGGATTTAGCATTTTATATTTTGAAATGGCTGTTAAAGAATTAAGAAGTTGGTAAATTCGAGTCTAGAAAAGTCTGGATTTGTTACAAGGTTTGTAGGAACCCTGTCCATTTGACCCACAAAGAGAGGGAGGGATTGCTCTGTCAGATGACCTAAACTCCATAATCAACTGACCCAAGCCCACCTTTGTTCATGGATTGACCAGACGTTTCATCAGAAGCAACATACAACACATCTAATATCACAGATAGCTAAGGTGGTTTGGGATGAGTATGATCGTAGAGTGAAGGCAAATTGGCAGATAAGAGCCCTATTTGGAAACTCCCTCAAGACTGTTGGAGCACCATTCCAGGTAACCTCCTCAGGAAGGTGATTGTGAGAAATCCAAGAAGCTTTCATCAAAATCTAAAATACTGTGCAAAGTGTTAGCATAGTTTGGATACCTTCTGCATTAATCTTGAGGATGTAAAATAAGAAAAAATAAACGATTGAATGAGAAGGTGTGTCCAAACCTTTAACTGGTATTGTTACCCTGGAGCCATCAGATCCTGAGAACAATCCAAACTAATAGTTCTTGTTGTTTGACTTGGAGAAGAGACCTTTTACAAAATGCACAGGAGTCTCCTAATAGCTGAATTACCTTTTAAACAAATAATCTTGTATAAAAGCTAACAGCCAAAGGCTTGTGCTGTAGGCACAGATGGACAAGTCCTTGTCCTTAAATATTCTGTGAATGGGTGGCTGCCAGGAAACCCAGAGGCTGTGCATTCAGTCTTGTATGAAAGGTAAATGTTGTATAAACAGTTGTACAAACCAGTCTATCAACCAGAAGAGGTTTAAGATGATATTTCTCTCACAAGAACATTAAAGGTAAACTCACATGCCAAAAAAATGTTTAGGAAGGGATACAAGTTTTGCTACTTTTTTGGGGGTCAAGTCTGGGGAGAAGATAAAAGAAGGCACATCTTTGATGAATAACTTTTTTCTTTTATTTGTGGGGATAAGCGGCACCTTGAGATAAAATGACCCATGAAATGGGTAGTTAATTTTGTTTATGATGTGTTTTGGATTTTGTGGCTCTAGGTCATTTTCCCCTTTTTCTGATACCCATTTACTATTACATCTATTGTTATTAATTTCTATTTGTGCTAAGTGATTTAAAGTACTATGGAGGTAATATATTAAAATATTCAAAACTCATAAATCTAGTTTTATATTTTCAGAAAAAAATAGTTTTACACTCCATTTCTTTTTAATTTTGTTCTGATCCTCCATTGTTTTAGG
Organism: Fundulus diaphanus; assembly: GCA_037039145.1. Lineage (NCBI taxonomy): Eukaryota > Metazoa > Chordata > Actinopteri > Cyprinodontiformes > Fundulidae > Fundulus > Fundulus diaphanus. The sequence goes on along the minus strand of CM073137.1, from coordinate 21,249,718 downwards.
TAACACTTATAAAATATGACTAATTAAGACCACTGATTAGATTTGGACCAAAATTATTTTTGCCGAATACTTGATGATAGATGTTTTTATTTTTTTTATTTTTTTTTATTGGTCATAAATAACTTTTCCTTACATCAGACAATAAAGTAGAATATGAAAAATGAACTCAGTGAAACCAGGCACCAAGTGAAACCAGGCATCAAATATCCCCCTGGAGGGTACAAATTGATGCATGGTTGGTAAGAAACATGTCTTGACAAATGGCTCCATGTTCTACCCAGAAAAAACGGTGGATGAACAACCAAAAGTATGAAATTGAGAAAGGGGAAATGACCAGTACCTGGTTTAGCTGCTAAAAAGACGTTTCTTGTGGCCTTCGTCTTTAATAAATAAGAAATATTTAATAAATATAATTATTAAGACACCTGCAGAAAGTTGGAGCAAAAGTAATATGAAAGAACTCAGTAGTTTATTGCTGTTTGTTTTTCTATCTTTATTATGTATGTATACGTGTCCTCCTCCCTCCCATAGTTGTTAGAAGGAGCCTCAAAAGTGAGAAGGGAATTAAGTTAAGAAAAATATTTTAGAAATTGGTAGCAAACGGTCTGTTTGCTAGTAGACCTATGTCCTTAGACTTTTTTTTAAAGATTTGTTCAAATTAAGTTACACAGCCTTAAAGGTAGAGTCAGTGATTTTTCCACAAGTCCCTTCTTGAATAACTGTGCATTAGCAAGACCATCACACCTGCTCATCTGGTCCTCAGGGGATCGCGTGAAATAAAATCTCCCAAATCCACTCTGGTCTTATTTCTTTCTACTGAGACCGTCCCCTTCTTCTCATAAACTTGTACGTGGTTTTACTTCTTGTCACTCTCATCCATGTTCCATGTATATAGTGAGAGCTGTGGCGCTACAATCAACGGCTAACAACGAAGCTAACCGCTAAGTTAACCAGATACATAAACACTAGAAGTGCTAGTATGCACAGCCAGCAAATGGAAACTGACAAGGAACGTGTACGCACATTAACATTACATGAGCGTGTCCGAATGATTGGCATGTGAGACAACCAATAAATAAGGCGATACCCCCAGAATTCGAGGGACAGAAGGAGTGAGAGTAGGACCAAAACTCTGCCAATCCCTGCCGTTCGGTCCGAATGGCAGGGATTTGTCAGTTTTTACAGGGCTGCAGCTTTCACAGAATTTTTTATAACCTCCTTTTTCTGAATACATAAAGCATTGACTACTGTCAGGATGGAAGGACCATTTCACCCAGTAAAACAAAGTGTTTCTGAACAGGATTACCAACTATAGCTTTAATGGCTAATATTTAAGATTCATATATAATATAGTAATTAGTCTTCTATTGTAATAAAACATTAGTATCCAATGACAGCACAAGACCTACTTCTATATTAAAAGACACTTCGTTGTATTGGTATTAAATCAATGGACTGGGAAAAACTGCATTGTGAAATTACCTTTTTTAATACCACATTTTGCTTGTATGTAGAGCAAAAGAGGGAAAAGATTGATGCAGATAGATTCGATTTTGCATACCTTGGAATCCATATTAAAAATTTGCAAATTAAAATAAATGTAATGGGTTTTGCTGGGACTTCCAGTTGGTTGCTTAAGAGCTAACATGTAATAAATAACCACATTTCAAAAAAAAGCACAGCCTTAGTCTTAATGTTTAATGTGTTTTAAATCAAACACATTAAACTAGTTGTAAATGCTAATGCTGCTCATTAGCTTGTTATCTGAAATTTAGCTAGCGATGCCAATGCTAGCTCTGCAATGAACATAATCCGTAATGCTTTATTAGGTTGTTGTAGTTTTATTTTTATTTTCTTAATTTTTTAGCACAATAACGAGCTAGGACAAGATGAGACACTGTTTTACTGTTAACATGCCTGACCAACCTCAAAAAAGCATAACTGCAGCATGCATGATTATGGGGATAACTTCCAGAGATATATATTTTTGAAGCTCCTTAGACTGCTAAAACTTTGATTAGCTGTTTCTAATGTGAAACCCCCCACCACTCTCACCTGCCACAACCAACTAATACCGTATTTAAATCTCTATACATTGCATTGTATTTCCAGTACTTATTGCTTCCATGGCACTGAGAAATTATGAAATGTATCATCACTTGCTGATTCTCTGCTCTAAAATGTAAACAGTACAGTATGTACCGGGGGATTCTGGTTTTAAAACCACATATGTAGACAGTAGTTGTCCCATTCAGCTATATTAACAATGCCAAAACAGTACAATGACATTGGAGTCTAGAGGTGCTAAAGACAGTAGGCTGTTTTTTTTCTCCTTTTATTGTAATATTGACAAGTGTTATCTGTCTGTAACACAGTAGAACATTCTGAAAACATTTCAATAATAAACAATATAGATATTACTGAACACGTGTCTTGTGTTTGTTTTTATGCATACTATTTTATTTGAGTATTGCATTTTCTTGCTTGTTGAACGTACAAGCACTAGACTTGACTGGGATTTTGACCTTGCTGCCCTCTGCTGGGCAGTGAGCAGGTTTTCAAATGAGTTAAAGTAAGCTTGAGTTTGGTTTCATTTTTTTGTTTATTTAGTTCAGTGAAACACTAATTTCTGCTGATTAAATGTCCCAATCTAAGTCAATTACTTTTGGAAACACATATGAAAATGTAATTAAAGAAAGAGTCATTATTACACTAATTATAAAAGTTTCAACAATGCGTGAAAATGCCTGTGCAAATTGTCAAATTGCTAATGCGTAAAAATCAACCGAACTATTAAGTCCTAATGTGTTTGACTATGAATGTGCCCCCAAAAAAACGTAGAAAATAGTTCAATTATTCCCAAGTAGACTTCCGTTGAGTAACAGGAACTTCTGAGAGCTTCACATCTTGGTGAGACGCAAGGTGTTCAAGCGTACCCCCAGTATTGTGGCTCCGGAGGCATACTGAATCTCTCTGAGGATCCCACTCCACTTGCTCTCCATCTCATTATACCTGCAGAGGTTTAATGAAGAGACAAGTTGGATTGAGGAAAATCCTTAATTGCTTTTTTTTTTTTGCCTAAGCAGAGTACCCCCTCCGATGTGTGTGTATATATATATATATATATATATATATATATATATATATATATATATATATATATATATCGTTAGGCCCAGAAATATTTTAACAGTGACATACGTTTTGTTATCTTAGCCGTTTATGACAGCATATTCAGGATACAACTATATAATCAATATGTCAATATGGGCTTATCAATATATATATATATATATATATATATATATATTACACGCACACACAGAGTTAGGCCGAGAAATATTTGGACAGTGACACAATCTACATGATTTGGGCTCTGCATGCCAGCACATTGGATTTGAAATGACACAACTACAATGTAACTTAAGTGCAGACTCCTTAACTCAAGGGGTTGAGCAAAAATATATGATTAAACATGTAGGAATTGCAGCTCTTTTTATACAAACGCCCCTCATTTCAGGGTCTCAAAAGTAATAGGACGAATAATCTTAACCTCTAGTAAAATGTTACTTTTCAATATTTAGTTGAGAATCCTTTGCAGGCAATGACTGCCTGAAGTCTGGAACCCATGGACATCACCAAACGCCGGGTTTCCTCCTTTGTGATTCTTTGCCAGGCCTTTACTGCAGCCGTCTTTAGTTGGTGCTTGTTTGTGGGTCTTTCTGCCTTAAGTTTTGCCTTGAGCAAATGAAATGCATTCTCGATGGGGTTGAGATCTAGTCGTTGACTCGGCCGTTGCAGAATATTCCACATCTTTGCTTTAAAAAACTCTTGGGTTACTTTTGCAGCATGTTTTGGATCATTGGACGGCGCTTCACAGTACAGATGGACAATCAACTTTGCTACATTTGGCTGAATCTGAACAGAAAGTATATCCCTATACACTTCAGAATTCATCCGGCTGCTTCTGTCTTTTCTCACATCATCAATAAACACAAGTGACCCAGCGCCATTGGAAGCCACGCATGCCCATGCCATCACACTGCCTCCATGTTTTACAGAGGATGTGCGGTGTGCTTTGGACCATGAACTGTTCCAATTCTTCTCCAAACTTTCTTCTTCCCATCATTCTGGTACATGTTGATCTTAGTCTCATCTGTCCAAAGAATCCTCTTCCAGAACTGGGCGGGCTTCTTCAGGTGTTTTTTGGCAGTTAATTCTGGCCTTTCTATTTTTGAGGCTGATTGATTAATGGTTTGCACCTTGTGGCGAATCCTTTGTATTTACTCTCATGAAGTCTTCTTTTTATGGTAGACTTAGATACTGATACACCTACTTCCTGGAAAGTGTTTTTCACTTGGGTGGAGGTTGTGAAGGATTTTTTTCTTAACCATGGAAAGGATTCTGTGATCATCTACCACTGTTGTCTTCTGTGGACGTCCAGGCCTCTTTCAGTTCATAAGCTCACCAGTGCACTCTTTTTTTCTCAGACTGTACCAAACTGATGATTTGGCCACTTTTGTGCTATGTCTTTGATGGATTTCTTCTTTTTCTCAGCCTCAGGATGGTCTGTTTCACCTCCATGGAGAGCTCCTTTGACCGCATGTTGTGTGTTCACAGCAACAGCTTGCAAATGCAAATGCCTCACCAAGAATCAACTCCAGACCTTTTAACTGCTTAATTGATGACAATTAACGAGGGAAGAGCCCATGCAGCCTTGTTATTGATTTTGCAGTCTTCCAAGTCAATTGTCCAATTACCTTTGGTCCCTTGAAAAAGAGGCGGCTATGTATTAAAGAGCTGTAATTCCTAAACCATTGCTCCAATTTGGGTGTGAAATTACAGCTGAGAGTCTGCGGTTTAAGCCCATATTGATTATATAATTGTATCCTGAATATGCTGTCATAAACAGCTAAGATAACAAAACGTGTGTCCCTGTTAAAATATTTCTGGGCCTAACGAGATATATATATATATATATATATATATATATATATATATATATATATATATATATATATAATTATATTGAATTGATATCTCTAATAATTTGTTGTTGTTTTTTGCCGGACAGAATCATTTAAAGAATAATGTCTGGGGAAAAGATGTACCTCCAAACGTCGTTCATCTCCTTGGGAAGGATTTCATCACTGTCTTCCAAAGGTATCATGGCAAAACCTCCCACAGCGTAGAGGAAACCAGCCAAAGATACAAGATTCAGAGAGCTACGCTCCTGAGGAAATGGCTCAAAATCTGACCACCTGTGGGACGAAAAAAGCACACACACATAGATTTAGACTCTCAATAAACTCTCAAAGGTCTGTTAAGGTGTTTGTTTAGGAAAGCTTTGATTATTTCTGCGTTATGTTCTTTATGTCATCTTAGCTCAAATTAATATTGTTAAAATTCAAAATTTTTAACTCAAAGTGACTTTGAGAAGCTTAACGTCATCTTTCTTTCTTTCATTGAGGTGAAAAAAAGTTTCTTTGAATTAAATTTAATCACATCTACAACATGGTTCACAGAGAGATTTGTATTTAAGATCACAGCCAATAAAACCGCTAAAGATTAAAAAAACTGTTACAACTAATTATTCTTCAGTAATGGAAAAACTTTTTTTCTCTCTCTCTCTACGTGAGGACCATTTTTTTTTAAATATTCTGCTTTTAAGTATTTTACCTTAAACTATTTCTCTATGCTTCATGCATAAAAATCAAAGATGTTTTCTTTTATTCTTTGCTTTTAGCCAAGATTTAATTCAACACATCATTAGTTTTCATTTTTTGATTAAATGGATATTTTTAAATAAACTTGAGAAGCATGGCTGCATCTGAAGCGTTCAATATTATCTGTGGACGAAAGCTCTAAAATACTCCAAAAAAGTTGTGACTGATAAAAATAAGTGGAAATACAACAAAAAACATTGCATTTATAAAGGGGTAAGAAGTTATCTAAACCAACCTGGGACTGTGTGAAAAAGTGGTCCTGCCACTCCACTTTGCAGAATTGTTTTCAATGAGCCACAACGGGGAGTTATTGAGCATAAACGGCCTGTTTACGGTTGTACAGTCGAGTCTCGGGTTGCTTTTGGACCCTCAGTTCAGAACTCACTTGTTGGTAGCGATGTCGTACACCTCCACTGTGTCCGTCAGGCCGTCGTCGGTCACTCCTCCTGCTACGTAGATTTTGTCTTGATGAAGAGTGGCTCCAAATAAGGAGCGTGCCGTCTTAATGGGAGCGAGCTCTTTCCATTCAAACCTCTTGACATCGTATGCACACATCTTCTTCAGACAGTTCCTTTTTTATGAGCATACACAACAGCGCTGTGACTTCCACGTTTCCCTACGTTTCTTTTTGTAAGTGGTGACGTTAACATGCTGTTTGCAACGCATACTCACTTGTTGTCTCCTTTTCCGCCAATCACATACACAAGGTCATCGTGCGATACTGTTGAATGTCCGTAAACCGGGTAAGGAATCGACTCTGACTCGCCCCATTTAAAGGATCTGAGAACGATGAGTCGCAGGAACGAAAGGAATCAGAATCCGATCCCATTTTGAAACGTCTGACATAGAAATGCTTTTAAATCCCGACTTACTGTCTGTCATAGACCAAAACTGTGTCCAGTATGCCCTCCTTGTCTTTCAGCTCCTTCCCTCCCAGCACGAAGATGGAGTTCTCGCCTTCGGCCATACCAAACAAGACGCGGGGGGTCGGCAGGGGTGGCATCCCCAGCCAGTCGGTACTAATGGGGTCATACTGAGGTCATAGAAACATTTGCAAATTAGTTACATTTACACCTGAAGTCATGTTTACACTGTGGTAAAGGTCAACGCCGGTCACTCTTCTCCTTCGCCATTTTGTGCCTTTGCAGTTTTGATGATTTTGTGCCCAGCTTTTTCTGGTAGCTGCTTTGATGAGCGACGATTCAAACTGACTTTCTATATTATGCTCATAGTCTACTGCAAGGAAATGTGGAAATGCATTAAGATACTACTCCGATGAATAATGCCCACTTGCAGCACGCCCATGAGAGTTGTTGTGGTTTTATCTGGAGTTGTCAGTCCTACGCCTCAAATAGAATTACAATAAATGGAAACAGGATTAAAGACAGTTTCAGAAAATAAACAGCTAAATTAAATTATACATGCAATTTGAGCCTTTTCTTTTACTATTTCCCTTACTCATGACAATACTTGAGCTTTACACTGTCTTAGTAGCGCAACCTTCCTTGCTGCAAGAAGGTTCTGGGTTTGAATCCCGGCCTGGGGTCTTTCCGCATGTGGGCTCTCCAGCTTCATCCCATAGTCCGTAAACATGGCTGTGAGGTTAATTGAATTCTCTAAATTGCCCTTACGTATGAGAGTGTGTCCTGTGTCTCTATGTTGCCTTGTGAGAGACTGGCTACCTGTCCTGGGTGTACTCTGCCTCTCAGCCAGTCACTGGTGGAGATAGGACGATGGATGAATGAAAATACTTGACTCCAAAGGAAAATGAACTGATATGCTATGGTTTAAATCCATCCACATGAACCAGTTTTACTGGTACAAAATGGACAAAATGAGGTAGTTTACAAAATGGCAAAGGCGTGAATCGACCTGGAGCCGTTAAAGGTGTGACAAGCATGACTCAGGGAGCAACCTGGTGTATGTTTCTTTTGGAGTAAAGGCCTCCTCCTCTCTGGATGGCCTATCACTTCATGTCAGTGAAGTGGATTTGTTCCACTGTAAATAATCACACCCTCTTCAGCTCCAGCCAGCGTATTTACAAGGGGTTTGGCTTTTGATTTGTGGCTGAAATACACATTTCACATCAAAACTTGTTCACCCATCTCTTTGCTGAACAGCATGATGGCGGGACAGGCCCGTCCTGTTTATGCTTGTTTATAACTGTACAAACAGATGAATGTGGCCCCTACAGGCATCTGGAAATTGAAGGAAAGGATGAAGCAGACCTCGTGGAGGTCCATATTTCTCTTCCTGATATAGTGGCTGATTTCTTTAGGTTTTGTCACATAAGGAGGCAGTGTGTCTAAGAGCTGCTTTAAAATACATTCACAGGTATGCTTCGAGGTGACTGACATTTTATAAATTACCTTATTAAAAGTCTATAATGTCATGACATCATCATCATCCAGGCTTTTGCCAAAAGTTTAACGTCATAGTAATCTTACTTCTCAACTTCTGATTTTGTAATCAAAAGCTCTGCTATTATTCTGGCAGAAAATAGAAATAATTTTGTCTTTTTATACAGTTTATGTGAAAATCTGGTCTCAGCTTTGTGCTAAACCTTCATGATTTAGTGATATTGATACATCATTAGATGACTTTTTTTTAAAATACTAAAACAGTTTTATTTTCTCAATTTATGTATGACATGCCTGATCTCAAATGTTACTAATTTGCAAGTTTATAATGGTTGCTCTAGTTGTGGAACAGCTTCCATACCTGCAGGAAGTAGGAGCACAGAGGGTCTTCCGTGTTCTCTTCGTCTACAAACAGTCCTCCAATCACAAAGATCTGGTTCTCCCTGGTGACCAGGCTGACGTGGTTCTTGGGAACCTGCGTGGAGATTGACGCCATGAAGCAGTCGTTGCCTGACGGGTCGTACGCCATGGCGCCGCTGTCGTTCACCATCAGTATTAGGTCCCTGACAAACATCCCGAATCGCAGATTGTCGTTCAGAATAGCCGGTAGAAGATCTTCGTCGTCCTCCTTGCCTTCAAGTTCTCCATCTTTCTCCGCCCCACCTTCCTCCTTCTTGTCCCTTTTAGCCTCCGGCATTTTCCCACTACGAGCATCCCTGACCAGCTGCAGCTTCTGCTGAAGCTGCGGGTTAGCGGAGATCATTTTGTGCTTCTCCACTTTCTCTTTCAGGTAATCGTCCGTGACGAGACGCAAGCGAACACAGTCCAGCAAGTCTGGGATGTCTTTCTCTCTGCTCTCGGTGTCCCGGGACACCCAGCGCATCAGAGCCTCGAACACGGCCTCCTCCGTCTCCACGTTCAGGTTGTCGTTCATTAAAATGGCCGCCACCTCGGTCGCATTCAGCTGGAGGAAGTCTTCGTCTTTGGAGATGAGCTGGAAACGCTCGCAGGCGTAGTTCCTGGCAGAGACGGCCAACCTGGGGCAGTCCAGCATCAGACCAAGCCGGAAGATGGCCAGGCAGTTGCTGAGGCTGAGGCGCTTTTGTAAGAACGACACGCAAACGGTGAAGATCGACGGGATCTGGTACATGTTGGCAACAGCAAAGATGTCCTGGACGTTCTGCTCCGTGACATTGATCTTGGAGGTGTACAGGTACTTGAGGATCAGACCGATGACGCCGGGCTCTACGTCCTCCAGCACAATTTCCCTCTTTTTGCTCTCGTCCAGGTCGGAAAGAAAGATGGAGCGGAAGTATGAGCTGCAGGCGCTCAGCACCAGCCGGTGGCAGGGGAACTCCTTGTCTTTGATCTTCAGCACGCAGTCCACCAGCTTGTCGTTCTCCAGCAGGTCATACAGCCCGTCCTGGAGCAGAGTCTGCTGGTACAACCTGGGCTCATCCATGGGATTTATAGGGAGGGCCATCTGAGAAGTGTTGAAGGAGCTGAAGATCAAATAATGTTGGATCTTCTTTATTGGCGAGTATTTGGCTTTCCTGTCCGCAGAGTGGGGTTAGATTCACAGTGAGCCTGTTCACCTCTTACTCAGCTGTCCTGACCCCTCAACCGAGCTCCAACTGGAGGGTTATTTTTAGACTGAGCATTCGCTCTAGAGCTATGGGGGCTTTATCCTGGACATTGCTGGAAATGCAATATCCCCGTCTCTGTCTGGTTTTCCTACCTCCCACTCGCCCACTCCCCTTGGACGATCCACCCACTGTCAAACAGCTGACGCATTTCTCATTAGGAACCTTTCCAACATGAGTCATGGCGCGCTCCGATAGTTCACGAGGCCTCTGTGACCAATTTGGCCATGTGGTCAGGGAGGGCGAAGCATGTCCCACCTCTTTGGGAAAACGGCGCTTTGAGGTGCGCCAGAACAAGGATTTAAGGGAGTGATGGGTAACTTTTAAAGCTCTTGTGAAATTCCGAACTCCTGACAACTGCCGTCCAAAATAGACCTGGGCAAATAAAATACGGTAAACGATTCCGATGAAACTAAATGTTCTGCATGTCAAAACTTTATTCAGCTCAGCTCATTTTTAATGATGCTGAAACTAGACCCGAAAAAACTGAAACAACCCCGAATCGGACACGGCCCCCACTTCTTGTGTGCTCAAAGGTACCTCAGAGCTCCTTTACTGAGATTCTGGACCCATCTCCTCCCCAAAGATGGTAGTCATCTCTGTCCTTCCCAGGTTTATAATTGTCGCAGCCGATTCTCAACCCACATCCAGTTGTTACAGCTATCCTTTTGATTTATTTTCCTATGAAGACCAAAACATTTGGATCTTATGAAAAGTCTTCTTGCAAGTGTCATACGTCATTGTTTTGAAAATGTGCTCATGGTGTCAGCTATGAGCTCACAAAAGTATTAATCGATCTACAATTCTTGTCACTGTGCAACGTTTTTAAAGACAAATGCTATTTTTCATGCTGCGAGCTCATCATGGTTTCTCCATCATCTAGTCTACCAGTAGGTACTGAGACATGCTATCCTGCAGGAGGGTGAACCTGCACCTGTATCACTCTTTTGCAGCATCCTACAGGTTTACCTCCAGGATAGATTCAGCTCCATCCATCCATCAACTCTGACCTACACTTTCCCATGCTGAAGAAAAGCACTCCAACAGCCTGATTCTGCCACCACCATGCTCCAGTGTGGCTGTGGTGCCTTTTAAGGTGATGTACATTGTTGTTTTTATTTTCCTCCTTATATTGCATGTAGGCCAAAAGGTCTGATATTGGTCTCATCTTCCCTGAGCAACTTTTTCCACACGTTTTCTGTGTTCCTTACATGTTTTTAAACTTTATTTTTCCAGGCAAGAAATCCATTGACGTCGTTTAAAAGAATGTCATGGCCAAGATGAGAAACAAGCACAATGTATAAAGAGCAAACAAGCCATTACATTTACAAACTAACATCTTCTAGTTAAATAATGACTGCAAAAGTGTTTCTTTCAATGACTTTTTTTTAAACCATTCTCACACAAAGCTCCATGTTGAGAAATTTACCAATAATAATGTCTGGTCAAAAATGTTCTCCCACCTGAGCCATGGAGCTCTGCTTCTCCAGAACCCGTTGTACTGTATGCTTCCTAGATTAATGCTCTCTTTTAGGTCTCAGGGTCTAGTGGCTTCCTAGCTAAAAACCTGTAATTAAACTGAGTTATTTTTCAAACCTGGGTCTGAATCGATGTGACATTTTTGTTGTGCTTCAGATTGTAGCTTGGCTATCTAAACTCCATATCGGTCAGTCGTGACAACCACCTTTACTCACTACTTCTACTAAAGAAGAATCGTGACACGGCCCTTTCAAACTCGAGGCGATTACATCAGCAGGACTGAGGGATGTTGGTACAAATCCACTTATTCTAGTAAAAGGATGGTGGGGATGTTAGTAGCATCAAAACATGTAGAAAATACCAGCTCATAAAAAATATCACAGCAAAAAGCCAACCTATATTTTTAAAGCACAGTAAAAGCCTCGGATGTCATAAGTATGCTAAAGTGTCTTCATTGAGGAGATCTCATACATGAGGTTAAAAAGATTTTTATTAACGAAAAAAAAAAGTAATCTTCCTGTTTCATATAATAATGACATTAGGGACATCTGTGCTTTATTAATAAAATTTTTATAGCTCCAGGACTGTACATTATGTTACATCAGGTATTACTAAATGTTTTTCACTAATTGTAAATAATCCCTTGGGTATAAATACGATCAATCTTTTTTTTTTTTTACCCCCTGTGGCTTTTTGGATTCATTAAAGATTCATGTTATGAAAGCTCATCAGTACATAATGAAGGTTCCGATACTCTCGACTAGATGTTAATCTCTGAACCATTTTAGCTGAACGTCTCATTTCTACTCTGCTTTTTCTTTGCTGGGATCAGCCACCGCCTGCGGAGCGTCAGCGGGAGGAGCGGTGGCCGTGGCGGCATTGAGAGGGGGCACAGGAGGAAGTGGGTCAGGGTCATCGATGAGGGCCTGTCTCCTCTCTCGCTCCTTGATCACTTGAATCAGACAGTAGGTCACAAACATGACGACGACAGTAGTTATAGGGAATCCTGAAGGAAGGAGAAGTTATAGATTAAAAAAGGCAAAAACTAGAGATGCACCAGGAAATTGACCGGTCACTGACTTTCCCCTGATTGGTTATTGGCCGCCAGAAAATCTAAATCGGTTCTTTTTCACAATTGTTGACAACATCATGACCAAGAACTCCCAGTCGGCACCGACTGTGGATGTTGTTGCCGCTGGACTCAAAAGTTTCAGTGCAGGTGTTTGCAAGTACACTCAGAGGAAGTGCAGAGAATTAAAGAGCTCCTTTAAAGGAAACTATTCCTTCTATAGAGGCTTATTAGCTTATTAGCCGTCTGCAGATTCTGATCATTTTGCACCTTTGCCATTTTATGGTTCTGGTCAACTCATAGCCAACTTCCTACCTAACCCTTAACAGGCTCTGACAAGTCAGTTGGCAACCAGGATTAGTCGACTTGATCGATCCAGATCCATTATCAATTGAAAACTCAAAAAACCCTTTACCAAATCGTGAATGTAGCATACATAAGCACAAGGTGGGTACACTGGAAGCACTCTTCTGTGTTGAAGTTGTACCTGCTGGACAAACACTCATAGTTGGACATTTTTTAGGATCAGTGAGATGTTTAAAAATTAAGACAAAGGGAGCAGAAATGGTATAAGAAGACTGAAGAGGAAATGGTATTTTCTACTGGAGACGAGTCGGCTGTTTATTTATCCCTTTCTCGCCCAATTAATGCTGGAGATAGACACAGCCCCGTGCAATCCTGCAAGGATGAGCATGGATGAATGTTATTTTTTTTGCTTTTACAGAGGAGAGAAAGACGTTGCCAGGTGCTGGCCATTTTGCACCTTCAGCATTTCATACTTTTGCAGTAATTTAGAAAATATCTCATTTTTGAATTCTTTACTATCAGGAAGTCCACAAAATGCAGTTCAAAGTCTTCAGCTGATCCAAAATGCTGCAGCAAGAGTTCTGATGAAAATCAACAAGCGGGATCATATTTCTCCAATTTTAGCTTCCCTTCATTGGCTTCCTGTTAAATCAAGAATAGAATTTAAAATTCTTCTTCTAACGTATAAAGCCCTTAATAATCAAGCTCCATCATATATCATTGCTCTGATTACCCCGTATGTTCCTAACAGAGCACTTCGCTCTCAGACTTCAGGTCTGCTGGTGGTTCCTAGAGTCTCTAAAAGTAGAATGGGAGGCAGATCCTTTAGCTATCAGGCTCCTCTCCTGTGGAACCAACTCCCAGTTTTGGTCCGTGAGGCAGACACCCCGTCTACTTTTAAGACTAATCTTAAAACCTTCCTTTTTGACAAAGCTTATAACTAGAGTAGCTCATGTTACTCTGAGCTACCTTTATAGTTTTGCTTCTATAGGCTTAGGCTACTGGAGGACATCAGGGCCTACTTTTCTCACTCTACTGATTTCTACTGTTCTCCAGTCTACTGTTCTCCAGATTTGCATTGCATTACATTGAAATGACTGTTGTCATTTCAGCTTTTAACTTTTTGTTCTCTCTCTTTTTTCTTCATAGTAGGTACACCTGGTCTGACGTTCTGTTGACTGTGAAATCATCCAGGGAGGACAGATCACCGACTATAACCATCTAATGTAGAACAGATTACTAGATCAATGTGTGCTTCTGTGCTTTTTTGTCTCTCTTGTTGTGTCTCTGCTCTGTCTTCTGTAACCCCAGTCGGTCGAGGCAGATGACCGTTCATACTGAGCCCGGTTCTGCTGGAGGTTTTTCCTTCCCGCTAACGGGTGTTTTTTCTTTCCACTGTCGCTTCATGCTTGCTCAGTATGAGGGATTGCTGCAAAGCCATGGACAATGCAGACGACTCTCCCTGTGGCTCTACGGTCCCCCAGGAGTGAATGCTGCTTGTCGGGACTTTGATGCAATCAACTGGTTTTCTTATATAGGAACATTTTTGACCAATCTGTATAATCTGACCCAATCTGGATAATATGATTGAACTTGACTTTGTAAAGTGCCTTGAGATGACATGTTTCATGAATTGGCGCTATATAAATAAAATTGAATTGAATTGAATCGAATTGAATTGTCATGAAAATGAGCCGTCTGCTGCAGGAAGTGTATTCGTATCCCACTTGCAGTTACTGCATAACGGGAAGAGTCAGCGCAAAGGTACAAGCTCTTGCTGTCATGAATCATGCTGGAGCTGTAAATGTTGGCAGATTTTTAGAAATCTCAGACTTAAGGAATAAACACAGGTACTGACATTAAAGGTATGGTGGACGATCTACTTTCTGCTTCGAGTTCCAAGGGGATCATCTTATCTATCGGCTGTCCCACATAATGTCAATGTGCGGGCTCATTCCTCGCTAGTTTCCTCTAGCTGCGCATGCTGTTAGCCGTTCATTGTAGCTCCGCTGCTCTCACCTTATACTTAATAACTGGGAGATTCCTTCATGTGATCTGCTGAGGAGCGGAAGAGTAGGTAAGATGGTCTTGCACGTGCGCAGTTATTGAAAAATTGACTTGGGTGTTTCTTCCCTACATTTCTGGAAAAATCGTCCACTATACCTTTAAGTAAAGCTAGCCACACTAATCACTAAAATATGATGTAAATAGTTTCATATCCCCTACCCCTCAGCATTTTCTGTCCTTGTTTTAAAACAGTAAAATCATGTTTCAGCCCTCAAACACAGTCACCTTTTCTTCACATGAATGATTAATGACCTCTCACATAGAGAACGCTGGAAAAACGGTTGTCTATTATAGTTCTTACAGAGAAACTTAAACATGCTGAACTGATTGTCAGCTGGTCAAAATCAGCCCAAAAACTGTGATCGGTACATCTTCAAGTAAAGCCAAAATCACCTTTGAGAAGCAGTCGTTTGGCGACCAACTTGACAAAACCCAAACTATTGAGAGCCATAAGGTTGTAGAGCACAATGCACCAGAAGTTGAACGTGTTGAAGATTGCTCTTATGCGGCGGGACATTGCGTCTGACATTGCCATCTGTTAACAAAAAAAGACATTATCAACACCTTACGGAGGTATCCAGAATATATATATATATATATATATATATATAAATTACAATAACAAACCTCAAAGGATGCAAACGGCTCCATGGAGAAGACCTTGGCGGTCCACAGCTCAAAGTTGAGGCCGAAGCAGTTGAAGAAAGCCCAGAATAGGACCACCTCGCAGGGGCCCAACCAGAGGATGGTGACGCCATAGGTGCAAAGCGTAGCCACCAGCTCCTCTACCACACTCTCATGCTTCCCACCCAGATAATTATAAACATACCTGAGGACATAAAACCCATCAGAACCTCCTACATCCAGCACGGCTAATATAATGAATAATCTGTAAAGCTTACTTGCACAACCATTCATTAATCCCTCTGTCAAAGTGCCTGCAAAAAAAAAAGATACATTTGTTTCTTTTAAACTGAATGATGATTCAGACATGATTTCAGACAATTAATCAAAAGGAGGGGAGCTTTGGACCCAAAACGTACGTCTCAGAGAATACATAGAGCATGGTGATGCACTTTGGTGGCTTGGGTGGGTCCAGGTGATCCAGTCTGGACACTGTGTTGATGACTCCAAACATGACAGCTGCTTTCACCCAATCATAGACGAGGTTGACGTAGGCCAGACCCACTGGAAACATGCAGGTGCTTTAGTTCTGTTGCTAAAATACCATCTTTAAAAAATCTGATAGAGGCCAGCAGAAAAAAAACTGTTTTCCTCCTTAGATAAACTTTACCTAGAAACACACAAACTAGTGAATTTTGATACATTTGTGTGGCACTCACCCAGAGCCCAGTCGGAGAGGTGTTTCAGGAGCTTTATGTCAGTGGGGATGGTGAGGAAGTACATGAAGTGGAAGAGGACGTCCACGGTGACGATGACTCCCAAATGGATCAGACCCTGCAGGCTGATGTTCCACATCTCCCTTTCTTTTCTAGTCAGGTCAGACTTGTTGACCTGCAGAGGGCAGCAAAGACATGTCACAGCTGGTCCTAGAAGATGGAGAAGTCCAGTTACTTGCAAACGTATTCGTACCCGTTGATTTATTTCACTTTTTTTGTTGTTGTCAAATTACAACCACAAATTTCAATGGATTTTATGTGATAGACCAACTCAAAGGGTCGCATTTGTCAAGTAAGAGATAATTACAGGATATTCAACAATCTTTTAGTAATAAAACCCTGAAAAGTTCAATAGATACGCTGATGGACCACCTCTAGCACCAATTGAATTGAATTGCCTTTATTGTCCCCCGTGGGGAAAATTACGTATCAGTACAACCCATCAAGAGAAAGACAAACAAACATAATGGTTGAGGGGGAAAAAGTGCATTTCTCCTACTGTCTAAAATTGAAGCTGCATGAAATTCAGGTATGTTTCTACACATGTCCCACTTCAGATGTGCAGAAACACATCTGAAGAGGGACATTACTTCCAATTCTTCTTTCTGAAACAATTCAAGCTCAGCCTGATTGAATGGAGAGTGGCTTTGACGTTAATTGTCAAATCTTATCAGTTGGATTTTAGACTGGAGGCTGACCAGGCTGTTCTAATACCTGAATACGGTTTGATCCAAACCAATGTTTCTCTACCCTGGTCCTCAGGGGCCACTGTTCTTAAGGCCTTAGATTCGTCTCTGCAGAGGCCTGTTAGTGAGCCTTTCATTTTGGCGTGTGGCAGCAGGGGAACGTCCAAAACATGAAGGAGAGAAGGTCCTGAGGACCAGGGTTCAGAAACACTGATCTGAACCATCTGGCTGAGCTTTAAAACTCTCACAGAGCTCTGTCTGGCTGATCACCTAAAATGGTACGCCGAGCAAAGGAGAGCATTAATTAAAGAATGTATTCACAGCTCAGGTGATGGGCATATTGACAGAACATTAGTCATTTACACAACAAACTGGCCTTTAATGGAAGAGTGCCTAAAAGAGAGCCACTTTTGAGAAAATGTAGAATGTGTGGAGGACACTGCACCCTGAACCCACATGCCCCTGATGAAACATGGGGACGGCAGCATCATGCTGTAGGAATGTTTTTATCCAACAGGGACCTGATGACAAGGTTGTTGGCGCTATACAGGACTGTCTCAGAAAATTAGAATATCGTGAAAAAGTACTGTATACTAGTAGGCTATTCAACTAATCACTTGAATCGTCTAATTAACTCGAAACACCTGCAAGGGTTTCCTGAGCCTTGAAAAACACTCAGCTTGGTTCAGTAAACTAAATCACAAGTATGGGGAAGACTGCTGATCTGACTGCTGTCCAGAAGACCATCATTGACACCCTCCATCAGGAGGGTAAGACACAAAAAGAAATTTCTCAAAGAGCAGGCTGTTCACAGAGTGCAGTTTCAAAGCACATTCACAAAAAGTGTGTTGGAAGGGGGAAATGTGGCAGGAAACGCTGCACAACCAAGATCTGGCACCTGCCCACAGTGCCAAAACCACCAGTAACTGGTGTACTGACCATGGCATTACTGTCCTTGATTGGCCTGCCAATTCCCCTGACCTGAACCCCATCGAGAATTTGTGGGGTATTGTGAAGAAGAAGCTGAAAGACACCAGACCCAACAATGCAAATGAGCTAAAGGCCGCTATTGAAGCATCCTGGGCATCCATAACACCTCAGCAATGCCACAGGCTGATTGCTTCCATGCCACGCCGCATTGATGCAGTAATCTGTGCAAAAGGATTCCCAACCAAGTACTGAGTGCATTAATGGACATTTTCAAATGTTTGATTTTGTTTTGCTGTTATAATTATTTTTTTTACTTGGTCTGAGGAAATATTCTAATATTTTGAGATAGGATTTTTGGGTTTTCTTCAGCTGTACGCCATAATCAGCGATATTAAAACAATAAAAGGCTTGCCATATTTCAGTTGATTTGTAATGAATCCAGAATGTATGACATTTTATGTTTTTTAATTGCATTACAGAAAATAAAGAACTTTATCACAATATTCTAATTTTATGAGACAGTCCTGTATATCGAATAAACCTGTTTGAAGCACCAAAAGACTTGAAGCTGCTGCAAAATTTCTACTTCCTGCTGGACAAGGACTCCAAAAATATGAACAGAAACTCAGTATATTGTTTCAAATCCTAACCCTGCTCTAAACTTCTCCACAACTTTTAATTCAGTTTTATTTATATAGGGCCAACGCATGTCATCTCAAGGCACTTTACAATCATTCAATCAAATCATCCAAGCAGCATTCACTCCTCCACAGGGACAGTCGTCTCCATTGTCGATGGCTTTGCAGCAACCCCTCATAACGAGAATGCATGAAGTGACAGTGGAGAGGAAAACTCCCCTTTAACAGGGAGGAAAACCTCCAGCCGAACCAGGCTCAGTATGAATGGTCATCTGCCTCGACTGACTGGGGGTCAGAGAAGAAAGAGCAGAGACACAAAGAGCACAAAAGCACAGAAGCATTGGTGCAGTCTAAAAAGGGAAGGATCAAAAGCATGCCACATCCTTCAGATAATAATACATTTTATTCTAAATCATTATGCTCCTTGCAAGGCACTGTATGAGGTAGCAACATATCAGGGGATGATTACAAGAAAAAAAAAGGATTAAATCAATACAATTTACCTTTAAATTTACTTTACTTCATAGTTGCCGGATAATATTCACTATGGACAGAAATCTTATGCTGCCCACATACACACAAACACTAAAAGAAAACAGCGCCATCTATTGCATCAAATGGGAACTGCTGTGGAAGAAACTAGACTCACTCACTTGCCCATAAAACTTGTCAAAGGTCATGATGGGTCCGAAGTAGAAGAAAGGGAGGTAAAAGTTGTACTTGAGCAGCTCCAGGATGCTGTAGTTGCCATCCTTCCTTTCGCAGTTTTCCAAAGCAAAACTCATGCAGCGCATGATGGTGAACCCGCAGCCTCCGTAGAAGAGGACGTGCCGCAGCTCAAAGTCTCCCTCCACAAAACCGGCCTGTGGGAGAAGGTACTGTGATGCTGCACACTGCTAATCACATGAGGGACTCAAAAAGATCGCCAGCTGGTTCACCTGCCAGGACACGAAGGGTTCGCACTTGAAGGTGGCGAGGGTGCAGAGGCCAGCGACGAAGCAGAGCCAGCGGATTTTCACTAAGGAGATGCTGTAGAGCAGGATACAGTGGGACAGCATGAGGGACATGTAGGTCCAACCCATGCTGGTCCATACAGTCAGCAGACCGTACACCATGCAAACCAGGGACCTGTACTGTAGGAGACATTTTACACAGTAAGGCCATTTTGCATCGAAAAGGAGTTAATTTTCTATAAGTCAGTTTGACGTCTACTCTCTACCGTTTACCTCATTATCTAAAAACTAGCTATATAGGAAAAGCTGGACTAATCAGTCATCTCAGTTCATTCATGTCTATCAGCTTTCCTATCAGTTCAGTGAGGACCCAGTCATGATCTGCAGCAGCTAACGGATTAAAACCAAACGAAAAAGCTAAATGGAAATCGTTTCTGGCTAAGTTCACACAACCTGAGGAGCCAGCATGGTGCCGATCTTGGCAAAGAGCACATGACCAGAAAGGGCAAACAGGATGTGCTCTCTGAAGGTGGAAAACCACATCATCCACTCAAAATCGGCAGTGTCCTGGAGACCACAAGGTAAAACACTAATTAATAAGACACCATTTGTGTGTGTGTGTGTGTGTGTGTGTGTGTGTGTGTGTGTGTGTGTGTGTGTGTGTGTGTGTGTGTGTGTGTGTGTGTGTGTGTGTGTGTGTGTGTGTGTGTGTGCGTTAAAGACCACAATATCTCTTACCATTTTTCTCCCAAAGTATCCTGGCTTCACGCTGGCTTTAAATGCCTTTCTGTTTGCATTGGCTAGAAACCGTGACACAGGAAGGAAGTGAGAATAAAGTATATTAGTGAGAGAAATGACAGATAATTTGATGATTCGAAATTAAATGGCACAAGACTTGGTCTATAATGACAAATGTATGTTTGTCCTATTTTAAATGTATATTATTCATCAGACTGCAGCAAATACTGGTTCAACATAGAAGCTGTTGGCTCTTTGTCCTCTGTGATATTAATAGTGACACCCGATCCACTGAGCGCGCTCTGCATAGCTCCAAGTCTTTACCCTCACATTGTGAAACTGCCACATGTGTATACTGCACATTCTGCATCTTCTGTCCGGGGAGATACTCTCCTCTTATTTGGTTAATCATGTTCCGAATTGTCTGCGAAATTACTTTCCCCTTTTTGTAACTGGATTAAATATATTTTCATTTTAATTCTGCATTCATTTCATGTTAACCTCTCTTATACATGTCAAGCACCTGTCAAGCTTCCCCCCTTCATTTACTTATTTCATGTAATGTATTTTATCTCTAGTTTTATTCTGTTCTTGCTGCAAAGTTACCCTTCTTTTACTCATTTACCGTAAATGTTTTTTTAAATACATGTTTTTTTAAAGTTATCTACATATATATTTCATGCTTATTCTATCTGTAAAGATTCAACATAAAACACGTGTGCACAAGTTTATAACTAAACCGCTTCTGCATTTGTTTATTATAGGCTTATAGCCCCATTCTTTTTCCTTTTACCTTAATGTGTGATAAACAATAATTTATATAAAATATTTTAACAATTAGTTGGATTATATTTGTGCACTTATGCTGACCAGCTAGTTCATGTTACATGTTTAAACTTGAACAGAGAATGTTCTTTATAGTGAAAACAAGGTATCAATCAAGCAGCGGTTGTGTCATTTCTTAAGTGAATATAACAGTTCAATTTCTTTATGTGGGAGGATTGAATACTAAATTAATCTAAAACTAGCACTGTTCCTCTGTGCTGCCACTCATACAGAAGTATAGCATGGGGTCATTCTGCTGTGTGGAAAATTGTAACTTTCTGGCACATTGTCCAAAAGCCTCAAGCTTCGCTTTTCATATTTGTGTGTTTTGTGGCGTTTTGGCCAATAAATAAATCCCAGTACCAGTTTCATTTATAAAGCTTATAGAGCCATTTATAAGTTGTCTGTAGGAAGCAGTAAACAAAATTACAAGTATACACGATAAATGCTGTGCTGATGAGATTTTACATTTTGTTGAAAGTTTTATGGTTTTAGATACATTGTCTGACAATTTTTTTTTTTTTTTTACAAAACTTGATGACCTCAAAACAATTTTGAGTATGATATCCTCCCCACCCCATCCTATCTCTGGTTGGGCATAAAAGCTCTTTGGCATACTTACAGCTGGACACTTCAAAGATCCAGCTGGCGGCCCAGAACATGGCCAGACACAGCACGCTGTTGTAGAAGTAGAGCTCATACTTGGGAAGAGCAGCTTTGATCCCCATGACGAAAAGTTTTGGAGGCTGCTGAGAACAAACCATAGTTAATGCAGCTCACTTTTTTTTCCCCAGTTAGCTTAACAGTATCCCTCTGAACAACAGACAGAGGGATACTATAATTCTACCGGTTTCATCTTTTATCTGGTCTTGAATATTTAAGTGTGACAAAAAAAAACTTTTCACGACCCTTTAACTGAGTTAAAATATAAAAATAAAACAATGAAAACTCTCTTTCACATCTCTGATTCATTAGGAAGTTTTGGGTAACTGGGGTGCAACAGAAAAGTTGAAACATATCCCAGCATAACCTAAAACACAGGTCTTCTTATATGACAGGAAGAGTCATTGGTTTTGCTGTCATGTTGCTCAGCAATGGCTTAACCGGATAGAAACGTTGCCTTCAGCTGAGCCTCCCACCCACTTTACCTTTAACCTGCTGCGCTCGATCTGCCTCGCAGGTTGGAAGCCAGATTGCATAACAAACACACATCCAGCCTTTCAGAGCATCAGGCTGGCTGTATCGCTGCAGACATGTTCAGTTCGATCGACAGGGGAAACCCAGATGTGCTGCCTTCCGGTTTCATGATTTTCTGGTTTTGCACCCAGCCTACCAACGACCCGAGGTGCACAGATGCAGGAACGCCTACAGGTTTCCTGCTCGTTTGTGTCACACATGTCTGTTGCAACCTGTTGTAAATTGGAGGAAAATTTGGAGGAAATTGCTTTTATTTTACTCTCTAAGGCAGGGGCTTGCAACCTTTACAGTCTAAAGAGCCATTCAGTCCACTTGAATTAAACTCATTCAGAGCCGCAAATGTTGCCTGGCCTTTTGAAAAAAAAAAGACAAGTTATAATTTTTGATAAAGATCTACTGTAGGGGATATGTTGTCATTGTCAAAGTAACGCCATTTTATGTCCATTTAGAGGTTTAAAAAAAGAGGATGGACGTGATGTTGATATTTGTGGATAATGATGTAAAAAAAAATCAGAGTTTCCAACTTAATGAAAAAATATTGATTTAAAATTAAATATTACTGGCACTTTTAGCATCATTCTGTTGTGAAAAAACAATTATTCCAAGAAAAAACTACTAAAACCTGCATTTATTATCATTATTATATTTAAATACCATAATAAAAATATATTTTGTAGCCAAAGTTATTAAGAGCCACTGTGGAAGGTCCAAAGAGCCACTTGCGTCTCCAGAGCCATAGGTTGCAGACCCCTGCTCTAAGGAAATCAAAGCGGATTGATCTTCAAGGTTAAAATGTGCAAAAAGGTGGTGATGTCATAGCTTATGGCTGTCATATAATGATAATTATCACAGCTAAACGTTTACATCTCCGGCTACTTCCCCCGCCTCTCCCACTAAACTGGGCAATCAAGCGCTTCCCAGCGCCACCAGGTGTTTAATTAGCGTCACTTGGCGCCACAGCGTCAACGCCTCTGCACAAAACGAGAGGTAAACGTTTTAACACTACTTTTAGCAGAACTAGAGCATCACGGGCAACACTTATTCTTTATAAAATGCGTGTATTTGTGAAGAAAATCGTTCGCCTCATTTTTTCCAGTAAGCCTACAAAAAAACTTTTCTATTTTTGTAAAGACTTTTTGTAGTGGCAGACAGGGAGGAAAAAACGCAGCTTCAGTCAGTCCGACACCTGAGGAACACCTGAGGAAGACGCACCAAGCCGCAGGTACACCTTCTCTCTCCTGCGCCACTGCTACCTGCAGCTGGAGCTCTCATCTATAGATGCTGACCTGGACCCTCAGGGTACTAAATTCATTGGGTTCCCATTGTTAGTTTGTTATAATCCAGGCATCAGCAACCTGTGGCTCAAGAGCCGCAGTTGGCTCTTAATAACTTTGGCTCAAAATGTTAACGCACCAACTAATACTGTTATAAATTTTATATAATAAAACATGCAGTATTTAGCAGTTCGGTGTTTTCGTGGAATAACTGCGTTGAATTTTCACGACAGAATGAAACTAAAAACATCTGCAATATTTATCTAGATCCGGTTTTCTTGTCACTAGGTTGCAAACCGTCTGCTCTTGTTAGCGAATTTTTCACCAACATTAACATACCGCTGGAGAAAATGTTTCCATCCTGTTGTTGCAAATGTCTTGTTTTTATTTACTTTCAACTCTAAAAAATAGAAATAAGGCGATGGTTCTTCAAAAATGACAACACATTTCCTCCAGTAGAGTTTAATAAAAAAATAGATGTTGCCTTTTTGGCTCTGAACAGATTTTATTTAGCTGGACTAGGACAAAAATGGCTCTTTGGATTGTAAAGGTTGCAGGTCCCTGTCATAAATCAAACCAGAAGTTCGACATTCTTAAATGTTTTGTTATTTTCATGCTTTGTTTTAATAAGTATATTTGCAGCATGTCAGAACACAGAAATTTGGGTTTGCTCGGGTGAACCTGTCCCTACCTGCAGTTATGTAAGAGGAGGTGGAGGCAAATCATTCATTCAGGCAAACTCTGTTTTAAAGAGAACTTTTCTTCATTACCGCACTACATGCTGCAGGAACAAAGCAATATCCTGTGAAGGATTAATGAAGTAGTATTCTATTTGAATTTTATGGTTTTCTTTTACGACTCCTCCAACATTGATCACAGATTACAGACCAACTAAGCAACGTGCTGCTTTTATTTCTGACTACGTGTTTATCTTTGAATTGTAGCTGATTTTCATAAACCATTTATCTTCTGAATATGTGAACATGTTAAATTGTATGTTTTCCAACATGCACGACAACCAACACCCCCCCCCCACACACACACACACATACACGCGTGATATCCTGAGATACAAAATGTTATTCATTATTCAAAATAATCAACAGAAAATCACTTTTTATGAGCTTCATGTCTTGAAATTAATTACCGCAATAAATTGGCTGCTGTGTAAATCCTTATTTATAGATTCACATGAATCAAAATGACCGTTTGTGCTTTTGTCTAAAAACATGTTCTGGATAACAGACTGGTCACAATAGGGGCAGTATAAAGTGTCCACAACATGCAGCTGTCTGCTATTTTTAACCAGAGTTAATTCTTGCTCTGCAGCAGCCTGACATAGCAGGAATATATGGTGCACAAAGTCAGAAATTAGACTTATACTACTTAATGAGCAATAACCTGGACTTCTATTGTTTTATTTCAAGTGTTTAAAAAGTCTAAATGCAAAGAAACCCGCTCTCTTTTCATTCCCCATGTTGTCCTTTCCGACCGCCTGCTGTCAAAATTCCCCACGGTCACACAGCTTCGTTTGTCCTCAGCACCTGTTGTGATACTGACCTTGAACGGAGCGGTTGAGTGCCCAGAGAAGTGTCCCACTAAAGTTTCTTTACTTCAGATGAAAACACAAATTAAAATGTCAAAAAAAGGAGAGGAAAAAATCAAATGTAAACTTTAATCTGTGCTGCTCATCCACAGAGCGCAGGGTGGACGGTGGGTCCCTCTGACTCCCGGAGAGGGAGCTGCCACTGGCTAAAGGTGAAGTGATGTATTTATACTTTGACCAGTGACAGCGGGGGTGGGACAGGACTGCTAAATCAGTATAATAGACTGTGGGCCATGTGATGATACAAGATGGCTATAGGCTTTTCTTTTTACGCTGAGCATCAGATTTCCTGCACTGTTGCACTCCTAGTATGTAATACATGTTTTGAGAAGTTTGTGGAAGGTCACCAGGGCTTTGTTTTAATCGGCAGGAGCATCACTGAAGCAGAACACCGGAAAGCACAGAAACACATTTCAGTTTAATGCAGTAAAAATAACTACAGGTAATCTTGAATGTTTTCCATAGTGTTCGCCATCAAATCACCCTAAAGTTTAATCCTGTTGAGGCGCAGCTTGATGCACGTCTCCTGCAAGACACTGAGAATGTGAACCGGCAGGCAGTGGCGACTACTGGTGACAAAATACAATCTGGTGAGGTTCAGTGATTTTTAAGTGCTCCAGAAGTATTCCCACCTCATGATAAAAGGATTTGGCAATGTGGATTAGATAAAAACCCATAATAAATTATTGTGCATTCAATTAATTGCAGACGTTGTTTGGTCAATTCCCCTCAGATTTTTTTTTTGTATGAATGCATCATTAAGGACCAAACGATCTGAGATGAATGTTAATGACGAGGTAAGTAAACTTCTTAGCTGACACCATTTCCTCTCTCTGTAAAACATCGCTGTGATAATACACAAGCTCATCTAAAAAAAAAAAAAATTCAGAATTTTCCATATTTTTTGCCACTTCCATAAGATCCACTGCATATAGTGATATTTAAAGCCATCATTTGTTGTAATTTTGGTAAGTATGGCTTAGATAATGAAAGCGTAAAATTAAGCATCTGAGAAAATTTGAGTATTGAAAATCAATTAAAGGATCTTTTAAATGCCAATTGTGGGGTTTAGGTCAGAGGAGTTTGCTGGCCATTCAAGCACAGGAACTCTATGGTCACTGAACCAGCCTTAGTACCTTTTGATGGTGTGGGAAACTGCCAAAGATCTGCTGAAAACTGAAGTCAGCATCTCCATACAGTTTGTCGGCTGCAGGTAGCATGAAGTGCTCTAGAATTTCCTGGTTGACGGCTGCATTGACTGTCAGAAAACACAGTGGGCCAGCACCAGCTGATGACGTACCCATCCATCCAGAAATGACTGGACACTACAAGCAACCAGGACTCTGTAAATCTCTTCATCCAGACTCTGGGAACTTGATCTCCAAATGACATGCAGAATTTACTTTAATCTAAAACATGACTCTGGACCAGAGCAACAGTCCAGTCTGTGGCTCATGAGCAGATTGATACAAGGAATGCAACAGTTGTGTAGGATGTCTTCCTTCCACTCAACTTTCTATGAAAATCCTTGGATACAGCGTTCTGAACCAGCCTGCTTGACCTTTTGTGGCCTACCGTCCTTGTGGAGGGTGTCCATGACCGTCTTCTGGACATTATCAAATCAGCAGTCCTCCCCCGACCCCCACGTACTGACCCAGACTGACCATTTATGGACTCAGAAAACTTGCTCGTGTTTTGAGGTAATTAGCTGATTAGGGTGAGTTACATGAGTTACATGAGTTTCCAATATGATTCATACAAAATATCATTAATATGACAGCTTCTTGGTTTAAAATACCTTATATTTAAAACATAATTGCTTACGAAGCATTAAAATTTGACTACTAAATTGTAAACAAATTTAAAAGACTTGAACCTCAGGTGTCCAGTAAGTTCTGGCTGCTTTTATTTCAACTGTTAAATAGCTCGATCCATTCTGGCTGAGAATTTGAAACGGTGAAAGTCTCACGATTACATTTTTCCTCCCTTTTTAAAATCATTGAACTTGTCAAATATAGATGCAATGTTGTTCGGCGACGACGTCCTGGGCAGGTGTTGCCTCGACTTGTACATAAGCACAACATTAGTGACTTAAGTGGAGCTGGTCCACCTCCGGGGCTCATCAACGTGACATAGCGGCAGGATTCTTTCAGGTGGTGTTTGCATTGAGTCAGACATTTTCATGGAGCGGCTTGCAGAGGAAACGGGATTTCTACTCCTCAATGGTGTCCTTTTTACTCGTCTCCTGTCCTTCAAAGATGGGATACTTGCTTTCCACTTCTGCCCAGGTCAGTGTGCCGTTGGCCAAATCTCGAACAACAACGGGCAACTCGCTGACCTAAAAGAGGAAAAAAAAAAAAAAAGGTTCATTAGATAAAGCTGTGAGCATTTTCTTAATAAGTGTTATTGCAGGGTGTGTAGATCAGCCAATATACATGACAAACAATCTGAGGAATTACACAAGATTTTATCCATTAAGGCGGAAAAAAGCCTATGCAGACCAGCCAGACCCTACATGAAAACTGCCTCCTTATAACCGCTTGTTGTGCCACCCTTCCCTGTGTAGTCTGACATGAAGTGTTTGCAAAGACTAGAAAGTAGTCTTAATTTTTAGGGTTCATTCAGCTCATGGTCCTGCTGCAGAAACCAAAGGTCTACTTCAGGATGTTCTGGCTGAGAGCAGAACTAATGGTTCCTGCAGTTTATTCAGGTCCTGCAGCAGCAAAGCAACCCCAGACCGTCACATTACCACGTCTTGGGCTGTCTGTAGGCACGAGATTCTCTTCTGAAGTTGTGTGCATTACCTTTACTCTAAATGTAATGAGAATAAAACAAACATGTAGATGACAGGAAAATAGAAGTAGAGGAACTGCTGCTGTACCTCGGCCCTAATCTGCCTCATCGAGTCGCGGTCTCTAAGCGTAGCCGTGTGAGGCGACTTGTTCACTGTGTCAAAGTCGATGGTGATGCCGAACGCCACCCCGATCTCGTCGGTCCTAGCGTAGCGCCTCCCGATGGATCCAGAGGAGTCGTCCACCTTGTGCGACACGCCGTTTTTGGTCATGGCCTCGGCTAATGTGGAGAAAAGCAGGTTAATGTGCTGAAACGCATCAACTCTAAGGATGAAGCTGAACGTTAGCGAGGCACTTACATAACTCCTTCACAAAAGGCACGAACTCCTGATTTTGGCTCAGAGGTAGGACAGAACACTTGTATGGAGCTACAGTTGCAGGGAAGCTGAAGTACTGCAAAAATAAAATGCAATCAGACACGATAGAAAGCTTTGACTTGAAGAACAAATGGCAAATTAGTGCTTGTCAAAAACAAAAGAAAACTTAAAATGAATGGAAAAAAAATCTAACCGAAAATTCACTGCTTTAAGAGTTGAGAATGTGTTAAATGTAGCTGTAAAACTATTCCATATACTCTAATAGGAGCCACTGTAAAAAGTGTCAAATAATATCTTGATAACCAAATTGTTTCAGCAGTATGACAGCAGTATTTAGCACTGCTGCAACAAATTGTCGCAATTTACAGCAAAAAGAGCCCGTTGACGTCAATATGATGCCGAAGCTACAGCTGGTCGGACAGAAAGGTCACCGGCTGCGTTCACACAGTGTGATCCGATCATTTCTGGACAGTAGTTACAGATATTAACTCATTCAAGAGGTTTAGAGGAATTACGAATCTGGAGGGAGTTGAAGATCAGAGGCAAAAGTTAGAAAGCCTTCCCAGTCCTTATTTATATTTTATTTTGTGGGATGCCATAAATCTCAAGGGTGGCTGTTAAAAAATAAAATACTTTCTTAGATTTTTCTAAATGTTTATAGATACAGAATTTTTAAAGCTTGTGGTGCAATTCTGATTAGCTTGGAGGCAAGAAAGATGATTCATGTAGTCCATAAACATAACATTGCAATAATCGACACATAGGAGGGAATTATGAAAACCTTTCCAAAATTTAGGGCAGGGTTCTTGCACCATTTTAAAAGTAAAATTTAATGCTTTTTAAGACCTTTTTCAGACCTCAACAAATATAATTTAAGACCCAAAAATTTCATAATTTCTTTGGAATAGTCTACTCAATTTATTTCCTCCTCAAATGGAAATCAAAACGTTTCCATTTGGTATCAATTGTGTGCAAAGTGTAAACTCGGTAAGTAAAAAAAGTAAAAATACTATTCTTTGAGACCTTTTTATTTTATTTTATTTTGGTCCTTTGTGATGTAGAACAGAGCCAACGTAACAAATTAGATTACACTAAACAACACAATGCTTTGTATGAAGGAACCATATAGAATACTGAAAATAAGCTCACTCACTAATGTCCTCAAAACAGCCTTTCACAAGCCAAAATGTTGACAAATAATCTACATAACTGTTAGAAAACACAAATGTTATTACATGACTTTTAATGAGAGAAACCCTGTTTCGTAACATCCCAAATTCACCTCAAGACATGTGGCGCAGCTCTGCTGCTCTCTTCTCAATTTCATGGTCTAGGTCCACCAACTCCTGCCTACAATTTTATTTATTTATTTTATTTTTCCGAATCGGACCCTGTGAAATGCGGAGCACTGTTTCACATTCCGACCCTTCTTCTTCTTGAAAAAAAAAAAAAAAAAAAAAAAACGCGTCATGCTAAATTAGCTGAGCTAGCGCGTTACTTTTCTTTGAATTTTCAACAAAACATAACAGCGAATCATGAGGCAATCCCTGGTTAGTCGCTGCGTTTATCAGTTAAATTACTGGAAGCGAGGGAATAAACGCTGACAGGTAACGTGGCCACAGGTGAAAGCAACTCATTAATTAACTGCACGCTTACTGAGGGAAGTTGTTGTCAGATGTTCATTCCACTGAACTTTCTGAGTTGACAGTTCATAAATCCAAAGAAAACCTTCAACCAGCGCTACTTTCATTCGTGCATCTGTGGCGATGCATGAATGAGAACTTTAACCCCGGCATTAAGCAGACCGGCTGAAAATGTAATACCTACAGCAACTTTACGGTAAATTTAATACAATTTAAGACCTTAATTTCCCAGATTTTAATTTAAGACTTAAGACTTTTTAAGGACCCGTGGGAATCCTGTAGGGGGTTGGAGGCCCGTGTACAGCAACATAGAAACGTTTCTCTGGTGAAAGAAACAAGGACAAATAAACTGTATAAGCAAATTAAAACCCAAGAAGGAAACGCATATCAGACCAAGATTAAAAATGCCGAATTTCACATTTGTGCAAAGGAACCGGGAGCCTGACTAATTACTGAAAGCCTTTTGGTGGGTATATAATCCTGACATTTAAGAAAAGAGCCAGTCAGGCCAAACCAGGGGTTTCAAACTTCAGTGTGTGAGAGCTGGTGTGCCACAATCTTTCAGCAAGGTTTTCTGCTTAAACTTTAGGTCATTAGCAGGACTCTGTGGAACATGACTGCCAGCTGAGGAGGATTTTCAGCCATTTAAATGAACAAGGCACACATGTAAAGGTCGAAGAACATGAGCCGTCAACTACCAGGGTTCAAGTCACCTTGGATAAACGGCCTATTCAGGTGGCAAATCTCAGGACTGATACAGCTGAATGACAATCAACAACATCTGAGGACAAAAGATGCCAGTTAATGGAGAAAGAAAATAACAGTGAACCCAGGACCCAACCTTGTGGAACCCCACAGGAGGCAGCGTTGTAAAACAAGTTTGCAGCCATGAAGACGTTAGCATCTTACACACTTAGACCCCCTGCTGAGACTTTAACGAACTTACCGTTCTCTGTTCATCGCCCTCTCTGACGTGGAATGTGTGCTCAAAGATGGTGTACATGATCCTGCCGATGCCAAATGAGGGCTCGATGACATTGGGAACAACTTCCTCCACTGCAGATGGGAGAAATCCAAGCGGTAAAGTTTGAAGACGGGTAAACAAGGCTGCGTTTATTTCCTCAGAAATCAGTCTCACCGTGCAAGGTCTTCTGGAATCGCTTCACTCCGACCATGTCCTTCGTTAGTTTAAATGTCTTCCCTTCTGTCTCGATTGTGAACTCTCTGCGGAGCAGAAATAAAACGGTGAGACTAAGTGAGAACTAATCACAAACAGACCTCCATATCCAAGAAGAAGGGCACCAACCCGTTCTCATTCAGCAGCTGCTCCTGCTCTGTGATGAAGCATTCGTCACACACTGCCAGATACTCCATTGCTAACTTGGCCTCCTTCTTATACGCCTTCCCGATGGCTCCTTTGTTGGGCTCGAACTGGACAACATTTACGGTTTTGTGCACAGCGAGTTGAGGAGAAATACTTTTAACCGGAAAAACGCTTGAATTATTCATCGGGCTTCAACGTTTAAAGGATATGGGTTCTTTCAGGGGTTTCTCCGCAACCAGCGGGACCTTCGTGGCTCTTGCATGACACTTCAGATCGTAACAGGACCTGTCGGCACAGCCCACGATCTCGATCCAACCCTACAACAGAAAAATCGGAACTGACGCGGCAGAACTAGGAGGACTAGAGACGGGTAGCACTGCGCTGAAGCTTACGTAGGAGGTCTTGGCTTCAGCATCCCAGCAGTCGCAGGCGTAGTGAGCCATCTCATTGTCCATGTGCTGTCTGAAGCGCAGCTTGTCTTTGGCAATGCCGACTTTCGTCAGGTAGAGGTAGATCCTCCCAATGAAGTATCCCAGGACGGAGTTATTGATTACTCCCTGAAGAAAATTTGTTTTAAAATTCAGTTTCCGTTTGCGCCGGGCTCCCAGTATCGTTACTCTCCCACCAAGGGGCGAGCGTCCTAAATACTTGCCTGCTCCACTGCGTCTCCCAGCCTCATGATATGAGCCGACTGGCCACTGGTCTGGGCTTTGGACGAGTATAAAGTGATGTTCAGGTCGGCCACACTGGAGAACTTAGGGTGGACCTTCTCAGTCGGGTCCACAAAGTGCTCGATCTCAGCCATGGTGAACTCCCTGCACAGACAGGGGGAGAAGTCATATTCCAGTTTCTCCTCCCCAACCAGAAGCATTTCAACTAACAGGGTGTCTAGACATTTATGTGTAAAATTTCAAAGAGCTGCACACCTAAAATGGGCCAAAAACAGATGAATGGATAGCTTGGTGTAACCTTAAGATACTTAAAAAAAAAAACCTTTTTATTCCCCTTTTTTCTTCTTGAGAGAACGGAGAATACATTAAAATTTAAGACTTTTTCTAGGCTGCAACACCGAAGGCAGAAATCCTGAGAGCTGCTCACCTAACCCGAATGAGTCCGGAGCGAGGAGAGATTTCGTTCCTGAAGGAGTTTCCTATCTGAGCGGCAGCGAAAGGAAGTTTGCCCTGATTGAACTCCAGGAGGCGCTTGAAGTTAAGGAAGATTCCCTGAGCAGTTTCAGGCCTCAGATAGCTGGAAGGGGGCAACAAATCAGAGATTAATGAAGGAAAAAAAAAACAAAAAAAAAAAAAAACTGTCCCCACAGGCTGAATGCATCAACGTACCCTGGCATATTCCCTCCCGGTCCGATGGATGTCTGAAACATCAGGTTGAAGGAGATGGGAGCGGTGAGCTCATTTCCTGTGGTGGGGGACTTGACGCTGTATTTCACAAAAAGGTCCGCCAGCTCTTGTTGGGAGTAGTTGTCCAACTGAAAATAATAAAAAGTCTGATCAGAAACCGTTTGATCACCAAGAAAACTATATTCCATTAGTGGGGACTGACCTGAGTGACGACGCTCTCCATCTCAGCCTTTCTCTCCGCTGCACACTTCTTATCAGACATGAGCTTCTGGAGATGAGCTGTGGGTGAAGGAATGCAGCGGTTCACGGTTTGATGCAGGTCAGCCATGAGTGACAAGCTTCCAGGATGAAAGGCCATAAATGTGAAACTTTTCCCCTCGCGATTAACAACAATGCTCAGCCAGCCACTGGAAGAAGCATCCATTTGTTCATTCCTGCTGACTCCAAAGTCCAGCGAGTCAACTCTCAACCTTCCTCAAGAAGCATTTTTACCTTTGAGAAGGTGGTCGGCTCTGAAGCACTCCCCGTTTTTGACATCTTTCACCATGTAGTCGGCAAACTTCTCGACGTGTCCAGAAGTCCTGCAGCATAAACACCGGAAGAATGAGCCTCAAGAAGGAAAAGGGTAAAATAAATAAAACATAAAATCAAGTGTCTCTGCAACCGGGCTATGGAGCGCTGCTGTAGCTGCAGGCTCCATGCATAAAATCGCAGAAGTTCATATGCGCCCGTTAATAAAAACCTACAGCGCGGCACTTTGGAGCCGACTCTAGGAACCACAAGGCGCCTCCTTCAGCAGAAACGTTGGGATACGAGAGAAAATGTCCCGATGCGAGTGATCAAATAAACATGCAACAGTACGAGGCGCTATCTGCTGCATGAAACATCACCTTCCTTCCCGCAGCGATGCAGGCCGTCATCGCTGCGTTACACAAACACCCTGCAGCTTTCTCATCCGTGCACCTACTTGAGAACGGGCTCTGGAGTCAGCATAGTGCAGTCGATCTCCAAGATCTGCTCCTCCTGGATGAAGTGCTGCCTCCACACCTGCAGGATGTTGTTCTTGAGGGCACAGCCGACGGGCCCGAAGTCGTACAGGCCGCTCACACCTGAGAGACACAGCCGCACGGTAAAAGAACGGCCAAAAAAAAACCCCATAGCAACGTCAGCCACCGGAGGCCAGGATCAGTCTTTATCGGCCCTAAACCAATACCAGTCAGGAACTCGAAAATCCAACCTTTGCCCGATCAGTGAACACAACACATTCTTCATAAAAGTTTTCCACTGTTATCTACAGTTATACAAAAATATAAAGATCACCATCAATTTCTGAGGAGAGGCCAGAAACTGACTGATGGAAGGACACAAGTAACGACAGAGGGATTGAAACAAGGAAGGATGGACAAGATGAGTGAAAGGAAAATTTCAAGAGAAAAGCAACAATTTGCAAACATCAAATGTTTTTTCCCCAACATTTTTCCTCAAAAACAAATAATCTGCTGACTAATAGCGGTGCAACATGTCACCTCCATAGATGGCAAAGGCCTGGTCATAGAAGAAGCGCCTCTTCAGGGTGTCCTCCATCTTGGTTCTGTCAACGATGTCATCTTTGGGTTGCAGCGACAGCTCCTGCAAACGTTACACCACCTTTAAATGTCGGGGAGTGCCGCTTACAAACGATTCCTCCATACAAGACGGTGGGTATCAGAAAACCCACGCCTACTAAAACCAATTAAGACAAAAGCTGTGATGTCACACAATCACTCCTCTGTGGCTCTGTTTGGGCTGGTTAACTTTAAATCAGTTCAATGCCAGCTCAAGCAGCGCGTTTACTCTCTAATGTTCTTGTAACAAATGACTGATTTGTGGTGAACAGTTCATAAAATCCCATCTGCACAAGGCTCGATGGAGACTTTGTGAACATGGATCCAGACTAAAATCACGTATTAGCAAAGTGCACAATGAAGGAAAAAAGTACAAAAAAGTCCAGTTGTGTGTTTTTTTTTTTTTTTTGAATGATAATGCCCCGGATGACTGAGAATCTTCACCAGCACAATGAAGGAATCACCTTGGCCTCCAGAGTCCTCTTCCTTGCTTTCAGTTCTGCCACAGCTTTGGTCACATCCACCTCAGGAGCTCCTTCCTGTTTCATCAGGCGCACCAGGTCCCCCTAAAGAGATGGATCAGAGCAAACCTCTGAGCTAAACACAACACGCTGGGCCTGTTTACAAAGCAAAAGGCCGATTACAGATGTGCTGTTTGGGATCAGAAAGTCAGCCCCTTGTCTGAACCCCACCCTGCAGCTGCAGGAGCAACTCAACGTGGCAGACAGCGCATGATGGGCAGCTAGCTAGCCGCTAGCTTAGCGTCAACAAGAGTGTTCGGGACCGAAACCAAACCACCGGCAGCCACACGGCTGACCAGCTGCGAGTGAGCACACATAAGTCAGCTCTACCTGTTCTTTGACCGCCTGCCTCAAAGGGGCGAGGATCGCCTCAATGTTGCCGTCCTCCATGGTTTGTCCTTCCGCCAGCTGCAGCCACAGGCTCCTCTGCTTCTTCTTACACAAGCAGGCGGACGCTGAAAACGGCCTGGTTCCGGGCGGATGGCGGAGCGACGGCCGGACGAAGCGGGCCGTGAAGAGCGGGCACAGCAGGGAGGGAGTGTGAGAGGTGGTCCTCAGCAGGGCTGATGCAGCGCTGCGGAGTAGAAGCATGGACCGCTGAGCCGCAACCACTGAATGATGAAATCCCTGGAAACAAGTAAACGCGGCCCTCAGGGCGGGCTCGGCACTTTCGCTGCACAGCTCGCCCACTAAGGAACCAATCCGCAGATTCGTCAAAGAAAAAGAATCAGAAATTCTTATGAAATATAACGAAAATAATAAAAAAAACGACAAAATTGAAGATTTAATCTGATTAAAATCTAGATATGTTTGTGAAGAACATAAGTAACGTACATAACATTTCATATTAAAAAATTTAAGGGGAAAAAGCTGTGAATAAACATAAGATTTGTTCAGTAACTACACTTCGTGATGGTGATTAAGATAAAGATAATGAACAAAAAATTGTGGTCAAATGTTAATTTCTTTATCCATTCTTTTGAGCATTGTGCCAATTATTTTTATATTATATAAAAATATCCATCCACCCATCTTCCGCTTATCTGGGTCGGGTTGCGGGGGTAGCAGCTTCAGTGGGGAGGCCCAGGTGGGAGAATATAAAAATACTTTTAATATATTTCATTTTAAAAATTATTCATAACTGTTGTGCAGCACATTAATTATTCTGCGTAATGTACCCACCAGTGCGAAAGTGCATAGGTGACCGTTTGTTTCTCATGTCCAGTCAGGGTTGGTGTTATAAGATAGTCGGTGGCTGGGTTACACAGAGGGATATAAGTCATTGGCACCTCAGCTGATGGCTATTACCCATACCCAAAGACTGACTCCCTGTATGGAAAGCATACTGGATACTGAAGCTTGGCCTTTTGAATCCTGTGGTATGGAGAGAGTGTGGCACTGTTTATAGAAAAATTCTGTCAGCTCAGTAAGAAAAATATACTGTCCACCAATGAGGAGGAAAACCCAAGGTGTTTTGTGTTATGGTGGTGGATTAAGTCTCTAGACTAGCCCCTATTATGGCAGAGAGCATTGTGGCCCTGCTATTGCAGTGCATCACCAGGGGAAGGAAGGGAGAGTGCCAGGAATCTCACCCCAGCCCAAGAGCCTATCCACCAGTATTCCTGGCACCCACTAGCTTTCCCTTTCTGCTGATTGGAAGAGCTGACACTAGGATCAAAAGGCGATTTTTTTTCTATGAACGCTTGGCAAGGAGCCAAGGAACTTTTGACTGCTCCTGCCTAAAACTCAGTAAGAGGGATCTTGTGGCCCCTCACTTTTACGTTCTCCATTCATGGTTAAAATCAGGAGTGAGCTTTTTACCCTTCTGCTCCATAGCAGGTATAAAAAGCACCAAAATAAGTTCCCTTTGAAATAAAACAAATCCGTGCAGCAGAATATTTTCACACTGAAAAAACTTTGGGAAAAAATCAAAGCGAGTACATTTATACAGTGAGGGGGGGAAATTATCTATTTAATTTTTATTTACTTCTTTAAGTTGATCACAGTTTCTATGAACTTTTAATTGTAATCCATTATTTTCTGTTTCCCTGGGATATGAATATGATGTAACACAGCATCTCTGAGCAAATGGCTACAAAACCAGATGAGGATCCAAATTCATCATTTATGGACAAGATTATAAAATTGGGTCTTCATATAGAGGATTGTAAGGGAAGAATAAAAAACTCTCCAATGTTTTCACTCATAATGAAGACCTTTACCCTGGGAATGCCTCCAATGTTTTCAATGTTTTCAAGAACTTCAGCAACGAGTGGCATAGCCTATTGAAGGCACTTACGTCTCCAAAATAACCATTTGATGCTATCTACATGACAACCAGATGTCAGCGCGTAGATTGCGTTGACATTCTTCTAGTTACTGTTTAATTGCTGTCCTGATGGCAAAAGTAACCTGAGGACCAAAGACTCCTCACCTGAGAGTACATCAGAGTACTGGATTTAAAATAAAATAAAAGCAGCCTTTGTCCAAGGTCGTTAATGGGAAACCTTTAGAAGAGCTGATAAAATGTTGCTCCAGGGGACTGTAAAAGAATGGCTGTTTGGAGTTAAAATATGAATAACCAAAAGATGACAGACTACTTCTGTTCCGTACGATATCTGTAGTAGCAATATACTACCAAATGTACTTTTTTAAATTTACTTTAAATCTTTCCAGCATGTCTTTGGTTTTTAGTTTGTTTAGTTTGTATATGGTAACTGTCATGTGGACATTTTGAAATGGATTACTGAAAAAAACAAACGATCTCTGTAAGGTTCATGCCTGGATTTCCAGCTAACTTTGGTAAACGTTTTCTTGTAGGCGCAGAATACGCAGTAGCTGATTTTAGACACTAGGGGGCGCTGACAACAAGCTCTGGGCTCAATGTAACAGCAGCTTGAGCTGCAGGTTTCCCTCACCAGCAGCACATCTCGGTTTCACTGCTGCTGCTCTCCTGGTACGGTGTTGAGTTAAGGAAAGTAGGAATACTGAAAATAACGATCAAAGCTACATTTTAACAGGTTTAAATACCAGACTCTAAGCTTAAAAAATTGTTCACACATGACATTTTCAACATTTTGTCACATTTCAACCAGAAACCTTGTGATGCACACATACAGCATAGTGGACAATTATGAACTAGAGGGAATGCATTTGTATTCAGTCCTATTTACCTTAATCAAGAACAGTACAACCAGTTGTCTTCCGCAGCCCATTGTTAATAGAGTGTATCTGTCTAATTTAATCTCATTATGAATGCAGCTGGTCTGTGAAGGCTTCGGGGGTTTCTAAGAGAATATTATTAAACAAATGGCATCATAAAGACCACGGGAAAAAAAAACGAGTCAGAGATAAAGCTGTGGAGAAGCAGGGGCGGCTCCAGAGATTTCTTTCTGCAGGTGCTGCGGGGGGGGGGGGGGGGGGGTTTGAAGGATAACTTATTTGCCCATTTCTCAACACACACAGACGGAAGCACAAGCAAGCAGCGCTTTAAATGGAAAAAATAAATGCCGGTATACTCCCCTCAATGTCATACAAATATGAGACAGAGACATGGGTAATATTTTCTTATATAAATCTATCTGTCTATAAATCAATCTGTTCATTGTACAGAAATGGCAAAAAACAAAGAATAAAGCCAGTTCTAAATCAAATCCAAATGAGCCAAGTTCAAAGTGTCATGAAGCCACTTCTATTAACTTCAAGGCTCATGGTGTTAATATGGACATGAAAAAACATCAAAAACTAAAAATATGAAGCAAATAATCATTTAAAACATAAAGAAGTGATAAGTTTTAGACTTAAGATTTCAATAAGCTTATCACTGATAGTTTCCTGGCCTGGCCTCAACAAACCCATGCTACCTTATTAACTTCAACTTCAAAAACTCAATATATTGACCAGCCATACACAGGGTCTCTGTATACATATTTGAATATTTAATCATATTTAATATAACATTTTCCATCAGGTAACATGAGCTGCATACAGAAATGTGTGAAATTTAAAAAGTCACCAGCCCTCAACCTGTTTAGTCGACTGGAGGGGAACAAAAACAAGCTGTCTCCACTTCCATCACACACTGGGATAGATATGGATAGGAGATAGCAGAAGCTGAAAGATAAAGCAAAAAGAAGCAGAAAACATGAGCCACATTGTGAGACCATTTCACTCCATCAGGAATTTATAAGTGCCAGTTTTAGTACTTAGAATAACTGAAATATATCAGCAGGTTTTGTACATACAGTAAAATGTTAAATATTAATAATTATTTAGAGAGCAGTAGTCTTCATCTAAAAATAACGACAATAACCTACTTTAGAATTAAGATATGAGGTTACTTAAAAAAGTCTCCAGCAGGTCTTGGGTTCATCTTTGCTCTATTGGTTTGGTGCTTTCCGCCCTCTCATCAGCAGCATCCTGCACCTGATCCTCTGACCAACAGTCTGGCCTCTGCTCCTCTTATGCAACGTATTGTTGACTTCTCTTTCTGAAGCTAAATCATCAGCAACAGGTGTCCGTGCAGCATTAGGATCACCGCTAGATGCACTAATGCTAGCTTGCGGAGTCCGACCTCCATTTATTTGTGTAGGACTGTTCAGACCTGCTGTTATCATCTGTTCAGACCTGCTGTTGTCATCCAGTGTGGGTCCTCTTGAGCCCTTTTGGAGCTAGGAGGACAACATCCCAGTCGTGATGATTTCTCTCCGCTTTTCCTCTCAGATACGAAACACCTACGTTCACTTGAATGTACGGTAAGCGTTGTGCGCCAAAACAAGGGTTTCTCTTGAGGTAATATATTTGAATCAACACATGTAGAGTTCAATTTCTGTTGTGTGATTGATTATTTTTTTTACTCAATATATAATATTTTATTGTATATTGAAATTGGATGTTGTTTTGAGGAAATATAATATTTTCTTGGGGGTGCTATGACATTTCCAGGGGGAGCTATAGCAACCCCCTGGTGCTGCCACTGTGGAGAAGTATAAAGCTGGGTATGATTATGCAATTATCCCAAGCTTTGAACACCTCACAGAACTCTGTTCAGTCCATCATCTGAAAATCGAAAGAGAGCGGCCCAAGACACGGGTGTCCACCTAAACTGACAAGGCAGAACAGCCAAGGCCATGGCGATCCTGGAGGAGCTGCAGAAATCCGCAGCTCAGGTGAAAAGCTGTATTTGGGACAACTGTTAGTTGCACACCCCACAAATGTGGCCTCTTTGGAATGGTGGCAAGAAGAAGGCCAAAACCCATAAGAATTTGTGTTTGCAGTTTGTAGAAGAAATGGCAAACGTGGAAGAAGGTGCTCTGACCACATTCAGTTATTTTGCCAACTTCCTTTGTGCGGCTGAGAACTAACGCTGTAAATCACCATGTACACACCATCCACTCAGTGAAACATGGTGGTGGCAGCAGCATGCTGTGGGAATACTTTTTCAGTGGGAAGAGGGAAGCTGGACAGAGTTGACGGGAAGAACGATGGAACCAAATACAGGGCAATAATGGAAAAAAGAGGTTGTAAAAGAATGTGGGGAGGTTCACAGTCCAGACAGCAACAACACCAAACACATGTCCAGACCTGCTGAATAGTTTAAAGATCCAAACATGCTGATGTATTAGAATGGCCCAGTCAAAGTCCAGGCCTAAATCCAACTGAGAATCTGTGGCAAAACCTGAAGCCTGTTGTTCACAGCTCCTCTACGTCCAATCAGACTGAGCTTCAGCGGATTTGCAAAAAAACGAATGTGGAAAAAAACATCAGTATTTGTGCTTGCAAACTGGTAAAATCATGTCTTTAGACTGGCAGCTGAAATTAATTAACACGCATTGACTCAGGGACAGAACATCAATGCATGCCACAGTTTTTATCATTATGAAAACTTTCTTTCCCTCTCACAGACATGTGCTACTTTGTTTTTGTTTATCACATAAAATCTCTATAAAATACACATATGTATTTTGTGGCTGGATCAAAATGAAATGTGGAAAAAGGTAAGGAGGTGTGACTACTTTTCCAGTACTAATAATTGCATTATTTATAGTTTAGAAACATCAATAACGGGGAAAGAAATATGTTCAAATATGTCCCGAATCATTCTTCCTTTTACTTAGAACAATAATATATCCTCACCATCATCTGCGTTAATGCTCCAGACAGTTTTGATTTGATTCTGCTTTCGTTCCTCATCTATTGTATCCACTGCATGCACTTGCTGTGGGGTTTTGTATGTCATCAGATGTCAATTAGCTGTCCAGTCTGGGTCGACTCAGTAACCTGAGATGGGCTGTCGGGTGCTGAGAGGAGAACGTGATTGTGCAAAGTAGCTGTGAGGATCTGTGTCGTGGTGTCGGTTGTACACGTTCGTTGTTGTGGGGCCACCAGGACACAACCACTGAGCCACATTGAGAGCAACATGTCGACAAGGAGATTACACACTCATTATGAGCGGCATCGGCAGATGACAGGCCGCACTTACCGCTGTTTCCCCTTCTGTCCGTGCGCCATCATCAGACGCTCGTCTCCCAGGTGGGGTCCTTCGGGGCGCTGTTTTCCAGGGCTCCATTAAAGGCAACAGCTGATGTGACTGGGGAAGGCTGCTGAATGCGTCACCGCTGGCAGTGGACCAGAAAACCACTTTATCTCCCCCTCCGTTGTTATTCTATGGTCCATTGAGGACGGAGCTATACAAGATGAGTCCTGGTTGTTTCCCAGGGCATTCCCAGGGTAAAGGTCTTCATGAGCTGAACAACACATCAAGGTG
Source organism: Fundulus diaphanus (assembly GCA_037039145.1). Lineage (NCBI taxonomy): Eukaryota > Metazoa > Chordata > Actinopteri > Cyprinodontiformes > Fundulidae > Fundulus > Fundulus diaphanus. Next base: position 21,208,436 of record CM073137.1, on the reverse strand, counting down.
TAATGCACCTGTAATGCAATCCTCCCCTGTTTCAAGAAATGTCTGTCGTCACCTTGTTGTTTTGTTTTATGTATTTCATTTGAAACCGGATAGAAACAAATGACCGACAAATCCTCTAAAACCTATCAGTGGACAAATTGAATCGCTGAATACGCAGTAAAAAAAACACACCTGGTCAAACGTGCAGAAAAAATAAGTAGACAAATGTACAGAACATTTGCCTCCTTACAGGTTTCTTATGTTTCTGCTTTTTAGTCACACCTAAATGTTTCAGAAACCTGAAAACTGGTTGGGCTAGTCTGTCTAAGCGGCAACAGCTGCTTGCAGTAACAGGTAAACAGTCTGAACGCCACCGTGGAGGAATATTGGCCCCCTCTTCCTTGCAGAATGGAAGGTTTTTCGATCATGAAGGATTATTTGAGGTCATGAAAAATCATCTCAATCAGATTTAGTTCCAGTCTTTCACTAGACCACGGTCGTTCACACTGATACCACCATGCTGGACTGGGGTTACTTTAAAGCCGGATGTGACGGATGATATCTTTATTTATTGTCTTAGGCTGGCAACTCCCTGGAGGATTCCTTAACTCCAACCATGAAACATAATCTCTGAATCCTGCGTGTCATGCTTGACAGCTCCTTATTTTTTGACAATCATTGGAAAACACTAGTTCATAACTGCTTTTATCATTTAAGGAGTATTTCAAAATTAAGAGCATTCATGTCAGACTGAACTGAAAATGATTGATCATGCTTTTATTTCTTCTCGTTTAGACAATTGCAATAGTCTTTTTAACTGTTTAAATAAATCCTCTTTGGCCCGTCTTCAGTCTGTGCAAAATGCTGCACCATGGCTGCTGACTAAAACAAACAGAAGGGCACATATTACTCCTGTTCTGACCTCATGCACTTGTTACCTGTGCACATTAGGATACATTTAAAAATGTTGTTTTTTTATCTTTTGGAGCAATCCACGGTCAGGCTACTGAATTTATTCAGGATCTTTTGAAGCCTCTTTGTCTGCCTTTAAGGTCATCAACTCAAATGTTGTTGGCGGTACCTCTGACCTGTGTTGAAAATCACAGCGATTATGCTTTTCAAGTGCTGGCTCCGAGACTTTGGAACGCTCTCCCACTGTCACTATGCTCCACAGTCTCTTTTAAGACATTTTTATTTAGACGAGCATTTGCTTAAGCAGGTTTTGTGTTTTTAAATTGTTTTTGCTCCCGTGAAACACTTTGTGATGTCAATGTCTGTGAAAGGCGCTATAGAAATACTTACTTACTTTCTCCATTTGTAGATAACGGCTCTCACTGTGGTTCACTGGAGTCCCAAAATTTTGGGACACTTTTTCAAAGACTTCGCTTCTCATCTGTTCCTAAATTTCTTTAGATGATGCGGCATTTCTTGAGATCCTTAAGGATACTTCATATTGTCAATCAGACATTATGTCTTCCATCCTTATTTTCCTTTAGGACTGGCAGTAATCAAATCTCAAATGATACTGAATAAAATTTTCCAAAAAGTTTGATTAATCACTATTAATTAATGGTTTAACAAAGGGAAGTTATTGCTTTGCATAGGGCCTGGTTGGTTTGGATAGCTCATTTGTATTTACTCAGATTATCCTTGTCAAATACTTTTTCTACACTACTATAAAATCTGTTTTAGGTGGTTTAAAAATATGTGGAATTGGCCATTTTCTGAAGAATGTGGACATTATCTTCATGATGTAAAGTGACAAGATCCAGAGAAGGGCAACTGTCCAGGGTCTAATCAGACTTTCTGCAACATCACTCATGCTGTTGGCATCCGTTGGTGCACACAGGTTTTTTGGAAGCACTTATGAATGCACCAGGACACCGCCTACACTATTTCCACAATTATTAAACAACTTGTGTTTTTAAGTATTGTTTTTATCATTAAAAAAACAAACACATTTACCAAAAAACAGAAAACTAAGACTATAGTATTGTGTTCCCAACTTCATAAAAAGCTTCCCTTTTATAAAGTGCATAAGGAAAAAGTTACACCCATTGGTACAAAAAAAAACAAAGAAAAAAATTAACCAAAACCCCACAAACAGCTGCAACATGTGGAGAGAGTTGTAATGTAATTAACAGACCTTTTTGTGTTTTTTGAACTGAAGGATTTCAAAACATTTTGTTGGCTGGATGGTTGGTGTTACCTAACACGCACAGCTGAGGCAAAATCCCTCATAAACCTTTTATTTTTTTCACATTTTGTAATGTTATGACCCAAAAAATATATGTATTCTAGTTTATTTTTATGTCATACACCAATAAAAAGTAGTTAATAATTGCTATGTTGAAGGAGAATGGTACGCACCTTTCAAAATCTGAAAAATGTGATACGCATTTGTGTTCAGTCCACCTAAATGTTATACCCATAAAAGAAATCCAGTTCAAATATCTGCCTTCGGACATCCTAATTAATAAAGAGAATGTATTATTATTTTTTATCCCTGTATAAGACCTCAGAATTTTGTTAAAGAACATTACAGAAGGAACAAAAAATCATGAAGACCAAGGAGCAGAGGGGACAGGTCAGGGATACATTGCAGTTTAAAGACATTTAAGGTGCAGTTGGGTTAGAAAACAAGATCCCAAGCTTTGAACTAAAGCTTGAATTGGATGATTATAACACCTGAATAAACTTTGACCCAATCAAGCTCAAGTACTCAGATTGGAGACAGAGCGTCTCTGAACATCAGTTTGTAAGCCTTGCCACAGACTCTAATCGGAAACCATTGCATTGTTGCTCCGGCTGTGCTGGAAGGTGAACCTCTGCCACAATCTCAAGTCATTTGGAGCCTTTAACAGATTTTCTTCCAACAATTTTCACCATTAACTCTGAATAACTTCCCTGTGACTGCTGAAGCTAAGTACCCTTCTGACCAGATCACCTTCTCCAACATGCTGTCTCCCCTCTTTGGTAAACTGAACTTATAATAGTTTTCTTCTTGCTACTCTTCCCTAAGGGCCAGATGTGTGGGGTGCATGACTAAGACCCATCATCAGAACTGAGCTGTGGATTGCTGCAGCTCATCCCCCTTTGCTTGGGCGGCCAGTGTAGCTGGACGTGCAAGTCTAGGTGGGTTTGTAATTCTGCCATATTCTTTCTTTCTATCTTCAGATGTTGGTTAAAAAATGCTCTGTGAGATGTTCAAAACTTAGAATAATGTTATAGAATCCGTACCCCCTATTAACTTCTCCACAACTTTACCTTTGACCTGTCCACTGCATCCTTTGGTTTGATCAATAATGATCTCTAACAAACCTCCGAGGCTTTCACAGAACAGTCGCACGCATGCAGAGAATAAATTACACACACATGCTTAATGCTGGTTCTTACATGAATGGCACCCTAGGCAAGCCAAGCCCCTCCCTCTGTACCCCCCCCCCCCCACACACACACACACATATAGACACACAGCTAAAAGAAACGCTCAGCCACTCTTGCTTAAAGGGAAAAAAATAAAGTGTCATGGAACAACTTGTGCTTCACCCCTCTATGACACTGTGCGCTTGACAGTAAATGCACCTTAATCTCTATTTCTCAGGCAAATTTTAAGCAAACTTTTAAAATTTTGGCAAAAAGAAAATGGGGGGTGGGCTGATTGTGTACAGTACTCTTCTCCACTGGTGGCCTCATCTGTCCCCATTCGCTTTTAGACATCGAGGGTTGTGGGTGGGGTGCTTGGGGGGTCGCCAGGGAGGGGGGTAGGCACTGGCACCGGCTGCCTTCCAGAAAGGGGTGCATCGTGCACCCCCCCCCCCCTTTTTGGCCCTCCCTTTTTTAAATACACTTGAGAACAACATGCAACAACACGACATTTGAGCAGGTGGAGGCAGGTGCGGGGTCTTTCTCACACCCCTGTTCTCCAATTGCCATCAGGAGTTTGGGGCTCTTCCAGGCCCCTGGATATTAGTTTCATGATTTTGTGAAACTAAAATCTGTTGGGCCCACTTTGGTATTAAGACAGCAATTCTAAATGCTACACTGCCTGACCAGACATGAGAAAGAAAGAAAGAAAGAAAGAAAGAAAGAAAGAAAGAAAGAAAGAATAATAATAAAGTTTATACTATTTTAAGGCTCTGGAAGTATTTAGACATTATCTTTGAACATAAATGGATCATTGCATTCAGAACCAAGAAGAATCAACTATTTTTATCGTCATAATGTCACCATAAGGAGATTTTGGTGAGATTCACATAACACACAGACACAGACAACACTTCCTGAGATTCTAAAAAGGTGCAAATAGTTCTTAGCAACTAATATGTGTTAAACACTTCAATGTTTGAGTCAAGACAAATAGCAGCCAATGCAAATTACTGTGCAATTTGCATCAATGTGTCAGGCAAAACGCTACCTGGGAGGTTGAAAAGTGTGCAAACAGTCATTAGAAAGATTGAAACGTTCAATCTAATTGCTGGTCAGGTAAAAAAAAAAAAAAGACGGCTAGAAGCCAGGTTAAATTACTGTGCAATTGCATGAATTGTGTTGGACAAACACTCCCGAAGAAGTTAAGAGTGTGCAAATAGTCATTAGAAAAAAAATGAATCTTCAAGCTAAAGAACTGTGCGATTCGCTCCCTGAGAAACTAAAAATGTGCAAATTATAATGTGAGAGACAGGGTAAGTATCTGCTGTTGTTATTGGTTTTCATTTCTTTATTTATTTATCGTGTGTGTGTGTGTGTGTGTGTGTGTGTGTGTGTGTGTGTGTGTGTGTGTGTGTGTGTGTGTGTGTGTGTGTGTGTGTGTGTGTGTGTGTGTGTGTGTGTGTGTGCGTGTGCGTGTGTGTGTGCATAAAATATAAAGTGTCAAGTTGGAAAACAGGCTATTTTTTCAGCTTGTACACCGAGTATAACAGCCACGCTGGAGGCGCGTTGTTGTGGCGCGCCTGCAAGCCAGCGGCAGGCAGGGGGACGGTCGCCATCTCTGGATAAACACTGTAACCAAATCACGCAGCTGATATTGTAGCGCATGGACCGAAGCCGGAGTGTACAGTAGCAGCTACAGCCGCGGCAGAAGGCGGGGGCTGTGCTGCCTGCAGCAGCAGCAGCAGCAGCGACCACAGAGGACACATACGGCGGCTTCAGAGCAGGACTGACGCTTTTGTTTGTGTCCTGCACGTCGGAGCTGTCACTTCACATCTGAAAAACGATCCCCTGGTGCGCTTTCTTCTCCCCGACGTGTTCTTTTTTCTTCTTCCTCCCTTCGCTTCTAATGTTTTTATCTTTTTTTTTCTTTCTTTCTTTTTTTTATGAGCGGATGGGACTCGCACGGTTCCAGTGAAATGGGATTTTAATGGTGTGCGTAGCAGCAGCCTGCGCACGGCCGGGGGACTGTAGCTGTAGCAGCGCGCCGGGTGATGATCGCCGAGGAATAAAAGCGCTGCAGCCGAAGGTGCGCAACATCTCGTTTCCATGGACAACACGTCCATAATAACACAGGTTGCAAATCCGAAAGAGGAGGAGAGCATCTCGTCGAGCCAAGACAAAGGTAAGCCGCGCAGAAATGACCGCTGGACGCGGATCTGTCTTGTTTTTTTTTTTTTTTTTTTGTGTGTGTGTGGATTCTGCTGTTTGCGCGGCGATGTTCTGTGCAAAGAAGAATCTCCGGACCGCAACAGCAAAACAGTATGGACGGAAAAACCCTCCATTGTTTTGGTCGATCAGGGGGACATTGCCCACCAAAACCTGCCAGCTTGCCTCAAATACAGCTGGGAGTGCTGCTACGCTGGAACTTTATTACGGCTTTATTTCGTGGCAGAACACGCTCACGTTTTTAATTTAAGTGAATTAAATCATGTGGGGGTCCCCCTCGCCGCCCACCTCCTCCCCTTCAAGTGTAAACAGGGTTTACTACAGTACAAGGGGGGCGGGTACAACACTGTCTTTCTCTTTACACTGCTTACAAATACATGCCAGCATCGACAGGAGTACACATCTGCACATCTATTTAGGAAAACGAATGTAATTAATTGATCGAAAAGGAACCGGAACATATTGTGCTACGGCTGTTACCAGGGGCGCCCGCAGAAACTTTTGAGAGGGGTGGCCGCGATGGGGATAATCTCGGGGCGCCACAGCAGAAGCCGCAGGAGTTTTATTGCACCGCGTAGGCGCGGACAGGCAGGACCGGCAGAGCATTAAAAACTAAAACGGACATGAGAGTGAACTCATGAAAAATAAAGTGTGCTGCTTGTTGAAATTCATGCTCCCATGTCCTGATCTATACGCTTGAAATAAATAAAAGGAAGGAGTGGATGAGGCAGTAGATGTTCAAATTGCTGCAGAAAAAGACAAAAAACAAACCAAAAAAAACAACAACAGAAAATGAGCATAGCCAGTTCCCTTATACAACACACCACGATAATTAAATATGAACACAGTATAAACATCAGCCTCCAGCTGAGTTAAAAAACAACAGCTTAACAGCTGCTGTGCAGATCACAGGAGCCGAGAGAAAGCAAGTATTCCCATGTTGTTGTTTTTTTTTTCTTCTTTTTTTTCTTCTTTTTACAATTTTTGTAAGAATGATTTTTCATCATTCTCATTTGTCAGGGTTTTGATCAGCATTCGAAGGGATTTTATTAGTTGATGACAATGTAGTTTTCAAGGAACACTGGAGTTTTCTTGGCAGCGTATATTTAGTGGCTGACATTCCCTCGCTAGCACCAATCCCACTGAGCCACAGGGTGCTGGGAGGCCCAGGGAACACGGCGTCCTACACCCAGCGCTCTCTATGGAGAAAAAGGTGACCTTTTTGCATCACCTACCTCTGAGGAGCTCTGACAGGCAGCACATGAAGCACTGAATCACTGTGCCCCCTCGACCACCTCCCTGGTCAGCCCCCATTAAGACAACATGGCGTCTATGGCTTTTAGAAAAATTTAAAAGTAGATGTAAGACACACACACAAATGCAAACACACAGACTAAAGCTTTTATTTCTGTTAAATATAATGATTTTCTGCTTGCAGCTAATGAAAAAACATTTAAGATTGTAATGTTGCATCAGACCAATAAAAGCAATGTGGGCCTAATGAGACGTATGTCTAACACACTGAAGGATGTTATTTTCAAAAGGTACTTTTAATCTGACCAACAAGCCTCACCGGAACGTATTTTCCAATTTGCGGAGATTTGCTATTGTTACTACAACAGCATTCTTCCTGTGCATTTTCTACAGGCAGTAGGCATATACAGTCATATTCAATAAATTAGAATAGTGTTAAAAGTTGATTTATGTCAGTAACTCAGTTCACTACGTGAAACACATTGTATAGATGAACACAGACGGATTATGTTTTTAAAATCTTTATTTCTGTTAATTATTTTTTTTACCTTCAGATAATAAAAACACAGCATTTAAGATTAGAATATTGTATTTGACCAAAAAGAAAAAGCAACTGTTTTTCATGCTTAATGAAAAGGAACATTTAATCTGACAAACAAGCCTCTTAGAAATGGGTATTCTAATTTATTGAATATGACTGTACTTTAACATTTCGATTTTCAAAAGGCTGCAAATCTTTCCAAATACAGCAAATACAGCAACAGATGGAAGATATAAAATAGAGCCTTCCTGTTATCTGCTAAAGTCATGCTCTCTCTCGCACTCTTGACATTTGTTAACATGTTGTAGAAAATACAGTTTCCATTTAAAAAGCATCATATTGCTGTGCTTACACTGACTTCAATATTGAACACCTCGTTTATATTTAAAATACAAACTTTGAGTCTTCTGTACTCAGTAACGGTGTCCTCACTGAAGATTGTTGTTGTTTTTGCAACCTGGCAGTGCGGACATATAAGACACTGAATAATCAGGAAAAATCTGGATTTTTGGTTTTCTGATCAGTTGCTCAAATCCACAAATTAATTTTATTCCGATCATTTCTTGGTGCATCTTGACTTTTTTTCCTTCAATAAATTTATTTTAAACTACATCTAATAAGGTAAAGCTTTCGGGTAACCTTTGTTTTACCCACAAAAAATTCCTCACGTTTATTTGAAAACACAACAGTTAGGATTTGTGTGCTATTGCATTATTTTCAGTTATTTTTCTCCAAGGGGCTCAGTGTGCTCATGTGACACCATAGCACTTAGATTCCAATGAAAACCATCATTAACAGAGAACATAAAATCTTGCTCTTAGTGAAATGTTTTTTTATTTTTTCTATTTATCCCATTTGAATCTCTAATTGGGAATTCCCGCACTTTGTTCGCAGCATCTGCTCGTGTTGAACAGTAAATCCCAGATGGCATGAGGAATCTGATCATTAATCTGGAAGGATCAAATCCGAGTTCAGCCGCTGACCAGAGATAACTCAAAACACCGACACAGACTGTGCCTACTAATTTCAATTTCACACATAATTTCATTGCAAACACACATAATAATAACAATATTGTTATTATTATTATTATTATATTAATGTGATTACTTTATTTTAATCAAAAGATTGTCGATTATAGTAGGGTGCAGAAATAATGAAGGCCGACTACAATGCTGTTAGCGTTGAAAAACACAGGCACAATAAAAATTAAAGCAAAGACGGACATAAAAACAAAGAAATCTTGATTAAAAATGATCCGACCAAAGAACACACTCCACTGAAATCACAGACATGACAGAAATGTGTCTTTTATTTTGACTTCGAAAAGTTCATAAAACATGTCAGGTTAATATAAACTGTTGGTGTGCGAATTTGAATGTATCTATTTAGTTAGGGAAAAGTGACAGTGGTGTGATCTAGCAAGCTTTCCAAGATCTTAATGCTCCTGTTATAAATCATCCCTAAAAGTTGTCGGGCTGCTTGTGACCAAGAGGTAAAACAATAATTTTAATGGCAAAAAATAATAATGATCAAGTGTATGACCACGTTTGCAACAGTAAATGGTAGAAAGCATCTAATCAGTCTTAAAGTGTTGGTATAAAAGTTGGTATAAAAGCACACCCCAACCAGAAACCACACACACCAATATACGGATTTCTTGTTTTCATATTCCCTTAGAGACACTGTTGACAAATATCACTCTATCAGGTCATGTTAGCACACATACTGCCTTATGCTTACCCTAAAATTAAGGTGTCCAGACAGGAATGGTGTTATGTAATACGTGGTTGTGTCATGGTACTGTCTAATTATACTGAAAAATTATAATTGGGGGCTTTGAGTTTAGCTCGCGCATTCCCAAACATTGATTTAAACCTAATAGATAACTTTTTGATAACAATGATGTCATCGCCCAGTTTTCAAGCTTTGCGTGCATGCTGCACACTTTCCTACTTTGTCACACTTTCATACTGTGGATATATATGTATGCATTAAACTCAGTCTCAGCCGATGTCTTTTCTTAAATTTTCGTGTAGGTTCTATAAGTAAAACTGGGCTATGATATTAATCAATGTTTATTTCCATTTTGTTGCTGTTTGTGTCTGGGTTTCAGGAGGGGGAGGGGAGGGGGTTGGCCATGTGGTATTTGTTTGGGCATGTAATGCAGCGCAGGATTGTGGAGTGTTTAACTGAAGCAGCGAAGCAATGTGAGTGCTGTGGTTGTTTTTTTCAGTGTCAAAGGGGTATGGAAAGATATATAAAATATATAGTTTAATATCGGTTATCGGCCATAACAGCATTAAAAATATTGGCTATTGATATTTTCGTACTAGTTAATCTTAGATGAAATCATTTAGAAAATTTAAATCCCTCAGCAAACATGGATACAAAGCTTTTGAGTGTTGGTCATCTTTGCAGTTCATTCATTCTGTAAATGCCTTTTGAGAGTATGTAGTGAAGCAGTCTTACATAGGACATTCTGTACAGACAAGATATCAATCCATACCCTCATTTGGAACATTTTGTACCCGCTATGACAACAGCTTACTTAAAATAATTTTCTGCATTCTGCACATGGTCCACTGTAAAGAAATGTGGTTTTATGACTTGGATAATATATATCTAACTGCAGGAGTTTGAGTGGATCAGGGGTTGTAATCTGTATCTTTGAAGAGTCAGCTGACTCCAGTGGGGATCAGAACCAAATCAAATATATAAATGGTGTAGCAGTTTGTTTTCCGGAAACAATTTACCATTAAATTCTAAGTGAGACATGTACATTTTTATGCATTTGTCTATTATTTTTGAAAAATCTGAACTCCAAAACACATCTAAACGAATATGAAATAGTTTAATTGCATAGGTCTAAATTATTTAGTTGTTGGGGATGAAACCACAATAAGAAGTGACAAAATTTCAACGTGTAGGTTGGAAATAGGGATGTGAATTGGCAACAGGGAAAACTGGCCTGTGGCCAGAATATTGACAACCTTTGGCCTCCAGTCAGTTTTTGGTGCCCACAACTACATGAAAACAAACCCACAGCCTCAGTCTCAGTCAGTATAACCAGGGGTTCTGCCGAGTCGGAGTCTCTGCCCTTCACTGCCCAGCTCTGTCAAAGCTGACAGCAAACAGCACTTGTTTGGCAGTTTTTCTCTTTGACCTGCCTGCAGTGAGGCCACCAGTGAATACACACTCTTGGTGAATATTTCAAAGCATCTAAAATACTGCACTGTTCACTGTGTTCGCCTCTCGTCAGGTGAAGCAATGCTTCTTATTAGGTAGCCACATAGTATGATGCAACGAGATGTAATTGCTGGACTAAGAAAAAAAGGGAGGTGGGGGGGGGGGAGTTATGGGGCAGGCGGGCTCAGTCTCACTTTCTAAGTCGCTCTGGCTTTTCCTGCGATAAAAGTCAATGCAGGTGTCAATGGATAAGCCATTTAACTTAATCAGATTAGATTAAATCGAACTTTAGCTCATCACATTTTGCAGTGTGATAGACCAAACAACAATTTTAAAAGTGGAGTAATTGAGACATGCCAGAGCAGTCTATAGACCAGTTCACGCGTGACGTCACGCGCTACATCCGGGTCCCGCGGGTAGGCAAAAACAGTACTATTCTCGTCTACTACTATGACAAAAAGGGTGATTTAGAGCGTACTTTTAGTTCGTTTATTTTTGGAATCTAAACAATGCCTACCTCTTGTTGTGCTCCGGTTGCACACAGAGGCATTCCAAATCGTCGGATGTACGTTTCTTTCGTTTACCGAAGGACGAAGAAGGACGAAAGAAATGGATATTTTCAATGAAAAGGACGCAGACTGTGGGAGCCATCATACCACGACAGAATTTGCAGTCTACACTTCATCTCCGGTAAATACAACTTAATTTTGCACTGGTCATTGTTCTACTTAAATAATTATATAAATAAAAAATTAGGATATATATTTAAGTCAAGACGTAAACGTTCGTTTCGTAATAATGTACGTACATGTACAATGTATGCAAACCCTCTGGCGTGAGTCTGTGAAAAGGATTAATAAGACAAAAACACCAAAATAATCCTTAGTGAACAATGTTTTTTTTAACCTACCGGTGGCGGGTCTTTCTCTCTGCTGAGGCGCTGCCTGTGTCCGACTCCGCTTTCGTATGTTACACAAACATGTCCCAACATCCATCCATCCATTTTCTGACCCACTTAATCCCTCATGGGGTTGCTGGTGCCTATGTCCCGATATAAAATAATTGTAGCCGTCCAGTGGTTTCATGGCTTTCAGGCTCTCTCGTGTGTTCTGGCCTGCCGTGTTTATGAGGCAGCTGTATATGTTGCCGTACGGAACACTTGGCCAGCATTTCACAGACTCACTCCGTCCCTTCAGGCTTTTGCTGTGTGGATCTGGCAGTCTGATACCATCAACCATCAACTTACTCTTAAAACGATCTTGTGATACGTTATCTAAAGAAGAAAAATACGTAGTTTCCTTTGTTTGCGTCCGCCATTGTGTTTGCCTTTTGTCTACCAGTCCGGCGCGCATGCGCGAAAAACCCGAATCAAAACAATAACAATGAACTGGTCTATATACTGGAATATCTTTTTCCCTTAATATGTGTTGTTTTGGTGAGAAGTAATTAAGTCTAATGCGGGGTCACATTAACTTAGAGCTTCTTTTCCATTTCTCTGGTTGTTTTTTGTTTAGGAATTTACTCAGGAGCTTTTAGGAAAAACATGCTTAGAAAAACAATCCACAAAAAACAACAGAAACAAAAAGTTTTTTAATTGCATGTTGGATTGTCCTCCTTGAAAGGGAGTGGTGTAAATTCTCTTAAAAATGAATTCAGATTTTTACATTTTATTACATTACATAATATTTTATAACAATAATACCACTAGGAGGCTCCACTCACGCAAGTTAATTTTTTCAGATATGTGGTTGTTGTTTTTTTGTTGTTGTTTTTTTTGTGCGTTTACTGGTGGTAAGCTATTCTTTTGTTGGAGTTGATTAAAGAAGGAGATCCTACCCAGTACTTTTGTTGCCTTCCTTTGATCCTGTACGTTGGATCACGCCGGGGTCAAAAATGTGGAGGATCGAAGGAAGACAACGCAAGATCTGGGCAGGATCTCCTACTTTTATCAATTCCAACAAATCAATTGCTTACTACAAGAAAACGTGCCAAAAACACACGTATCTGAAAAAGTTAACTTGCTGACGTCTGGGTGTGAGTTGAGCCTCCTAGTGGTCCGCCATAATTTACTGTTTAAAAAGACATGTACCCTTTTTTCTCACCGTCTAACATTAAATCAGATTAACATTCTTTTGTTGTACTCTGTTTTTAGAATATTTGGGAAAACTTAGATAATATCATGGCATTTTATTCCTTTAAAAGCTTAATTTACACAACCTTAGTTAGCTAGAGGCATCAGATCAAACACGTTGCTTCCTTGTGTGACGTCATGGGATGATAAATGGTAAATGGCTTGTACTTGTATAGCACTTTATCAAAAGCACTTTACACTACAGTCAGTCATTCTTCCATTCACACACACATTCACACCACGACGGTGAAAACTCAAACAAAGATATCGGCAAGAGAATTCTGGACCTCCAAATATCTGGTTTATCTCTGTTTATCATTTCCAGTTGCCTGAAGGTGCCATATTCATCTTCAGTCAAGTTTATTCAGGTAAAACCCACATGGGAATGTCCGGCCAATATAATGTTAAAGGAGGCAGGTTTTGTATCCCAGAGAAGAATGTGTTTTGGTGCAAAAAAAATGTATCTCAACCCTGGAACAAAGGCTAAACATATTAAGATGCTGCCTGAATCTGGTTAGAGCGTCACCATCCATGGTTAACGGAGATCCACGGATGAAAGGCCTGCTTATCAAGGAAGAAACATTAGCCACATTAAAAGCCAGATTACCATTTCCCCAGGGCACTCAGGGAAAAAAATATTAACATTTCCTCTGACCTGGTTAATTAACAGTGGGAGCTTTGGCCACAAAGACCATCAAGGCTTAGAACATCATCCCAAATGGGAAGTATGGGGTGGTAGCATAATATTGTTTTGGTGTTTATGTGGAAAATATTATAGCAACATCTCTAAAGATTAAAGAGGTAGTTAAAGCTTTTACACAAATTTATCTTCCAAATAGACAATGGTCCTTTGCATACCACCAAATTGGACACCAATTGGTTTACGTAGAACAAAGTCAGTGTTTTAGCACGGTCACCATAAAGCCCTGATTTTCAATCTCATAGAACATTTGTGGGCTGAGCTAAAAGGTTTGTCAGCAAGGCAGCGAGGAATATAAGCTATTGTAAGTACTGTAGTTTGTGGAAGGAAATCCTACAGTTTAAAAAACCTTTGAGTTTAAAGAAAATAATTTTTAAAAACTCCTATATATCATTATTCTTATCGTTATATATCATTTAGCAAATTTTGTGGGAACCATGACTAAACTAAAACAGGAAAGGTTTAGTCTGATTTAATATCAGAAAGTAATAAAAAGGGTATATGTCTTTTTTACAGCATATGTAAATATCTGGGTTCAACAGCAAGCTGCCTAAAGAGCTCCCTTTGATCTGCTGCATATGAGCAAGAATCACGTAATTGGAGAAGAAACATAGACAAGGAGGAGCAGCAAATGCAGGGATTTCTGCACGCTAATGGAATGTTAAAATATTATCCCCTCTAAGTATTGGTTAGAAATGTTTTGTGTTCCCTAGAGAAACGAGGAAAGAAAAACACTGAAGCTGAAATTGCGTATGAATCTTGAAAATACCTCGGATTTCATGCACAACTGGTTTTTGAGGTTATTCCTGGAATCCACCGCTGCACATTACTAAAGTGTTTATGACGAGAGGACCACACCTGCACGGGAGCGAGAAGCACAGCGAAGTGAGGAGAGTTACTGTGAGTTTTGGCTGTGTCTGAGTCTCTGGCGCATCTTGGCAATCTGTGTACAGAACTGGGCTGACACAGCCAGCCTCAAAGTGTTGGGGAGCTTGTGCTCGGTCGGAGGCTTCTCCATCCTCTGCGAATCGCATTGGGCTGCGGTGTGTGTCCAGTCAAGTCAATATTCAGTGCAACATTTTGACTGAGAGGATGAGGAGGGGAAAAGTTGAACTCGGGGCCCTGAGGTGCAGGTCCATATTACAGATTTATGAACTCCTTTCATCCAGAGCAGCTCAGAAAAGATGATTATAGTTACCTCTGGGGAAGAGTTGTTGAGTGGTAGACATTTCATTTCTTTAGTCCAGAGTTCTGTATTGGGCGGCTCATTAGGAAAGATATAATTCAGCACAAAAATGGGAAAGTGGAGAAAAAAGATACATGGTTTTCTAAATCTAAATCTGAAAATGTTGTCTATCCTTTCGACAAGTCTAGCAGTAATTGAAGAGTGCCAAGAAGGAAGCCACTTTCAAAACAGAGCGATAAGAAGCCTCTTTAGCCAAGATTCACACCATGTATGGCAAAACAAAACTAATATCGCATCGCACCCTTAACACACCATTCCCACTGTGAAACATGGATGTGACAGCATCATGCTTATGTGGTTTATTTTCTTTAACAGAACCAGAGATGATGAGGTGGACCCTACAAAAGGGCCATTCTGGGAAATAAAACCTGTGAGTGGCGGCATAATACTGGGACATTGCTAGATTTTGTACCACTAACGTTCAGTTAGAGCTAAAGTATAACACACATTTATGTGTTGGAATGGCCCAGTCAAAGTCCAGACATAATTCCAACCGAGAATCTGTAAAAACACTTGAAAATAAACTGTACATTTGTGGAAGCACTCCATCCATCTACCTGAGCTTGAACTGTTTTGCTAAGAATTATGGGCAAATATAAATCTCACTTAGTCTGAAACTGGCAATTATACAAAAATATGAGGGGTTATAATTACTTGGATGTTTTAGGACAGAAAACATTAGAAGTATTTTAAGTTAACGTATTAGACATACTGACAGTAAATATTCAGGTTAGCAGGTATTATGAGTCGTCCTTTACAGCTATTGATTGTCAGACTTTGCAAAGATGCATTTCCCTCCAACTCATCCTGCGAAAAGCCGCTGGGGAAAAGAGTGTGGGCCTTATCTTTCCTCACTCCTACACTTGATGACTGTTAAGACTTAAACCATATGCTGCAGGAAGTCCACATGCTCTAGCTCACGGGTTCCAGGCTAGCTTCCAGTTTTGAGCACAATTCCCTAAATATTGTCTTGATATCCTGTATACACGTCAGTTGGAGTCCAATTGTGTAAAAAGTGTAAAAAAAAATAAAAAAAAATAAAAAATTTCTTGGAAAACTAGAAATGAAAAATTGAAACACTGAGGAAATGCATTCATTCATATTGTAATACAACTAAAGTCAATCTAGTAAAATTAGTTAGCTTCAGAAACCAAACAATTGTTTAAAGAAAGCCAGAAGACATCCTATTTACTTTACCACAAGCCATGTAAGAGTCCCAGAGAATATGCTGTAGAAGGTTTTCAGAATAGACACATATATATATATATATATATATATATATATATATATATATATATATATATATATATATATATATATATTAGCTTACATCCAAAATATCATGCAGTCGGTATCTAATGACTATCTGGCGTTGAGAAAGCTTTTCTTCACTAGTGACAGAGAAGCTGGTCTGAGATTAAATCAACATAGCACAGGGCACAATTGAAAGGAAAAGACTGCAAAAGACTTGAGACAGAGCCATACCTTCACCTTCTAACTGAACAACAACCTTAAAATAACAGTCACAATTACAATGGAGTTTTTTTTTAAAAAAGATGCTTTTCCATGGGTTGTCTATTCATTAAAAATAGGTGTTTTGGTGATCTAAATGTGAGGAAATTAATCAAATCCTCGTTTTTAAAGTATGTGTGTTGCTTTTCGTGTGTATATAATGGTACTTGTGCATTGGGATCAAAAGTGTGGAATTCACAGTTTTCCACTTTGTTAGGGTGACGCACGTTACCTTTCCTGTTATGTCACTATCTCATATCTTTTATCTATTTTAAAAGAACAAACAGTCCTTTGAGAACATTTTATGTTTTGAGTTCCATCAAGCAGTCACATAAATATTAATTAACATAATTAGAAGTTATTTCCATCAGCTGCCCTTTCAGTTTTAAGCCTGCAGCTTCATGAGGTGAGTGAATCTTCCTTGCTTCAGACAGAGCATAAGATTAGGTAACACAACTGGATCACTGCTGCAACCTTTGAGTAAATGCGGTCGTAGTTGCATATGTGCATTATACACGGTGTGTGAGAGGCGCAGTGCTCATGCCTTAACCTTTTTGTACATGTCCAAAAGACTCTGCGGCAGCATGGCTGATCAAATTATGAATGCTGCAATGATAAATGTGCACGACGGCGTTGCTGACAAATCATCTACCAAAGATCTTTGTTTGTGAAAAGTGTTGTGAACGATGTATCTTTTTCTTTCCACTTCAAAATCATGTGCTAGTTTGAGTTGGTTTATCACTTTAAATCTTAATAAAACACATAGAATATTTTTGTGTTTAATCTGACAAAATATGAAAACATTTAGGAGGTAGGAAATGTTTTTGCAAAGTACTGTTGTAAATGTGCTTTGCAGCCTATTAAAAACTCAAGATTTCTTTGTAATGCCAAGTAGTGTCTGTTCTTGGAAGTTCCTCTGCGCAGCAGGTTTTGGGTTTTACTGGGACTATTTTTATCTGTTTGTATTGGACGGTCTGTTTGACAGGACTGTCGGCCAGTTTTATGTTTGAATGGGGCCTCAAGTGCAGCACACATGCTGTGATTGTTTGTTTTGGGGGAAAGTTGCTTCCAAAATGTCCGGTCTACGCTTTAAAACGACTGTTACTGAAGGTTTCCAATTATATTGATAATAACATTCGGTTTTATGGGAGTACTTGTGCCGACAGATACGGTTGCTTTCGATCCATCAAACTTCTCTTAACTCTGACATTCTGGTTCTGCTTGTGCATGCTAGTGATGCATTCATTTAAATACTCGGTATTCTTGTTGGCTTACATCATACTCCGTTTGGAGCCAGAGAACTGCCTTCTTTTTGTCTGCTTTCCACCGCTTCAAAGGCCATTTATCGCAGGAAGGCACAAGCTCCTTTTAATTCAGCGTCCGTTCACCCAAACTGACATAATCGTAACAGGTCCATGCAGTCTGAAAAGGAGGCAGAGGTCAAGAATGGAGAAGAAAGTGTTTGGGTTGCTGTAACAAGTGAGCTGCCCTTTTTGCATATTTTACCCTCTTCCGCTTGATATTTATCACCAGTAATTGGCAATCCAAAACAGAGATCATGTTTTCTTCGTAACGATTTTCCGTCACACCTCCTGAACTGTGGCGCATACCAGTTTGCATAATAATTGTCGTAGGAGCATGAGGGGTCTATACATTTTTAAACTATTCTAATAATCAGACACACGCATGCAGAACAAGGGGCCGCTACGGATACAAAGAGGACCTCTTCTCATCCTCCAGAGGTAAAGGTGAACTCTGTTTAACTGCAAATCTCAGGGGCCTCTAAGTAGGACAGGCTGTGTGTGAAAATGAAAAGATGAATGCCTTTCAGAAAGAAGAGGCATGGGAAACATGCTCACACCAACACACACACACACACACACACACACACACACACACACAGACACAAATAGATGACCTACTTGTTTACTTCCTTTCCATCTATAACAAGCAGGATTTTAACGTGGAGAAAAAAATAATAATTTACAGCCTGAAATGCAATATGACATTTCAGTGCCTACTCAATCATGAGTGGGCTTTACTGAGAACAAATTTCAAAGCTGTTCACGCTGCAGAAGAGCACCAGTTGGCATCATTTTATCCGTTCGTAATGACCTGTGCTGGAGAGGAAGCTTCCTGTAGTGGAAGAAAAAAGATCACTAATGAAGTCTTTGTCTGATCGGATTGATCTCAGTCTAAAGTAGATCCTTATTGTATACAAACAAAGACAGCAGTGAATTAAAAGCAGATCTCCATCTGAGCAGTAGATGCAATTTCCAAGATCAAGACTACAGGTAGCGCTCATGTATACCTGGATATCTCCAGCTAAATTTAGAGCCGCCTCAGTCAAGCTTCATTCCGTTTACCTTATTTTATTAAAACATGCAAACAATGAAAACATGACAAACAGTATAAAAAGACACAGCCTCTTTTCTTGTTACGGTTTAATATTAAACCAGTGGGAACTTTTCCTGTTTCTCACTATAGTTTGCTAGAAGTTTGGCCCATTCCTCCTCACAGAGCTGCTGCAACTGAGCCTCAGCCTTGCAAACTTCCTCATTTTTCGCCCAAATCTAATGATGATCAGTACAGTTTAAGACTTCTGGACAAATCTACAAGCTTTTCTTGATCAGACCACAGGACATGTCTCCAAATATTTCAAGAGTGCGCTACAGGAGGCCCGGGGGGGCGGCCGTTTTCACAATAATTGCCAGAAGTCCCTCCTGAAATGTTCATCGTTTTGTAATGCATGATCACCTGACTGTAATTCATCTTGCTTGTGACGTGAATAAAAACAAAAGTACAATTTAAAAAATAAGGTTGCTCCCAAAATCACCAGAAGTCAGTTCCAACCGGAAGTCGGTCCCAATGGCAAGTTAATGAAGTCATATTAAATCGACTGACCTGAGGTTTGGGTTTCATTTGAGTCGTAATAGTGAAATAATCACTACATTTAGCCATAGCTAAATTAAAGCTTAAATGTACCAACTCAGTTAATTTAGTGACACTCTTTGACTTCAGCAGTTGAACATGCGCTATCTCAATAAAACAGTTTATTTTTCTGCATATTTTATTAATAGTATTTTATTAACGGCACCTTCAGTCCACTTTAGGTAGGTCTTAAAACTTAGCACTATATTATTCCATACTTATTTTTAATCCCACTAATGCAAATAGATGGGTACGTGTAAGGGTGAATATTTAAAAGCTTTATACCCCACAACTTATTATTTTTAGGCTCCAAGCGTTGATCAGGAGGTTTAAAAAAAAAACATATAATTCATGCCAGTGAATTTCAGAAACCTCTGGTATCTGAAACTGAACAAAAAGGATCAATGAAGAGTACAAACAGTGCTATTGGATTAGCAAGAGTAGACAGACTGTTTGAAAGAACAGCTTAAAAAAAGAGTATCACTGTAAGTTCCCCTCTGTCCTCTAGATCAGCTTTTAGGGCTGATGTTACAGTTGCATCACAGTCTTGCATGAACGTGCTTGAAGCCAGACGACAGGCCTTTATTCACCTCTGACATTAATTCTGTCACTGTTTGAAGGAGGGTTTCCCATCAGTCACTGCGTGTTTGACTCTCAGGGAACATCTGTAAATGAGAACCTAAAAAAACCATAGAAACGACAAGCTTCTGACAGCGGCCTCAAACAACGTGAGCCGTGATGCCGCCAGTTGCATAACGCTCATAGAACAGTCAGATCCTCCTCATTATTTTTTCCCCTCGACTCTCTCTGGGTTCGCCCCCACTCCCCCACCCGCCATTTTTTTTTTTGTCATCTTCTTCAGCTCACTGAGAGACAGGCAGAAGAGCTAATCCTCCAGGGGTAGCAGGCGGGCTGGCTCTGTCACGGCTGCTCCTACGCTTCTCAGCTGGGATCGAAAAGCAAGAGGCAGACCCACCTACATCTGCACCGAGCTCCAACCAAATCGCTTATATGTGGAAATCACAGCAAATAACCTTATTCAGATTATGTATGGTGGAATGACACTTACATAAGGGAGTGTGGGATATATATATATATATATATATATATATATATATATATATATATACTTATCTCCTCCTGGAAGTAAAGCCAGAAGGGCAGATGAGGGTCAGTGAGTGGCAACCAGCCTGTGGACAGAGTGTTCCTCCACGGACTGTAATATCCAGCCTCAGCTGGCTGTGTGGGAAAGTACGGCGGCTTATTGGGAGTTAATTTTATCATACTGAGCTATTATTGCCTTGATGGCCTCATACATAACCCACCGTGGTCTCTGTTGAGAACACACAGTGAGACACAAACAACTGTCACTCAGCTTTTTTCTGTCCGCTGTGTTTGGGTGTATGTTTAAGTGCGTCGTGAAGCAGTGCACAGCTGTTTGGAGTAAATGGTGTTTCATAAGCAGAGCAATTATACATTTTGTCACCCTGCTTGGTGGGGATTTCTCTCTGGTAAAATAAACAAGATGTTGTTTTTTTTTAATGAGCAACAGCAGAGGCTGCTTTAATGAGGTTCTTAAGAGGTGCTTTTAACAGTTTGTGGAGTATTCAGGCAGAAGTTCATATTCTATTATTTTAAATTAGATTTAGAGTTTTGTCATGTGTTTTCTGATTTCATTTGACAGCCCATATCATAGTGCAGCGACCGTGGGACCCCCCCCCCCCCCCAATTCACGCTGTCTCCTTTAACCAATGCTTTTTCTTTTTATGTTTTTTTCTCTGTTAAAATCAGTCCACAAACTATCACCATAGTTTTTCCTCGTCATCCATATTTATTTACTCTGAACTGAGGTTTAATCTTGCAAGGTTTTGCAAGATTTCCCATCTGACATCTGAATGATCCTGAGTGAAATCTGTTCGTGTGTGGTGTGTTGAGCTTGCCATCTGACCACACACTGTACGAGCAAACCTGGTTTATCTACGATTTTTCTCAGGCTTTGAAAATCGGCCGACTATTTTAAAATCTTGCTGTGTGAACCAGTCCTAAGTAAAAAGCCTGTAAAGAGATCAGTGCAAACCATTTACATTTCCAGCTCCACAGCATGGACAGGAAGCAATGTTTAAAACGGGGGTCTTAAACTCCGGTCCTCCAGGTCTGTAGGGCAAGGGACACATTTAAAATTTGCAGGATACCGGCCCTTGAAGATTTGACATTTGAGACCACCGGTTTAAAACCACATGGTTAAAGGGGACATATCATGCTTTTCAACTCTTTCTTTTAACATTGAAATCATTCAGTTGTGGTCTATGTAAAGTGGAATTGTAATGCTTTAAACTGAATTCCTCGTTAATTTACCCCCGCTCTGAGTTGCGTCTGAGAGCAACTCGTTTTGGTGCTGTCCCTTTAAATCTAATGGAGGCAGTTCACACCCCGCCCCCCTCTAGGTCACAGAGCATTTATCTTGTTATCCACTTGTAGCTTTGGCAACCTTCAGCTTGGACTACAAAATCGCTCATCGAAAACTGACAGGCTTGAAAAGAATATAAAGATATCTGCGCAGCTCCTGGACAGAGACTCCAAATACACCATAAAAAATGAATTTAAGGGCTGAAAAAGTTGGTTTGGCATGATATGTCCCCTTTAAGTGAATAGGATGAAGGAAACCTAACTGAAGTAGATGTTTTGATATTTTGGAATAATGCATGACTTGGCATCCATAGCAGACAACGAGTAGAAAAACTAAGCACTCCATGAAATATTTAGTGAAACGAAGAAATTGTAAGGGCAGCACTTTTTCAGCCAGCCTTTCTTGGCGTTGGCATGATAATAAGCGTGTTGCAATGCAGTGTAACCCTTGCAAATGTTAAAATTTAAACCGCTTCTTATCCCTCTCCGGTACTGAGATTCTGTACTCCTGTAGGGGCTCCATCTGCAGCGTTACTCTGCTGACAACTTGCACAAAGGAGTTCCCCCTTGCAGCTGTCTGTCTCTGTTAGTGCTAGCCAGAGAGGGGAACAGCTTCATCTCCTCGTGCTCGCTCCATTGTCAGCCCAAAACATTCGATAAGCTAAAAGCAAACAGCGAACGACCTGTATATCTGTACGTGTGTGTGTGTGTGTTTGTTACGCTCTAGGTCTGTTCTTCATCTTGGCTGCTGTCAAATAAGTATTTTATCTCACATGTTCTTACATAAGATCTAGACAGCTGGTTCCACTTTCAAAGCAGAACACCCCTCTCTGGAAAGCTCAGAGTGGAGGGAGGCGCCAGATATCCTGTGAAATCGCGCCCACCGCCTTGGGTGATGGCAGGGTTTCATCGCGTCGTTTTATGTTTTGTGCTTGCTGCGTTCATGATCTGAAGGTGTTTTGTGAGTTGAACAGATAGACAGCACAGAAATCCCTCTGGCTTGTTCCCGCTCACTGTAAACGGGACGTTTCCGTGCCATTTAAAACCAGTCTGTTTTCCACTTGAATTATTAAAGATGCAGGTTCACGTCGAGTGTTCTCATGTTTACCTTCATAACCCCCCAGGAACTGTAGTCTTTACTTGCATGGATGGTCATCTAAGTGCCATTAGAGAGCTGTTAAATGTCTGGTATGCGTACAGATACGGTTAAACTAGGATTAAGCTATCTTCAATTTACACTGTAATTATTTTTGTTTGTTCTTTTCAATCCACCAAAGTGTTTCTTTTTTCAGTATTAGGACCCAGTGTCCTAAAACCCATGGGTTTGAGATCTTTGATAATCTATTTGTTTGGACCTTCTTTTATTGCTGTTTATTGTGATCTTTAACCTTTCTGTGCTTGTTTGTTTGGAGTTTTCCTTATTAGGTAATTCTTCCAAATTTATTCTAGTGTTGTTTTTTTGTTAGATATTTTCCTTGGGTCTTGTTCAGCTTCATTCATGTTTATTCTCTCTCCCTGTTTCCCACTCTCTGCCACTCTGCAGTCCAGCCCATTCAGTCCACCTGGTTCAGCTCATTATCACTCGTGTCACTCACCTGTTTTCCCAGTACTTAAGCTCCTGGTTATCGTCCAGCTCCTTGGTGGATTGTTCTGTCTCCGTTCATGTCATGGCTGTCCAGGTTCGGGCCTTTTTTTGTTGTTTTTTTTTGTCCATGCAGCGTGCCTCATTCTTCTCATGTCTCCCCTGTAAATGTTTTTTTTGTCCAGATTTTCATTAAACATTTTCTACTCACTGTGCTGCTCATGTCTGTCTGGTTTTGGGGCCTCCTACTCCTGAATCCAAACTTGACACTTAGATTTGTTGCTACCAAGTGAACACACAAAAGTTTTTAGTTAATGTTGGAATTAATTAATTTACTGATGCAGGATGTTTGGAAGAAGTTGAATTTTTTTTTATTATCAAAATGAAGAAGCTTATTAAAAGTAGATCAAAAAACTACAATTTTAACCACATTTCTTATTTCATTGGACTTTTTTCTGGGAATTCTTAGATTGCAAGATATGATTGATTAAAATCTGAAGAAGCCATTTTTTTCACGTTGCATTATTGTACAAGTATGAAAAATTCAAGACAGGACTCGAAAAATATTTAAATTAAAAGCTTATGGATTGCAGATTTTTTCAATTCCTTTTTGTAATCAGAAGTTTGCATCCAGTTTATCTGCTTATATTTAGAATATGACATTATGCCAAATTAGTGTAAGAGTTTACTGCCTAGGTGATGCCTTAAATGCTTCCTGAAGGTTTACAAAACATATAAATCACTGAATGCTTGAAGTTTGCTGAGAAAAGCTGTACCTCTTTACCAGAAATTAACAATAACGATGTTGCAGAGTCAAATCATGTTTAAATTGCCACCATAATCACATCTAGGACAAGTCACACTGGAGTACAGTAACAAAACATAGATCACTTGACTTTTGCTGACGGTATTTCTTTCATTTTTTTATTTGAAATAACTAAAATTAATTTTTGACAGGTGCCACATGCTTTTTGGCATTATTCGTATCTTTAAAATAGAGTGTGGTGGCAACCTTTTTTTCTAATGTGTTTATTCTTATTTATTCTCAAAAATATAAATCTTTTAAATTTAAAAATGTGATGTATTGTAATCTTCAGATTTTCTTCAAACAACCGCAAATTCCAATTTCTTTTGAATACATCATCAATGGATACTAAAACAACAAAAACATAGTATAACTAGCCCATAAAAGCACATCCCCCCTGATTAATCTTTTAGTGCAGAACATAGTTTATGCAGCACATATTCCACAGAGAACATACGGCTCTGATTTGACTGGTAAATGAACCTGGCTATAAAGTGTTTGTATCCGCTGTATAGTCCCACATCAATCATTGATAGCTATCCATGGCTTAACTGGAAAGTCAACAAACTCATTATAACAAACTTCGTATTGTGCTTTTATAAAATCGCTTTGCTATTTAAACTGAATTGTCAAGCTGTAAACGCATTAGAGCTCCAGCCAATATAGGAGTTGTTTATTCCGTTGGTATTTTTGCAATGTGACTAAAGCCTATTTCTCCTATTTTTCTGGCTCAAAAACACTCGGCCAGCAATAAATGAAATTCCTTTGATTTCTTTTAATCACGTAATACTGAAAAGTCTCTTCAGTGTCTTGTTTGGAGTGTTGTGTTTGAACATGAAGCGGCCCATTAAATCAAATCTTTCAGCTTTTAAAATGAACAACACCCGTTTTCCCTCCAAGAGTTGTTTGCTCTCTACTGTCCTTATATTCAGTATTGAGGATCCAATTATTTTAAGGTACATTTTTAATATATAATACCTATGATTAGCAGATTAATGATAGGCACTGCCGTAGTAATTAGATGTCATTAAAAGTGGACTGTGAGAGCATTGCGAGGTTGTGATGTCCTATGACATGAGAGGAAAACGGTATGGTTAAAAAAAAAAAAAAAACTTGGCTAAAATCAGACCAGATCAAGTTAAGCTTCGAGAAAAGCTTCTAAAGCTGTCGTATTTTAAATAAGTTCCCATCTGTGTTTTCATGAATTTAAAGCCGGAATACTCGAGTCCACCCTTTAAAGTCTTGAGCGAAGCCTCGGATCTTTCTCTTGGAGTCTGGCAATGTCCCACAGTGTGGGTCACGGGGTTATTATCTCTTCCTGTCAGGAATGCGGAGAATTTCCTGCGTTTTCTCCCTCTTCCGGCCCAGTTAGTGGCTGCGACCGAACATGTGACAGAAAGCTGTGGCTCGGCAGACTTTGATTGACTGGCATGCTTTCTGTCGTTGCTGCCTAATCTTCAGCAGGAGCTCTGATCCACACGCCGACTCTTAAAGCAGTTTACACAGCTCTCGGATCATAAGAGGTACTGAGGGGGGTGGTGTTCATTCAGTGGGCGACCAGTGTGCACCTGCTCTGTAGATCTCATACATCTAAGGGGGAAAAAAGAAAACCCCTTTCATTCACCAGCTCTAAAATATGTCTAATCATACCTGAACCATGAGCTAACCGGTTACTCATCGAAGTGAGAGCGTGTTCAATGCTTCTCTTTCAATTGATTTCAAAGTGGTTTTGTTATTGCAGTCTGTGCAGCGTCGTTGGCCTCTGCTCTTCACGGCAAATGCAACACTTTAACCCTTTGTAGTTATTTCCTGAGCTCATGAAAACTGACCTAACTTCAGACACATTCCTAGCCGTTAAAAGAAAAGTCTGTGACGTAAATCAGTCTTTGTAGTCTGCGGTTCGTTGAGGGCCTTATATACAGTGAGCCTAATGGATGCATCTGTGTGTCTCAAGTCTCCACCAGCAGTCAACTCTCAGCTATGTTGTTTGTGTCACTAGGAGAAAGGAGAGCTGTGTTTGCGTAGGATGGTGGTTTGGGAGGGGGGTGGGGTAAGAATCAGATCCAAGTATAGGCTGGTTCACCACAGTTATTCTCCCCTCCCGCCCTGCACCCTTCGGTCCCCCTCTCTGCCTCCCTCTTCGCTCTTTTCTCCTTATTTCACTCCCACCTGTGCTGTTTACGCGGTTGGTCTGGGCAGCAAGAACAGGGAGAGAAACTGTCCCAAAATGGAGAATCGAACACTGACATCAGGTTTCTCAATAATAAGACCTGATTCTAGAGTTTAATTTAGTGTTTTGCACATATTTCCTGTCAGTGTTGGTATTGCCAACTTTCCTAAAACTTGAGATCAAGAGATCGCCAACAAAACTCTTATGAACATTACCCTGAAAATATGAAATCTCCCAACTTGTTAAACCAGAAATTAACTGTGATTAACCGCATATTTTGGTTTCATTTCACTACCCATATCCAGACCCTGATTATTGCCAGATCTGTGGAGTAGGGGTGGGAGATATGAAGAAAATATAATATCCTGATATCTTTGGGCTATATCACGATACACGATATATATATTGCGATATGTTCAAATAACCTCGAATAACAAATGTTTTTAGCCAAATAGTGCCTAAAGTTGCATTGGTATATCTAATATTAATGTGTCAATTTTTTTTTTGAAAAATTGATTGCAAAATAAAAATAAATTTAAAATGTTTTATTTTAGCCATTTTTTTAACCACAGCTGCACATAGAAGCTTTTCAAAACTTACAATATTGTCACATTAAAGCTCTTACATGGTCAACACTGGACCTTAACAGAACATTCCAGCGGCCAAAAGGAACACCAAGGAAAAATCTGACACAAAATAAACCTGAATTAAAAGGTGCTCTTTCGTGCTCAAGACATAAAAAATTGTATAATAAAAATGTGACAATCCCAAAAACAAAAGCTTGTATTGTGACTATAAAATCAACTGACCAGTCGCAGCTACATATTCAGAGCATCTTAAAAATATTTCCGTTGCTCTTTAGGTGCAAACGTTTTTTTCTGTCATATGGGATTTAGCAAAAGAAGACGCCAGTTTCAACAGTTTTACGGCTGGTTTAATTAAAGTTCCCCTCGGTGTGTGTGTGTGTGTATGTGGGGGGGTCGACAGGCGGAGTTTACAAAAGTCTTCATTTTGCACTGGATGACGTTTTAGGTGGAACTAATTTGTGCTACTTACCCTTGTGCTTACTGACAGATTTTATGTGGCACAATGCCCTCAAAAATCTGTTGAACTGTGTAAGTACGACTTTGATTAGCAATGAAGCCGCTCCGCTCAATGGACATTCGGAGCATTACGGTACACTGTGTCACTACCTGATCGGACCCCTGAGTCGTCTACAAGACTGTCTGACTGTAATGTCAAAACTAGAAGTGCATTCATGTAAGGCAGCCCGCACCCGGAGTACGCGCTAGCCACAATAAACCTAGTAAGTTAATTCAATATAAAAGTTACGTTTATTTTGGCCTTATATTAGAAACAGGGCAGTGTAGTCCAACTACTCTGTCTTCTGTTGTTTTATAATCGTGTCTGGCCTTCTCTTGCTTAAAACCCTGAAGGCCCCATTTACTACCCCGGTTTGAAGATTTGACAATAAATGGAGAATACGTTTGATCAGAGGTAAAACATTGTAATATGCATATTTAATTTATTGGAATTTCCAAGAGACAAAAGTTTACATTACCAGTGCATCTACGTTGCTCCCTTGGCATTGCATTCTTTTGTCTGATCTAAGTTTTGCCAAGACATTCTTTTCATCAACTTAGTGCTCCTCCCTCAGGAGGAGGGGTGATTTCAGATTTGGAGGCTATCTGTTTCTCAAACAAAGGAGCTGGTCTTCCCAGTACGGGGTCAGGCCGAAATGACCTAACAGCCATAAAACTAAAGTTGCAAGTTATCTTACCCGGGAACAGGAAGAGACAGTCACCACTCTGCTTTCCTCAGCAACCCCAACTAAGATATATGTTTTATTCTCAACACTTCCCAATAGAGACTAATAGCTCTCCCTCTCAGGGGAGAGCTGGGTAGGGGCGGAGTGATATTACACACTTGGGAAGAATTTAATGCACCTTATAATCCGTTGCGGCTTATGGTCTCAAAAATACGGTAAATAAAATCTGTCTCACAACATGAAATTGACTAAAAGGTCTAAAAAAGCAACACATCATGGTAAATCGCTAATTCTTGTACAGCACTTTATCAAGTCCGACGACCCCGAAGCACTTTACACTACACTACGTCATTCACACATTCACACCCTGAAGGTGGTGAGCTATGTTAGTAGCCACAGCTGTCCAGGGGCAGACTGACAAACATTGACGCCACTGGACCCTCTGGCCACCGCCAGCATCATGCCCTGATCAAAACAAATTTAAGAGGTAATAAACAGTCATTGACTATTATTCTGGGAAACAATTACAACACCATTTCTAAGGCTTTGGGGCTTCAGTGAACCACCACATTGTCCTCAACTGGAAGAAATAAAAAACATGGAACAGTGATTAACCTTTCCAGGAGTGGCTGACCAGCCAGAAAATTACTCCAAAAGGGTATCGACAACTCATTCAGGTGGTCACAAAATAACTAAAAAGATCTAAAACACTGCAGGACCTCAAGACAGCACCTGCCTCACTTAAGGTCAGTGTTCAACAATAAGGAGGACACTGGGCACAATGACATCCATGGGAGCGTTCATCCAAGGTGCAAACCACTGCAGACCAAAAGGAACACAAAGGCCCGTCCCACATCTCGATGGACCATTTTAGACAATCTGCGTCCCGTTACATCCGAGACAAAACCAACAGAAATTCAGGAAAAGAACATCACACAAACAGGCTGATGGTATCGTGATGGTCTGGGGCTGCTTTGCATCTTCATGATCTGAGGAACTCACTGTGATCGATGGAACCACGAATCCTGCTCCCTACCAGAAAATCCTGTAACAAAATATCTGTCCATAAGCTGTGACCCTAAGTTCAAGCACCTTTATGTTACACAGCAGGACAGGGATCCTGCAAGTCGACATCGGAATTGCTGAATTGCCTTAGAACAATTAAAGGTATACTATGCAACCGGGGTTGATTTTCCAGCGAGGCGCCCCCCAGAGGGCGAAAGTAAAAGTGCACTGTCGTAAATATGCTCAGCTGTTCTCCTGGTTTCTCCGGCAAGCCAGGCGTGGTTGTTTTGAGCTTAGCAGACAGGCGAACGCAATGAATCACCATCCTGCTGTTCAAGCAGAGCTACGAGGGAGCGCCCTCCCCTCCTCTCTGTCCCCGCCAGTGGAGTGAGGGGAGCGGGCGTCCCGAAACGACCTCCGCCTGGCCCGGGACCCGCTCGGCCCGGACATCGGCTCGCGGGGGGTTGGGTAGGGCGAGGGTCCCGGTCCGCGCGACGCGCTGGCCGTCTGTTTCCGTATGCCGCGCGGCCGCCGGGGTGTCTCGTCTTTCCTCTCTCCCCTCCGTTCCCCCCGACGCCCGGTGCCTCCCGAGCCGCGTCCGAGCGTTGCGCGGTACAGTTTGGAAACACAGATCAGCAAACAGATGAGCGGTGGCCGTTTAAACTCCGCGGTTCCGTTGCACAGTTTGGAAACACAGATCAGCAAACAGATGAGCGGTGGCCGTTTAAACCCCGCGGTTCCGTTGCACAGTTTGGAAACACAGATCAGCAAACAGATGAGCGGTGGCCGTTTAAACCCCGCGGTTCCGTTGCACAGTTTGGAAACACAGATCAGCAAACAGATGAGCGGTGGCCGTTTAAACCCCGCGGTTCCGTTGCACAGTTTGGAAACACAGATCAGCAAACAGATGAGCGGTGAACTTTTAAACTCCGCGGTTCCGTCGCAGTTTGAGATGTATATAAGTACCACGACTGAAAAACTCGTACAGTGTATGCCCGGCTTTAACACAGTGAAAGTATGAACATGCACAGAGAGAGAGAGTAACCATTCCAATGTTACTTACAATCGCATCAGCAGAAACGCGAGGTCCGCGTCAGCCTTGCAGCCTTATTTTTCTTTTAGCTCTCGCCATTCGGAAAAAGCTTTCCCGATGTTTACCCGTGTAGGACTCTTCTCTCTTTCCACAGCCCTTTTCCTCTTTCTTGCCTGCTCCAACATGGGCTTTCGCTGTTTTATCGCCGGTTCCGCCATGATAACTGCACAGATATCGCCACTGCGCTAGCACCGAACATGCCTTTCACTGGGGGCGTGTAGCAGTTCTCGCCGTAAAGCAAGACCGACTCTCGCGATCTTGCATGAGATTCTGAGCCTGTGGGTGCGGGCCGAGGGCTCCTGCAGTTGCAAGTGCGGTATTTCCCCCACAGACCACCAGGGCGGCCAAGAAAACCTTTGTTCAACCTGAAATGACTCATTTAATCATCCAAAACGGTATGAAACACATTAATTAACTGAAAAATGTTGCATAGTGTGCCTTTAAAATAAAGGTATTGAATCGACCCAGTCAGATTTAAATCCAGCTGAGATGACATTTAGCAAACTGTTTATGTTCGAAAACCCTCCAGTGTGGCTGATTTTAAATACTTCTGCAGAGAAGTGAGTCAAAACTCTTCGAAAGCAATATAAAAGACTCAATGCCAGTTATCGCCAGCATCCCATGGCAGTTGTCATTAATTCATAATTAGGGGTGGGGGGCATAACCAGATGCCATATACTTAAATTATTGTTGTTTATTAAATTTTTTAACTCAAGATGCACTGATCAGAACCTTGATTGATCTGCAGTCTTATAAAGCTTTGACCTAGTAATACTGACTCTCCTTTCTCTTTAGGAACTATAAGAGCCGCATTGAGAATATTTTTGTCACCTTCCTGCCTTGAGCATTCAATAAAAGTCAATTTTAGGACGAGGTGCAATGTGAAGAGAGCATTTGCTGTAAAACAGATTTTTTACTATTCTAAAACTAAGACAATATGATGGAGATTTTATTCTACTACTGATTACAAATTTGCCCAGTTAACATGATTAGAAATGAGTCTTTGCATATTTAGACAATGTAGAGCCTTGTTAATGCTGAGACTTCCAAAAAGCCTGCCAGCATTTCCAAATTTTATTCAATTCAGTTCAGTTTCTTTATATAGTGCCGATTCACACTAATGTAGTCCCAAGGCATTGATCATAGATAAAATCAGTGTCCTCAACAACTGTTCTCGATATGAAAGCCATTTTACCTACATTTTAGCATCATCAGTCACCAAAAGGGGCCCTTGTCTGAGACTTTCACGAGGACAGAAGAGGAGCCAGGACAAGTTTGGACTACAAAGGCAGAGAGAACAAAGAAGATGAACTGCCGACAGCCTGTCAGATCCAGTAGGAGTAACCCGAGGACAGATTTAGGCATCGTTCTGCAGGCTCCAAAAGAAAAGCAGGCTGGAAACAGCCGCAGCATGCACAGCTAACTGTGCTGCGTGTGACACACAGAACGCATGAACGCATTAATAAGATCCCAGCAAGCGGGAGTGCCGTGTGACGGCAGCTCCAAGGCACAGAAATGATGACTACTGCTTTATTCAGGCAGTGATCACCTCGTAGTCCTAACTAATTTGTGATTTCCCTTTCTGAAGATGACTTGTACAGCAGCTGACTTGCATGAGTGGTCCTTCAGAGACACATTATTTGTAAGCTTTTTGTTATAAAATCCAGTGACGACGACCATAAGAGGAAAAAATATATTTTAAAGGTTCATATATACAAGTCAGATGTGTATGTGCAGGTGTATATTTTCATTTGTGGACTAAAAATACAGACATATTTCAGTTTAGGACATCCTGTGAAGATGAAATTGTATGGCTCTATGCATTTAGGCAATGATATTCAAGAAAGATGTGTTGTGCAGTCGCTTGTTTTGTAACTATTTGAATTGGGCGGGCCATCTGTATTTACTCAGTTGTATTGTTATATGTGAGGGGCAGATTATATAAGAGTTGTTTTTGTTCTCTCTGCGGGCTGGAGCTTAAGAGGTTTTAGGTAGGTATTAAACATATTTCTCATTAGGCCCACATTTTTGTTTTATACATATTTTTTAGTGGTTTGATGTATTATTTTAATCTTAAAAGTTGTGTTTTCATTAGCTGTAAGTAGAAAATCATCATAACAGAAATGAAGGCTTAGAAAAAACACCAGTCTGCGTGTAATTAAACTATATAATGTGTTTCACTTAGAAACTGAGTCACTAAAACAGATGAACTTCACAATAATATTCTGTTTTATTGAATATGGCGGTATTAATACTCAATATTATGAAATCTGATGCTCCAATGTTTTTTTAATGTTTAATAACTGGGTTGTTTTCCCAGGAGACCCTCTGACAACAGCTATTTTTTTGTCTCAGTGCGTCTTGTTGCACGAACTGAAGCCGGTCTGAGTGGCACACTCTATTATGATGATAATACAAGCATATGCACGTGAAACACAGCCTGTCAGCACCACAATACAGCCCTCCAAACACATTTCAACAAGTGTGTCTACTTTCAGTGAGTAACACATCTGACATGGCAGACGGTGGAGAATTTGAAGAGACAAGCTTTAGGTTGGGATTTACTTAATTAGAATAATACTTTTCATACTACTTCCTTCTTCCCAGCTCTTACTACTACCCGCTAATTGCCTTGCATGTGTCTACTGTGCAATCAAGCAAGTTTTTGGAAAGCGATCGAGCTGAAGTTCAGAATAACCTCCGTATAGCGAGCTTGTTGTATCATTAACAATACTCTGAGCCCCCCAAAAACGTTACATGTTGCCTAAATGCTTTACCCTCCATGATTATCTTCTATGGTTAATAGCTCATTAGCAGAAGCCCTGGAAAGATCTCTAAAGTCTAAAGTCCATAATATCATTGTAGTTTTGTAAGATGGAGTCAAAAACAACTTTTGGCTATTTTATTTTAGGCTACAGTCATAATAATGGCAGGCATGATTTGTTTATTGCAGCTCCAGTTTTCATCAGTGTTATTTATGCTTATCCAATATTATTATATTATGTTATTTTACTTAAAAGTTCGAGGGTTTAGGACCCAAGCGATTACTTATGACTGAGAACGACCTAATTCCTGGTAAAGAAAACTAGACAAACTTTCAGAGATAACATAAAAAAATACACCAGCTGCTTTAATATATGATTAGATGTAATAATAATGCTTCTATGATATTACTGAATTAAAAAACAGCAACTAATAGCTCACAAGTAACCACAGGATGTCTAAAACAAACACCACTGAACGTTTGCTTGTTTTACAGTGCTTTGAGCAAGTGTTTTTGTGCTTTTATTGTCTTTTTTGTCACTTTAAAATGTTTTAGATCATCAATTTCTAACATGACAAGTGTACAATTTTTCTCTATTTTGCATTCTTGTGCAACAGCCTGGATTTGCTGCACACATGCCTCTGCATAGTGACCCTCCATAGACTCACTCATAGTAAACACAAAGAGTGCAGACACCAGTTTTTATCAATAAAGTGAGCCGTAACATGTTATCATAGCTTGACTGAGCAAACTGAACTGTACGGCAATGCAGAGGGGCAATTTTTCAAATTAATTATTGCATTAATGTATTTTATCACGTTAAAAAAAACTTTACATGATAAAATACATACATAAAAACGTAACACGATAATCTTAACAGCCCTAGTAAAGACATTGGATTAAATCATGACTTAACTGTTGGCCACATTTTTAGTTCAATTTCCCCAGCCACAACCAGACTTGATGACTGCCAAATTGGTAGAATCAATAAATCACTAAAATATATCCTGTCTGACAACACGGGCTACACAAAAAAGGTCTCAAAAAGCAACACATTATGCTACAATCTGAAGAAATTCAAGAGCAGATGGCAAACAGTTTTAACGACATTTATCAGTCTGGAAACAATTACAGACCATTTGTAAGGCATTGCGTTTCCAGTGAACCACACTGAGGGCCAATATCAGAGAAACGAGTAAAACATGGAACAGTCGTGATCCTTCCCGAAGGGTGGGGACAAGGTCGTTCAAACACTGGAAAACGAAATTTAAAATGAACTCTAAAATGTACTGGGAGGCAATGGAGTGAGGCCAGAATAGGGGTAAAATACTCTGTTTTTGAAGTACCTGTTAAAAGACGAGCCGCAGCGTTTTGAACCAGCTGCAAACGGGAAAGCAAAGGCTGATTTACTCCAACACAGAGTTCATTACAGTAATCCAGGCGGGATGATATAAAAGCGTGGATTACTCTTTCTTGACGGAAAGAATTTAATTTTGCCAGCTGCCTTAAAATTACTCCAAGGGCGCATCAACTACTCATCCAGGAAGTCATAAAAGAAGCCAGAATAGCATCTATAGCACTTTAGACCTTTCTCCCTCGGTTAAAATTGGTGTTCCTGATTTAAAGTAAGAAAAAAGTGGGTAAGAAGACTGGGTATAAATGACATCATTAGAGAGTTTCTCTAATCAAAAATAGTTTCTGAACAAAAACAGCACAAAGGCGCGTGCTGCCAATGGGCAGTTAAGCTTTCCACATAGGATCAGCTAGCCTGGATAACTTCATTTCTAATAAATTAAATCAACAATTCAAAACTCGGTTATAAACGATGGGAGAGATTAGCTGAGCTTCAATTTATTAAGGGAGCAGTGGTGGGCACAGCTAACCAAAATGTTAGATATTTATACATTTATGCATACACAAATATTAGCTTCACAGCTATCAAACGGAAGATAAATAAGGAAATTTGAGGAAGCTAACACTAGCCGCTAGCCGCTAACAAACGTCTGTCACTCTGTCTCTGTCACACATCTCGGGAGTATTTGTCAAAATCTGCTATTACCAGTGGATGTATTTGTGTGAGACAGGGCATATTACAAAACAAGAGGTTAAAGGTTAGTGTGACAATAGAATAAATTTGCCAGGGTTCAAATACTTTCTTCACAGCACTGTAGAGAAGACAGAATGATTTGAAGCTATTTAAACCACCTTGTTTTTAGATTAAACTGAGCAAACTATGTTGTCTCTATTTTTCTAGTCATCTTGCTGCTCAGATTGGTGTTTTACTTGTGGCGGGATATTTCCCAAGTGTTGCGTTCCTTCTCAATAGGCCCTGATAAAGTCTATGAAGAGTATTCAGTGTTGTTTATCTCCTTGTGATTGTCTCTTCCAGTCTCGCAGTCCAACAGCAGCCTAAAGAAGCACCGGAGTAGGAGCATTTTTAGCCCTTTCTTCTGCTGCTTCCGCAACTACAATGACTACCATGTGGAGCCACCGCCCGCCAACAACAAGACACTTTCTCTGCCCCCTCCTCCAGAGGAGAACGGCAGTCCTCCGAAGGTAACGCTTATGTTTTTCTCTCATTGTTGGCCAGCATCCAAATTACATACCATTAACATTTAAAAGACCAAACAGACCTTGAGGGAGTTGGTTAATGTTTCATGACAGTAATCCGAGTTTTTCTGTAGAGCAAAGCGCAGACGGATCGCATTTGTTTGGTTTTGGTACGAAAAGTTTGTCAGCGTTTGCCTTCTCCTGCTGAGGCCTCAGGCGGAGGCGCTCTACTGCCTCGCTGAGCTCTCCCTCCGCAAATCTTTCCAGCTGCTTCAAACCCGGTGAACCCAGAGGTTGTTTACCATCCGCTGCTAAAAAAAAAATACGGGCTCGCTTCCCATCTTGTATTCTTCCATATCTGCCTACGCACCCAGTCGCATATGAAATAACACACACCGAGCACCGAGAACACCTAGAAGCCCCTAAAAAGACGTACTTTCTCCCTCATGGTCGGACATGGGAGTGCAACACGTCCTGCCATGGCAACACACGTGTGCACACAGACATGCAGCCTCTCTAATCCCCATAAAGTGGGCCTTGTGCCTGTCCGGTATGATGGATTGCTTGGCACCAGAGGCCTCCCCCTCTCTTCTTTTACACTCCGACCAGTGTAGTGAGAACGTGTGAAGAGAAATGCTCCGGCTGTGGAAAAAGGCGCCAAACCCTGAAGCTCCTCTACAAACAGTGTTCGGCTGCCAAACGCGGGCACACTGGGCTAAAAACGTAATCTGAATCATCAAACTTCCACTCTTGTTTGTCTGTAAATGCCTCACACTCAGGGGAGAAATCGGTTGTGCTCTACAGACACTTTACGTGTGGTCAACACCAACCCGCTCCAGACCTCTGTATAATAAATACATTTAGGGTGATCCCTCCCAAAATGAAAAGTATTGTTTTAGTGAGACTGATTTTCAAACTGGGTCTGCACCCCCAGCCCCTCTCAGTAGTCGGCTGTTCCCGGATTTCTAACCAGCTGAATTTGTTACTATGGCAGCTCTGTTTGTTTTTGTGTAAGTTGTTTTCTCTCTCCTCCACTCTTTGTGCTACATGTCCATCTCCTCTGTCTTTCCCCACTTTTCCAGTTGCTGGTTGATGTATTGCTGTAGATTTTCACTTTTCACTGTTTTTCCTTTCCTTCCGTATTTCCCTTTTTATGTTTTTTTTTCCACACCATCTCTCTCAGTCTCTTTCTCTTTCTTTCTCTATTTATATTCTCCAGTATGACGAAGTCCAGGTAATCTTAATACCCAGTGTACGTACTGTATGATTGTGTTTTAGTTTTTTCTTTATCACGTTGCATCACACAAACCTTCTCTCTCCGCTTGAGGTGCTTCATCATTCGGGCTGCATGCGGCGACTGGCACAAAGGGGATTTTTTATTCCTGGTTGATTAAATAGTTTTGCTTTCCCACAGGTCATGGGATCATATGCCTTCCAAAATGTACTTTTGTGCAATCCAAACATTAAAGTTTAGAAATAATATTAGGATTCCCCAATTATCCCATGAGACAACACCAGATAATACAAATGTAAAACTTACCAGGTACTGTCCTGGAACTTAGTGGCTACATTCCTGAAAACCTGCTGGTAGTTTTGCTAAACGTACAGCTTACCTTGTAAAACATTCCTGGAAACTTTATATATCTTACTTGCTACTTTTCTGGAACTTTGGCATACTGTGCTTTACCTTTTCTGAAAATTATCAGGTACTTTTATCAAAAATTATCAGGTACTTTTATCAAACTTAGACATTACTCTCAGGAATTTATTTGGTACCTGGGAACTTTCATGGACAGATGTAACTTTGCGGAGAATGTCTCATTTGTCTTAGAAATTACCAGGTACTCTTTAATAGAACTTACTGGTTATTTTGCTGGAATTTGAAATGTAGTTTCCTGGAACATAAAGGTACTGTGCAGGAGTTATGGAAAGTAACCCCTAAAGCCTTGTCCACATGTAGCCAGATATCTGGGGAAATGAATATATTTTTATGTGTTTTGGCCTCACATCCACACAAAAACTCTGTTTTACATCACTAAATACGAATATTTCTGAAAACTCCGACCAAAGTAGAGATTTGAAGAAAAAAAATTTTTTTTGC
This sequence comes from Fundulus diaphanus, assembly GCA_037039145.1. Classification (NCBI taxonomy): domain Eukaryota; kingdom Metazoa; phylum Chordata; class Actinopteri; order Cyprinodontiformes; family Fundulidae; genus Fundulus; species Fundulus diaphanus. The sequence continues at coordinate 21,171,114 of CM073137.1, read as the reverse complement.
ATTTGCCTGTGTACATGGCATAACAGAGTTTTAGGTCCCTAAAACTGCATCATTTGTTGCATCACAGTCTGCAACAAATAAAGCGGCTCTGACGTCACATGTTCGACCATTGCTATTTACTTGGCCATGCAGTAGAGGAAAATGAATGCTATCAGAGAGGTGCTGATTTTTTACAGTTTGTTCAGATGCTTTTTGCTTGTTTTCGTATACAATCCCAGCTGCCCCAATACTTTGAGAAGCAAAGGAGAAAAGCATCTGGAGATCAGCTGTTTTACACCAACTCTCCCTGACATTACAGAGGCCCAATGCCGTTTTATGTCACTATTGTTTTGAAGGATTCTGACTAGGTGACATAGGTTTTAGCTTTGCACTGCCCCCATGCATTTGGCATGTTTAAAAGAACGCTCAGTGCCACATTTGTGTGGGTTCATGTGGATAAAAACTTTTCTGAAAACTGTGGAATGATGTTCGGGAGATATTCACTTTTACAAAGACCTGGCTACATGTGTACAGGGCCTTAGGTCCAATAAGTAAATGATCATTTCTGGATATGTACTAGGTAACACGTTAAAAGTTTTGTGAAAGTACATGGTAGGTTCTGGAAAGAGTCTGGTACGCTTCAGAAATAAATAATAATAATAATAATAAATACTTTTTATTTAAAAGCGCCTTTCAGAACACTCTGGGACACTGTACAGAACAATAAAGATAATTCACAAAACAATAAAAGGTACAATAAAGCAGCGATCACAGAGAGTATGCACTTTTGAACAGATGGGTTTTGAGTTTAGACTTGAACTGGCAGAGGGCAGACCCGGCTGCAGAAACAATTTAAAAGGGGGGCATTCCATTTTTTCAGGAGGGCACACTTTTTCATAAAGCAGTGTAGTCAGTGTTGCCAGATTGGAGGAGGGGGGGATGTAACTCTCCTAGCATGAATGTTTACTCCAGTGTTGACATCCGTGCTGATGATCCTAACAGAAATTAAGATAGGAATAATAGAAAGTTGGCCACTCTGATGTAGAAACCAAAACAAAACCCAGCTTCCAGTCCAAGGCGGGCATGGCCCCCTGGTAGAGGGTGTCGGTGTTGCGGATGTCTGGTAGGAGAGAGTTCCAGAGTTTGGAAGCAGATCAGGAGAAAGCTCTGCTGCCCATGGTGCTGAGGCGGTAGCAAGGTGCCGAGGAGCTAAGGAAGGGGTAGCGATGTGAAGAAGATCAGAACGGTAGGGGGAGCGAGGCTGTGGACGGCCTTGAATGTGTACAGAAGAACTTTAGAGAACGAGTCAACAAATAGATGCTTCCCCCTTGATCAAATTAGCCATCGGTGGTCTGTGATGATGCTGCAATTCATTTAGCTATTTTGGAATGTGTTAGCTGCCTGTGGTTTACTGTAATTTAGAATATTCACACTCACAGCATCCCAGCGTTGCAGCCAAGCTTTAAACTACACCACCCAGCAGAAGCCTCCCTTCAATGGCAGGAAATGCATATGGTGTTGAGGGCGGCTCTTTGTGTTGCCAAGAGGACCCAAGCAGAGGCAACCATTCTTAGTGGAGATTTAAATAAATGAAGCTTTGCTGGATAAGTTAGGTCTGTGTCAAAGTCACAATAACTTTATGTGCAATATGAGAGCACACGCCCAAAGCTGAAAACAATTCAATTGTACAAAATGTGAGCCTGACATTTCCCAGCTAATATTTCTTCAAGATCAGACAAATGTTTGGGAAGTCAGTCGGGCTGGTTAAATTATTTATCAATTGGTAACAAATCTTCATTTTGATAATTCATTTGGTAAACATGAGAAATACAAAATAACCAGAGTAATAATTGTAACCTTTTTTGAAAACTCATTATTTCAATAGTTTATGTGACTACCATGTTGATAAGATAAGTTAGACATGGGAGGAGCTCTGATATGGTGTCACATGATGACAGCATGTTTTAACACATGCACTGTGGTCTAGCAGACATTTAAAAATACATAACATGATTAAATTGTTATTACCTCAAAAATAAATTTACTACTTACTGCTCATAAAATGACATTAATTATTATCTTCCATTATAGCAGAAATTAGCATTTTCTGGATCTATCTGTTCAGTTGTGCTGATGCACAACAAAAGTGTCAGCTTTAGCTGTTATGAAGATGAAGGTTCAAGTTTGTCATTTAATCTTAAGCATTGATATAAATAATGTTAGCGCTGTAAACATATGCACACAGCAGTGAAAGCCCCAAATAATTACCATCACTAAGGAATTTAGAATAAATGCTAATTGCAACTGTAATTTTAAAGTTTTTTTTAAATATTATTATTATTATTAGTGCACAGAATTTTATCTCTTTTCTGCCTTGCTGCTCTTTGGAAAGCAAAATCATGAAGCTGGCAAGTTGTTATCTAGTAACACAGCTGTGTTTAATCCTGCAGCAGTGTTTAAAGGGCTGCATTACCTTCAAAAGCGACGGATGATTGAATTTTCCTTTATTAGCCGTCATACACAACTGACTGACAGCATGCAGCTACTCCACGCTTCATACAATCGGAGAAAATGCAGCAAAATGTTCTTGTTCTTGTTGCTTGGACACCGAAAACCACCCCAAATCATCTGTAAATTCTGCACTTGACAGCGTTTTGAGACACTGATGTTTTGTTTATATTTTTGCATGCTTATGAAAATTGTCTGCTGCACCTTTATTAGTCATCAGGCGTTTCCCTCTAGTTAGCGTAATGTGCTGCTGTCGCCGTTGCAAAGAACCTTCAGGCTATAGTCTTAAAGCTTATGGCATCTGCCTGGTGAAAACATCAAGGTCCCAGTCAGTCTGTCTTACCTAAACCACTCACCTGGCATGAGTAAACCCAATAAATCACTGACAGACAGGGTCTCATTCAGTGTCCTTGCTCAAAGGGAATTCTTCCTGCATTGCATCAGCCTGCGATAAGTGATGATACACACAGCCGGCCATGAGAAAGCACACTCAAACGCAGCATCAAGATACGCCTGGCATGTTGAGCTCACTTGTGGGCATTTGCTTTTGTGAGATCGAAAGAGTCCTTGATCGTCACCTCTTTGCAGACAGCGTGTGTGGGTGAGCGCACTGGTGTGAGTGGGTTGTGAGTGTGCGCCCCCTGTGGCTGAACCATCTGCCCGGTGCCAGCGTGTGACCCCAGGCCTTGGCAGAGGACACAAGCATTTCCCCCTTCCCCTGACCCTGAACACAGCGACAGTGTTGTGTTTTTTACATTCCCTAAACAAAATGACTCCCCACCCAGGTTGGTATGCTGCCACGGGGCGACAAAGGCTTGCATGTCCAGTCAGTGTGAAGTGGGCACCCCCTTGTTGTGCTCAGTTTGCGTTCTGCACGAAACTAGAGGTTGGATTAGCGGGCTGACACCAGTCCTGGCTAAAGACAGTGAAGTTGGTCCATTGCTCTAAATTAAATGCCTAACTACCTGTTTGTCATTTGGACTGAATATTTAGTCTGGTCAAACTTGAACTGGACAATTCTACACTGAACATAAGTTTCACAAGCTTCATTGCATTTGGAAAAACAAAAAAAGGTCATTTAAATTGTTTATTTTTGGCAGTAGGTCTACCTAATATGATAATATAATATACAAATGGGTAAACTGCAATATTTAGACAGTTCAAACTGGCACTGAATAATTATGCACTATAAATGAAACCTTTGACTGACCTCAGTCAGTGTAAAGTAATCCCAACAACATTAAACTGACAATATTTAAGTTTTTTGACTTTTAAAGAAATTTTAATAGTCATGAGAGCTGAAAAATACAAGCAAAGAAGAGGATTAAGTGATCATGTGATCTGGATTTCTTCTGCAAAGTAGTTACAGATTTTTTGCCAAGAGCGTCACCATTTTTTAAGTGATTTTAAACCTTGCAATGGACATTCAATAAATTAGAATATGCATTTCTAAGAGGCTTGTTTTTCAGATTAAAAGTACCCTTTTAAAAAAAAAAAAAACTTTGACATAAACATACTTTATATAAAGACCTCTTTTCTGCACAAAGAATTTAGCTTTTTTATTGGTCTGATGCAATATTTTAATCTTAAATGTTGTGTTTGTATTAGCTGGAAGTGGGAAAAAAATCATAATTAGCAGAAATAAAGGCTTTAGAACATCATCAGTCTGTGTTAATCTATATAATGTGTTTCCCTTGGTGGAGTGAGGTACTGAAATAAATTAACTTTTCAATAATATTCTAATTTATTGAGTATGATGTAAAATGTACCGCTAAAGTGTAAGCATTGAGTTTTTTATAGGGTAGCATATTAATTGTAGTTTTCTCATATTAAGACAATGAAAGTTTGTCCTAAAACGTCTTGCCTTTTGCTATAACTAAATTAAAAAACTTTTCACAGTCGCAGTCATAATCCCAAATATGTAAAATAAAAATCACATTTGTGCTTATCTTTAAAGCTGTAAATTGTACCTTAAGTGTGACTCAAAACTGATTGGAAACTTTTGTTCAAACCAAGCTTTCATTACATCATCGGACAGTTTTGTTCTACCCTGAACCACTAGATGTGGTTTACATGCCGGTTTAACCTGTCTGTGTTTCCTCTGCAGCCTCCAGCCAAGTTCCTCCTGCCTGAGGTCAGTATAGCTGACTATGGCAAAAACTGTGTGGTGATCGACCTGGATGAAACCCTCGTACACAGCTCCTTTAAGGTACAATACACCATGCATCCATGCATCCATCCATCCATGCATCCATCCATCCACGCATCCATCCATCCATCCATCCATCCATCCATCCATCCATGCATCCATGCATCCATCCATGCATCAATCCATCCATCCATACATCCATCCACCAATAGGGGGTTTTCACTGACGTCACTGGCCAACTTCCGGTCCGCCATATTGGGTGGTACACTTCCTTATCTCTAGTTGTCCTACACGTATTTTCGTATCGAGAATGGATAAGTACGCCAGCACGCTAGAGCGACCAGATAAGGACGTCTATCTGAGGAAATGTTCCGTGATCTACCATATGGACCCCTATGCCTTCCACGGTGCCTTGTTTAGCCGTAATCCTGATGATTGGCCAAATGTAGAGCACGGCGACATCGTGCATTACCTGGTGTTCGGTGAAAACCCTCTGCACAGTCTCGAGGTAATGAGAGCTTACAAGGGTCTAGAGGCTCACAACCAGTTCACATCTGGTTGGGTACGAGATGTCGAAGTTATGTACATCAAGGAAATCGCCATCATACGTGGACGGGTGAGTTTTAATAAGATGGTAAAAATGTAAACAATCCGACGCAAATGCGGCGCATGCTTCTGCGGTGGCTGGCGGCCGGCGGTGCGCGAAGGCGCTTGGCTGCAGGGCCGCTCGACGCCGCTCGCGGCTTTAATTATTTAAGCAAAACAATGACCAGTGCAAAATTAAGTTGTATTTACCGTATTTACGCCGGCAAAAGCCTACCGGCATAACCCGGAAGTAGCGCGGACGTCACTTTCCATATCGGACGTCTTCGGCTACCTTGTTTGTGGTGTGAGCGCCTATACTTCAGAACAGTTCTGAAGCTACAAGTCCTTGGAGTCTCATGTGCAGTTTACGAATGGATGGGTTCAGGAGCTGCAGATCATAAAGCCAGCAAACAGTGGGAACACAGCAACTCGTTCAAAGGTAAGCTGTGCTCAGACGGGCTCTGGCACCTGCTAACTGTTAGTGCTAACAACCACTCATGCATGCAATGTACCTTTAACTAACTGCTATGTGTTTCAAACGTTTAGAACACACTCTCATTGACATCGGGATACTGTGGAAAGTTATGTTCGGTCGTCTTACAGCCGCGATCCAAGCGGGCCGACGACTCTTTGTTATCTATAACAGTTGTTCTCCGTGGTTGCGCCTCCAGGCAGGAAAGCGGTGGAAAATTAACCCGTTTCTATGTTTTTACCATGGCGATCATGTGTTGCGCTGTTACAGCCCACAATACAGCAACGGTTTACATGTTTTACATACTTAACAGTTAATTACCTGTGACAAAGTGAGCACCGCAGACTCTGGCGTATTCCAGCTTAACACCGTCCAAATCGGACCTGGATATCCGTGTCAGCCATAGGTGACGGCGTTGTTCAGAGAGCTGTTTTGTTTTTTCGCACTGATTCACTATCACGGCTGGTAGGCGAAAGAAAGAGCGTTGATCTCCACCTCCACGGGCCGTGCAACCAACCATTAAACACGTTTTCACCATTGTTCACTTCCAATACTGCCTAAGGCGTCATACAATGCAGGTCAACGGTGCGAAACGACTGCCACCCAATATGGCGGACGCGCAGAGTAGTCACGTGAGCGTGATGTCAGCTGAAAACCCCCTATTCTTTACGCCAGTGAAATAGCTGATTCCTCAAGGAAAGTTTACACAATACTGACAAGAGTCGAGTTGAAAGAACTATCCATCTAGTGTATGCAGTACTTCATACATGGTATGGATAGAAATTAGCATATTTTTACTTTCCATTCTTTTATTTATCTGGTGGTATTGGAATGGTTTAATTGGAATATGTCAATATTTATATGTAAACATATAAAGAAGACTATATAAAAAAGATGAAGCTCTATATGAAAGCTGACAGCTTAAGTTGTTATTAAAAAAACTTCTTAACTACCACATTTTTAGTGTAAATAATAAATCTTCCTGCATTTTTATTTGTATTTATTTATTTATTTTGGCACTATCCACTTATTTTCAGTAATATTATAGCAATTAATTTAACCACTGATTTGGCTTATTTTTAATTTACCCTTAAAAATGTGGTAAAAGTTTTTTTTTCTCAACATTCCATCAGAAAATTAATAATTTTAAAATTAAATTACATTTTAACTTAAGTATTCAAATTCAGAGATTGTTCATATAATTTAAATGACCCGTTTTCTCATATGAACAAAGCCTCACCACATATAGCTGTGCCCTCTCTTTTCATGTCTTAGTTCTAAAAAGCCCAGCAGGTGTTGAAATACAACATCTGTAGTGTAGAAAACAATGCTCATGGATTTTCTTAACAACACTGAGAACAACATTGCTTGTTAGGAAAAGAGAAATAAATCATTCTTCAGAGTTGGTTAAGTTTGGGCTCCTTCTTATTTTCGTGATCAATATCTAAACAAAGGACCGTATGAAATAGACAATGCTACAGTCTGATTTTGCATCAGACAGGTCAAGCAGGACAAGAGCTTAGGATACAAAGAACAAAGTAGTACAAGAAAACAAATTCAAGTTGTATAGTTTGTGCGTGCTTTTATTTTTACCACTGAAATTACATAAATATGTGATAAAAGGATGCTAGTAAGAAATGGTCGTACAATTAATGTTGCTCAGTGCTGTATCCAAATCCAATGTGGAGACGTTCCCTAGACCCTCATTTCGTTCTTGCTGTTGGCTTGTTGGGTACAGCACACACAACACCTGCTGCAACAAAGACAGAAACACATATCGCATAAGTGATGCAAGCAGATGAAATGAGCTTCCTCCGCTGTGTGGCTGGACTCAGCCTCAGAGAAAGGGCGAGGAGCTCAAAGTAGAGCCGCTGCTTCTCTGCATCAAAAAGAGTCTGGTGAGGTGGTTTGGGTTTGGACGGACAGATGAACGGATTGAAATGTGAAACAAAAAATTTGTACAAACACTTTTTTTTCTTTTTTACTCCTTGGCCGTCCAGGTCATTGGATCGATGTGACCGATAGCGTGCACAGTCAAAAATGTTTTTTAGTGCATCATAAATCTGGTGCGCTGTCCCTCTAGACCTTGGGTGGAGCATTAGACTGTCAGATATGATATATATAGATGAATATACAGTATCTGCTAAACATCTGCACACCTCTACAATGTGTACCTATGTGTCAGTTCTTTAAAACTCATCCTAAGACTGGTTGACACATGGTTTTAGCCGTCAGATGAAGACTGTACATTAGAATATGTATATTTTAATTTAGCCACTAATTGATGTCGCTTTCAAACAGCCGGCTGAATGCTCATTTCTGTCTGCGTTCAGGGCACTTACTGTTTTTCACACCTGGCCAATCTGGTGACCCATTTCAGCACCACTCTGCCTCAGTCTGAGCTGCCCCTATTATATCTGTCTGTATCTACCTTTGATTTAAAAAAAGAATCTCTCAGATCAATAGATCTATACATATGAATGCAACTAAATAGCCATTGGAGAAGACTCTTTTGCTTTAGTCTCAATGAGAAGTGAAGAGAGGAACTTGTTTTTCACGTGACTACAAGCTGAATTCCACATTTGCTGGGAAATGTCAAAGAAACATATGTGCACATACCGTTGGTGATCACATGCCACAAACACATGTGCTCTCTCAGACACAAGGGTGTGTCCTGCTCCGAATGGCTGTGGGATGAATTTCCCAGAAATCCTGGGTGAGTTTGAACAAACTTTCTTCGTCTTTGTTAAAACAAGTCCCTTTCTCGCATTCCTAAACGCTCCATCCACAGAAAATTAGATCACTTTAGAGATTAGTATGCAATATGTGCTAGACGCAGCCAGTGAAGTGGATTGGAATCAGTTGATTGTGGGGGAAGAGAACGGCAATAAAAACAACACGTTTGCGGCGTTTTCAGTTCCGTTCAGAGCCAGCGCAGGATTTCCTCCAGGTTTCCTGTTCGGATGCGATAAGGATTCAAAACACGATGCGTTTTTTTTTCTGAATTGCTAGAATTGACCAATAAGTGGAGGAAAAAGAAAACGACGGGGGGCGCAGATGAAGCACAGATGGACATAGACTAAAAAAGCAACATTACGTAACACGTTGCATACTCTGCTTTATCCTGCATGTTATGGATGAGGGGATAATTCCCAGGCCTGTTCCGGGATTAGATGCACTGTGTGCAGGACATGTCAAAACAGCAGAAAGGATTACATCATAACAAATGACATTTATTTGAAAATGTGCTCACATTTTATTTGTGCATCCACAGGTCAGAACCGAGAACCTGGATCTAAAATGACAAGCATCAGGATACAGGACCAACTAACTTAATGTAGCTATGATTTTTGACAATAGTTGTTTTTTATGAGTTAACACGGCTGACCGTGTTAACCTGTTTTAATATGGTTCACTGCATGGGCTCAAGGGGACTAACTCCTGCGCTGCCATGTTTATTTTAGTTCACCTGTGGGCTCGGCAGCTATTGCTTTTGTCACAACGGTGTGTCCCACTTTAAACCATAATACTGCAACGTGATTGACCGACCCATTTTGGGTTAAGAGTGGGACAAAAGGGATTTGCGTGTGTTTCTGAACACACAAATACCGCGTGAATGCAGCTTGCAGGCAAGGTTAACTTTATTCAGTCTGTCCAGAAATTCTCAATTGGATTTAGGTTTTGACTTTGACTGGGCCATATTGACACATATTATGATTTCATCTTCTTCCTATGTGGCTGCTGAAGAAAGTCACCCCTACACCCGGATGCTGCCAACACCATGCGTGCATTGGATATTATTTAGGCGTATCAGAGTAAAGGGAGTGAAAAAGAAATGCACACCACATTTGTGAGATTTCTATGTCTAAAATATGCATAAATGCTTTGTAAGGTGCTATTTATACTATTTCTGAAGTAAGGATTTCAGGCAGATGAAAGTCTTTTCCTCCCTTTGATGCGGTTTAATCAATCCAAACCTATTTCCTCATGTAAAATGTGTTTTCAGTGTGAAAAAACAAAAGCAAAAGGAACTTACCAGCCTAAACTCTCTAAGGTTGAGTTATTTAAGCACTCAGTTTCTTAAACTAGACCTTCTTTCTGTCTGACACACACTTCACCCTTCCCTCTTATGTGCCTTCACTTTCATGCATCCATGACAAAGCCGGGAGATGAGCAGCTGTTATTTATATGTGCAGTCTTCCGATGATGGAGCAAATCAGCGAAAGAGCAATAACCAAAGGAGTGGAGAGAAGTCTGTTTTTTTTATTCCCAAGCCTCCTGTGTTCTCCTTTTTAGAAGTTGGAGGTATAGAAATTGTAGAAATCACAGTGTTTATGGTAACAGATATAATACTGTACACCCTGCCTGCTCTGCTTACAGTCTGTCTATTAAGGTAAGGTTATTAGAGATAATGTTGGGTTATAAACTTCTTATGTTGTTGGTGTCTGAAAACTAAGAGATTTAAGGGGAAGAGAAAAACATACTGTTTTAGTTTTGAATTAGCACTGAAATCTGACATCAAATAAATAAATGAATTATTTAGCTGCTTGCTCTAATTATACTACATAAGGACTTTCATTTATGAGATTTGTGAGAAGTTAAAGTGCTTATCATTTCTAAAGCAAACACCCCCTCTGCTGGATGGCATTAAACTGTTGCCTCTGACTGAACATGTCCTATGCCTGAAGGTCTGAAGCAGGAAAGTGAGAGATTTTACAAAGTCTGCCGATTCATTCAGGCCTTGGATAACAGTTGCTTTATTTTACAGTAAAACTGGTCAAAAGTGGTTCGAGTGGAAACACCTAAGAAACAGGAACATATACAAATAATTACCTGGAAATAAGTAGAAGTTTGCAGTTTTTGCAAACCAGGTGTGGTCAGACGTACCGGATGAAATGTTTTCTGTACCCTATGCATGATTGACTAGAACATTTACTTTTCATTTTCCCTGGAGCTTCCTAAAAAGATGCATTATTTGTTACAGCAGCCTTTTCCATCTCCTCTTTCCACTTTAATTTCTACTTTGGTCCAAATAGTATGAAATATTAAAAGAATCTTGGTTTCTCCATAGCTCCAACAGCTCACATGACTGTTTGGCTCCATGCAAATACCATTAATAGGTGCTCTAGATGCACAACATTAAAATTACTAACTGGATGTATAGGCAATTATATAATAAGTAATTGTAAATAAAGTTGGGTTTTTTTCTGGTTGTCAATGAACTGCATTAATTGGAAAATAGAACCATATCTTGCCATTTCAGCTACTTAAGGCATTGCCAAGGTGAGAAAATCAGCGTAGACAGAGTGTCTGCATACTATAGAAGGAGATTAACCTGAGGGAGTCTATGCTGGAGATTACAAAACCTATGCTGCGTAGCAGATGTGTTAAAAGGCTTGCCTGAAAAGATTTTATTTAATGCCATGTATATTGATAACTAGGGCTGGATAATTAATCACATTTCCAATATAATCACAATAAAAAAGCCATTTCCAAATCGCAGAGGTCTGCAATTTGGAAATAATTAATGGATAAAATGCATCCTTTAGGTGCCGGTAATATGTTTAAAGTGGGTTTGCCTCTGCATGAAAGAGAAGAAAGTTGTAGCAGTGAGATAATCTAATTATATTATTTGTTTTAGAGTTTATATAATGATACTGTTTTTACCAGAAACTTTCAGGAATCTCACCATAGCATTAAGTCCCGGTCAAACTGTTTAATACATAAACTTGTTTGTTGGCTGCACTTTGCACTATATGTTCAACAAAGATTGATGTCCAACTTAATTAAAAGCTATTCTCTTGAATAATAATATTCTGATTAATAAAAACAGTTACATTTCTTGTTTTAAATAGTCTTTGTTTACAAACATGTTTATCTACAGGCCATTTTTGTTGCTTGTGGTTAATGCAGAGGAAAGTCAAAATTAAATTGCAATTATGATTGAAATATATCGCAATTTAGATTTTCGGCAAAATTGTACAGCCCTGTTGATAACGTATGTTAAATGCAGATATGAAACAGTACGACAGGTGTATACATTTGCTTTGTTCAGCAGGACATTATTGGGTCAGTACCTCAACTCCGTAAATCAGGGGTGTCAAACTTCAGACCCCAAGCGCCAGTGTCCTGCTACTTTTAGAGGTGTCTCTGCTTCAACACACCTGTATCAAATAATCAGGTCAACAACAGGACTCTGTAGTACTTGACTGTAAGCTGAGGAGGTAATTCAGCCACTTGATTCAGGCGTGTTGGACCAGGGACACAGTTAAGAGCAGCAGGAAATCCATCCTTAAAGGCAAACCTGGCATAAATAATAATAATGATGATCAATTTCATTTATATTCCACTTTAGATTTACAGAAAATCTTAAAGACATACAATGAATAAAACAATCACTATAATAGAAGCTGAAACAATAAAATGCAGATAAAGTGCTCAACTAAAAGTAGTGCGTGCTTTGAAAGCAAAGGAACTTAAAAAATGGAGATCTGTCCATCAAGTATGAACTGGAAGTGCCAGTGAGCTCTGCAGGCGGTGCTGTAGGCAGTGGAGAAGGATGTGGTGGTCCATTGTGTCGAAGGCTGCCGACAAGTCGAGGGGGAAGGAGAAGGGAAGAGGAGCAGAAATACTCATCTGCAATATCTTCTGCAGAAATACTCAGATGACTCTGCAGTACAGGAACAGGAAGCTAAGTACAGGGAGCTGGTGGACTGCTTTGCGGCACGGTGTGGAAGCAATCATCTCACTCTGAATGTGGATAAAACAAAAGAGATGAGTGTAGATGTCAGGAGAAAGGAATAGTACCAACGCTATTATCATACAGGGGGAAGAAGTGGAGGTGGTGGAGGAATATAAATACGTCGGTGTTCACCTGGACAACACACTGGACTGGAGGCTCAATTGGGAAGCTGGGGACAGAGCAGACTGTACTGCCTGAAGAAGCTTAGATCCTCCAGGGTTTGCAGCAAGATGCTGCATGTCTTCTGTAAGTCTGTTGTGGAGAGTGTCACGATCTTCAGGAGTTTGTCTATTTTGAGGATCCTGAAGATTGTGCTGTCTGTATCAGTTTTTCACCTCTTTAGTGATGTTATCTGCAGTTTTGGTTCTTTTTGTCTTGTTCCTGTCATTAGTTACCCATCTAGAACCTCTAGAGATGACTATGCAAAGAAGGATTCATCATAAAATGGTGAACATCATAGACAACCCTGAGCATCCTCTTCATGAGACTGCCGTACAACAACAGAGTGTCTTCAGTCAGAGACCTCCCCAGATCCGGTGTAAGACAGACCGCTGCAGGAGATCCTTATTCCTGCCTGCAGCCATCAGCATCTACAGCAACTCATTGAAGAAACCCCTATAATATGAGTTACACCAGCATGTAATTGTCCCTTTGGGGTTAATGAAGTATTTTTCAATTGAATTGACTTGGGCCACTGTCAGCAGTGATCAGGAGTAACTTGTGGCCCAGATTAAAACTGTTTATTAGACAGATTTCTCAGTTTATGAAAATTTCTTGAAATATTTTTTTCTCCTCATTGAATTGAAAAAAAAAGGAAATATTTTGTTGACTGAATGTTTTAGCATATGTTGGATGTTGGTTCTCTCCGTAAAAGGATGACTTCGCTTTGATTTGTTTGTTTGTTCGCCGTGTGTAGTCGCACATATATTTTAATTGAATTTTCTTAAAGATTTTTTTTTTAGTCTGTTTCAGTGCTGTTAGCAGTACGGAAACTAGATTGAAATTTGTCCATATTTCTAATGTTGTGTAAGAGTTGTTGGATATAGACTGAGACAAATATCCCCCAAACATTTACAGAGGAAGGGGAGGTTGGAAATACAGTAGGGCTGTAGTTTGCCTGGTCCTGGGTGTCCAGGGTGGATCCTGCTAAGGAGGGGTTTGAAAATGGCAGATGTCAGTGTGTGTGTATAGGGGGGGATGTGGCCAGATTTAAGGTATTGATTTACAGATGTAATGATTAGAGGACTGAGGCGATGTTGGCCGTAACTAGGAATGTTGGGAAGGGGTCGAGAACACATGTTGAGGGTTTCATGGCCCTAAAAATGGCCTCAACTTCCTTCACAAAAGAACAGAAGGATGGAGGCTTTCCCAAACTGTGAACTGGTTTACTGCTGGAGTGATGCTGTTCAGGCCTGAAGTAAATGGGTGATGGGGGGGAAGGGTATTTTGGAGTTACCAGGGCTATCTGAGATTATAGATAAGTAAAACAGAGATAGAAAATCTTTGCATACATTCTGCGGCACTCCTGATAAGCCAGCTTGTGGACTAGCAGACCAGAGGCGAACCTAAATCTGGCGTGATCTGATGTCATTTAAGAAAAAAGGGTCCACATTGTGTTAGAAAGGTCCTGCTTATATGTTGGTTTGAGCTGATGACTTAAAGATTAAATCTCTAATTCACCTTTTATCATATACTGTAAAGAAAAGAATTGACTCAAATAGTTTAAAGGAGCCTAATCTTATCCAGATCTTACATTATTTAGATTTTAATGGTACATTATCATATACAATTTCACTTCTAACTAATCCTCCATTTCTTCTGGACAGCACATTATCCAAATAGGTGACAAGCCTAAGCTCTTAGTCCCCTGAGAGCATGCAGAAACATATTATTTACCTGTCACCCATTCCTCTTTTCTCCTCTCGCCAAAAAAAGCTGTGCCTCCTACCTAATCCTTTCATCCTTGTCTTTACATCCTCCGCTCATCTTCCGCCCACGCCCCCTCTGGTATCCGTCTTCCTCTGCCTCTTGCACCTTCTCTTCTTCCTTCTCCCGCTTTTCAAAATGACACAAATCACACAGACAAAATGGCAGCTCTTCTGTTCGTCTTCACATCTGTCCTCATCCGCGGCTCCCAGGTTGCTCTCCAGAGAACTGGTTTTTATTTAACGCTCACAGAGTGCTGGGGCCCAGGGAGCCACATGACGGCTACTGTCATCTCTTGCCTGAGGCACATTGCGGGGCTATTTTACTTTTTCTTCTCCTTTACAAAAAGAAATACGGGTGTGTGGCTGGCTTTCTTTTCTTGTGCTAAAATGACACAAGTTTTGAATCCTCTCCCTGTGTTCATGTCTCCCTGCAGCCCATCAGCAATGCAGACTTTATCGTCCCAGTGGAGATTGACGGCACTGTTCATCAGGTAATGCCGCTGTGATGCGGAGGACCTCCGTACGTAGGCATAAATATAATAACTCTCTTTATAAGGATTCCCCAGGGAGACTCGGCTCAGTTTCATTTTTCTCTAAATGTATTTTCCCTGTTATCCCACAGCTACTGTGCTTTAAAGTCCAACCGCTTTACGCCTCATTGTAGTTTTTGCTTGATCTTTTCTGAGACACGGTCCCTGACTTGACTGTTTTAAATTTAAATGTCCCAAAACCTGTTGAAGACACTGTTGAGAAGGCAGGATTTTTTTCACATAATAATGACTGAGTGAAGTAAACGCAGAGGCTCCTTTCACACCATCCATTGACTTCAGAGGGAAGAACAAGATCCAAGATCGTAGCTGTAACCTGGTTCAAGTAATCCAGGATAGGCTTTGTGGATCTGCGTCGGCCTGTCCTTGATTACTTGCCCTTGGGAACAGCAACTAACCCGCAAAGACCTGCTGAGCAGAACAGAGATGCCACCTATGGGTGCCAAGTATTGTTTGTGCATTGTGAGCCAGCAGGATTGACGTCATAATCATGGGATCACAACCTGAAATCTACTTTGCTGGGTTTCAGACCATTTGGCCAAACCAAGACGGAGGTCTCAGACTTTTACAAGGGCAACAAAAAAGGATCAGGAAAAAATGAAATATGACATCAATCCACAATAGCAGTACGTTCACTAAAAAAAATAATTTTAAAGGGAAGTTAAATGGTAGCAAATAAATTTCTTTTCATTCAAAAAACACATTCATTTTTGTATTTAATTTTTATTAATAGTTACATGTTAACATCATTAGCTACATTTTCGGCATAAAATCCTGTTTGAATGTTTTTATTTGAATTTAACTGAAGATTCTGGCTCAATTGGCTTTATTTTAATTTTTCATGTTTAATCAGGTGGCAGCAGCTAAGCCATTTGTATAAATAATATTGTGAATAAACAAATTAACAGTGAAAGTTAAGGATTATTATAAGACTTGTGGTTGAGACAGCTTTTTGAGCAACAATTTACATTTGTATCCCGCTTTAACCAGTTTAGCACCAGAGCTAAAGCTAAACTAGCGGCAAAGCATGTCTTACTGATACTATTAAGCAGTTGTTACTGATAAACACATTTTAACTATGAAAATAAGAGAAAAGGCTCAAATTCAGCCTTATATAAATAGTTTCAAAAGCTTTTAGCTAGCTTATAGGCCGTGCTGATACAAAAGTTAAACTTACTAGCAAGCTGAGCATCTCAACCCTCAACCAGCCATTAAAGGGAAAAGGTGTATATGATTTCTTATTGGAAGTTTATTAACCAAATGAGTGACATTTATTTGTTATTTAAATTTTTTGAAGAAAAAATGAAATTATCTTAATGAGCAAACATCAAAAAAAATTGCTCAGTAGACATTTTTGAAGATTAGCTAGATTTAAATGAATTTGTTTTTGCAGCTTTTGGTTGTTCAGCTTACATAACCTCTGCTCGGAAATGTGAAAACCTTCTGAATAAAACATTTGCAACGTTTAATTAATTGTATGCTTTGGTTTATCGGTGTAATCAGGTTAGTGCATATACTAGTGGTGAAACAGGTTATGTTAGATTCAGAGGAAAGGATCAGCAAACAGTGACTGCTTTAGCTTTTCTCCTGAATTGATTTAGTTTTCCTACTTGGTTCTCTGATAGTTTGATGGAAGTCAAAAGCTAGTAAGAGGTATCATTTAAAGTCCGCTAACTATAAATCCCAAAGATCCCTGCATCAAAAAACAATCTGTCCTGGCAATTTGAGATCTAGAATGTTATTTTTATCATGGAAAAAATTGTTTAATTCTCAGTGAATAAATGTTTGACTTGCAGATTTAAAGGCAGCTTTGTTCATATTGATGAAAATTAAATAAAAAAAAATGCTCCCATTCAGGTGTACGTGTTGAAGCGACCCCATGTGGATGAGTTCCTCCAGAAGATGGGAGAGTTGTTTGAATGTGTCCTCTTCACAGCCAGTTTGGCCAAGGTTGGTTCTTATGGGGCCGCTACACGACTCACAGTGTTGTTTTCCATCGCCTCGTTAATTTCTTTCCTTTTGGATCTGCTCAGTACGCCGACCCCGTGGCAGACCTGCTGGACAAGTGGGGGGTGTTTCGCGCTCGACTCTTCAGGGAATCTTGTGTTTTCCACAGAGGAAACTATGTCAAAGACCTCAGCCGGCTGGGCCGAGAGCTCCAAAAAGTCATCATTGTAGACAACTCGCCTGCCTCGTACATCTTCCACCCTGAGAATGCAGTAAGCCAATATTTATCCTTTTTTTCAGTGGTTAAAGACATTATCTTTGGGGGTAAAGGAAGAATTTACAGCCGTCTAGCCATTTTACACTCCATCTTAATCCTTTTTAGGGTTGCAGGTGGACTGGCACCAAGGGGTGAAAGGGGACCAAAACTGATACATACAAGACAAACAACTGTAACAGCTAATGGGAATGGAAGATGTGTTAAAATTGCATTAAAAATGTATGTTTTTGTTCTGTCAGAGAAAACTGGAGTACTATGCATGCGGAGGTAGAGCATGCAAACTCCACACAGAAATGCCTCAGCAGGGATTTCAAACTACTGCACTAACTTCTGCCAAACTCAACATCCTTGTCTACTCAAAACAATGATTAAAAAATGGTGAAACACTTAGCTTAAAGAAATAAGTTACTTATGAAGCTTCATATAATGGAAACGATGCCATTGTTTTTTTAATCTTCAGCGATTCAGCCGCGTCTATGTTTCTCAGTTTTAAGCCTCTCCTCCGTGGAGAACCTTCTGCAACTCTTCCAGCCTTTGATGTATTTCTCCCTATTAATTATTTACACAAAATTCACACCAGTTCCTCACACATGACTTTAGAAACTGTTCTCATCTTTTTTTTTTTATCTCCTCACTGTCAAGTCAAAGCTACCCTCTTCTCTCTCGTCAGGTGCCAGTGCAGTCCTGGTTTGACGACATGACAGACACAGAGCTGCTGGATCTGATTCCTCTGTTTGAGGGTCTCAGTAAAGAGGAGGACGTTTACAGCCCCTTACAGACTTTGAGGAACAGGTAGCAGAAAAGACAGCGCTCCATCAGATAGAGGGCTCCCCTGTCTCCTGCGGCCCGGCTCCCGTTCTCCAGGCAGCAGCGTGGCCAGACTGAGCATTCATGGCGAACTGGGTTTAATCTGGAGAAAATGACGCTGAGGGTCCTTGCCCTCTGTGGTCTCCTGGACTCTTTCTACAGGACTCTTACTATCAAAAGATTATATTACTGTATGTACATAGTAAGTGTTTCTAAGAGTAAGATACACAGAAAATAATTTTTCTATCAGAGAGAGGCAGTTTTACTCTTCTATCAAGTAATATTTTAGTTACTAAAAACAATCAAATTCACATATTTTGGGGTTTTTTTTCTTTCAAAACTGTGCAAGCTTTATTGTCTTTATGTTGATTTTTTTTTGTTTGTTTATTTGTTTCAAGAACTGTGATTTACCTTCTCTTACAGGATGAAGTGCCTTCATTACTGTGCTGATCTTGGTCCATGTCGGGTAATGGGGGGGGGGGGTCCGGAGAAGCATTGTTATCTGTAAATCTTAAAACAGACGTTGGAAACAAGTCTTTGTAAAATAATAAAGTCTGACATTTACAAAGCTAGCCCTGGAAGAATTTAAGGTGTTTTATTTAAGTAGCATTAAATTCTTAAATTCACCAAAGACGTTTACAGTTCAATGTGGTCTGTGGCTGGATTACAATATTTCTCCACTGACAGTAACGGTAAATTTCTGACCCCTGACAAAAGATAAAAATCCATGTTTGTGATCGCCGTCCACTGATAAATGTTACATTTCTGATTAAACTTAGAAATGTAAAAAAGTTAGCTTAGGTTATATTGGATTATATTTATTGAGGCTAGGAGTCTTGGGTGAGATGTAAAGATATGCTGTTAAAATTGTACTGTACAACATGATTAAAGTTGCAAGTTCGCACTGTCGGCTTGTTATCACAGTTTGACTTTTGCAAAGTTCAGCCTTTTTTTGTGGAGCTTCCATTGACAATCCAATTTTTTCACTGCTTGTAATTGAGTTATTAATTTATTTCCATGACTGAAATCAATGAATATGTTTTAAAAAAGTATATAAGACAAAAACAAAGCACATACCAACCAGACATGGCCAGAGATGAGTGATGATTTCATGTACAGAGCAGCAAAGTGGGGCATCGAGGCGTAACATAAATGTAAGCAGTGATAGAAAAGTTCCTTGCTCCAGTGTGGGTTCACAAGGGGAAGATTGTACAGCAATTTATCCAATGAAGAGGAGGAAGTGTAGAAAAATGTTGGAACTTAGAGACCTAACAGAAGAGCCCCCTACTCAGTGGTTTATAAATGCTCTATCCAGCATGCCTGACATTCACCATAATGGAGAAAGACCAGTTTGACAGAACTTGTAAAAAAATAAAAATAAAATTCTAGCAGCATACAGGTTGAAAAAAATGTCTGCTCCAATTCTAACCAGCATTGTTACTCTGATGTGCACGGATACTCCTTAGCACTATTATGTGCATTCATTAGATATTATGTGTAAACGTGCAGGAGGGGCACTTAGAGAGAGTGTTGGTTTCACAATTTTTAAAGGAATCTGTGGATTTTACCACATGTTTGTGGGGGAACACAAACATTTGGAAATCAGAATAAACTTATTAGCCCAATTTTGTGCAAACATTAAGTATAAATATCTAAATTTTATTGGAAATAAAATAAAGCATTAAAGAACATGTATGTTTATGCACAGCCATTTGTACAGTGGCTTGAACTTTGAACTTGAGTTTTATGTAAAAGGCCAACACAAATTGGCATACAATTGTGAAGTAGAAAGAAAATCCTACATGATTTCTTTTTTGTTTTTGCAAACAGAAAACTGATAAGGGCAAAAAGTATTCAGCCCTCCTGAGTCAATATTTTGTTGCTCCACCTTTTGCTCCATTTACAGCTGCAAGTCTTAATTTAGGGCATGTCTCTACCAGCTTTGGACGTCTAGTGACTGACATTTATGCCCGTTCTTTGCAAAACGGCTTCAAGCTCAGTCAGATTAGATGGAGAGCGTTTGTGAACAGCAGTTTTCAGATCTTGCCACGGATTCTTGATGGATCTCTTCTTGGTACTCTTCCATAAAGACCACATTTGTGCAGCGGGTGATTAATACTCGTCCTGTGGACAGGTTCCCCCACCTGAGCTGTGGATCTCTGCAGTTCATCCAGAGTCACCATGGGGCCTCTTGGCTGCATGTCTGATCAGTGTTCTCCTTGTTCGGCCTGTAGGTTTAGGTGGACGGCCTTGTCTTGATAGGTTTGCAGTTACTGCCATACTTCATTTCCAGATGATGGATTGAACAGTGCTCCGTGAGATGTTCAACGCTTGGGAAATCTTTTTATAGCCTAAGCCTGCTTTGAACGTCTCCACAACTTTATCCCTGACCTCTCTGGTGTGTTCCTTGGTATTCACGATGCTGTTTGCTCCCCAATATTCTCTCAACCAACCCCTGAGGCCATCACAGAGCAGCTGTATTTGTACTGAGATTAGATCACACACAGGTGGACTCTATTCAGTCATCAATCATCAAGCAACCTCTGAAGGCTGTGGGTTTTGATGTTTTGAAATCATGTATGATTTTCTTTATACTTCACAACTGTAAACCTCTTTGTGTTGGTCTTTCACACAAGATTCCAATAAAATATATTTATGTAATTTGACAAAAATGTGGAAAAGTTCAAGGGGTATGAATACTTTTGCAAGCTACTTTATATATAAAAAAAGAAGACAGGTTGTGGTAGGGCAAATATACGTGTTTTGTATCACAGCAGAGTGCCTGGCCTTCATTGTGTTAATCAAAGAGACAGCCTGAGGGAAGAAAATGTTTTTGCGGGAGCTGTTTTTTTTGGAAATGCCGCCCTGTATCGCCGGCCTGAAGGTAAAATCAAAAGAAATCCATATCCAGGATGCGTGGGGTCTGTGGGTGGGGTAGATGTTAGCTGCTCTTTTCCTGACCCTAGGCCTCTGCAGGTCCTTGAAGAAGCGAAGACGATCCCTGATGATCCTCTCTGAAGAACTACTTCATCATTGCAGTGGGTACCTTTCCTTTTCTGTGGCTGAGCCAAACCACACAGGGATGGGTGTGCTGAAGCAGACTAAATAACGGTGGTGTTGAAGATGACCAGGAGCTCCTGTGGAAGGTTGTACTTCTTGAGTTACCGCAGGAAGTGCAGTCTCTGCTGAACTCTTTTGAACAGTGTCTTTGTGTGGGGAACAAATCAGGTCCCTCGGAGGGTTGGTTCTTAGAAACCAAAAGGGATCCACACTCTGTTGTTGAGGATGGTGAGGGAAGCATGGGGGTGTTATCGGAAAGTCCACCATCATTTCCACAGCTCCAGGTAGTTCTGACCACACCCACGGACCAGCCAATCCACCTCCTGGATGAATGCAGACTTGTCACCATCTTGGATCAGACCAATAATAAGAAGCGAAGTAGAGAGATAACACACCCCTGGGGGGCGCCTGTGCTGATGGCTCTTATGTAGGTGAAGATGCACCCCAGTCAGGAGGCCGGTGATCCACCGGCAGGTAGAGGCTGGCACTGTGAGCTGGACGAACATCCGATGGAGGACGTCTTGGTTGTCAGAGGCTGAGTTGAAGTCCACAAAGAGATCCTAACATACATGCCAGGCCCAGGGGTAGACCGGGACAATAATTCGGGCCAGGAATTTCTTACCATCCCAGGCCACGCCACCACCAGCACAACCAAATAACCTGCAGGTGTGTTTTGTGCTCTAAGGTACCTGACAGTTCCTGCTCTGACTCCTTAACGCTTTTCGCCACCTCCATGCCAGCAGGAGCTCTTGCAGCACAACTGCTGCTCACTGAATTGACACCGCTTTCTTGTAAAAGACTAATTCAAGCGTGTATAAAAGTCCATCTATTCAAATTTACGAATTGACTATTTGATGCACTGGCTATATTCATACAACAACAAATATTTTCTTAATATCAGTGGAATGATTTTAATAATTATATGATTTGGAAGTGGAGTTTATGCAGGGTACACTAAATCAGAATTCAAGGGCATTTAAGCATTACATTTCCACTGGCTCTTTGGTAACCATATTCAGAAAATTTCAAAACCTTAAAACCTTCGTTGAATGAGTCAGTTTTAGACCGCCTTGGTTCCTCACTGTGACTAACCTCAGAAAATCAAGGTCTATGTTTTCCCTGTCGCAACTGCAACCAAGCAGATACCTGAGAGAGACGCATGACCGCCATGGATTGTTTTTTTTTTTTTTTTTTATTAAGAGCGACCCGGACATCTGCGGTGGCAGGTCACAGTCCGGGCCACTGGGAAAACTCCCGATGCCCAGTCCCCCAAGGTGGGTCAGGATGAGTTTTTATGTGTAGTCCCTGGTTGACAGCATTAGATGCCTACTGGGTAGCTAAACTGCAGGGGGTCCAGCAGGGGCCCTGTGTTCTCCTTCAGCGTCAGATTAAGATGAAGGATACAGTCATCAGAGCCCGAAAGCCTGACAGGGAAGTGAAAGGTGTGCTTCTTTTAAAGCTGTGTAACAGTTTGATGAGAGTTTTCTTGGATTGTCCCTTCCTTTGAAGCAAATACTTCAATTATTTCATAATTCTGGGGTAAAGAAAACATTTCAGACATATTGTTTTTGTTGCGTGGTGAGAAATATGCCCACTTAACCAATTTAATTTGATTGAACTCACTCACTTTTCCTGCACAGAGGGATTGGTGAAGAAAGTAAGAGTGCTCACTCCATCCTTTGTTTACAACAATAGGCTGTTTCACTCTTTGTCTTCGCTATCTCCACATACAGTACGGTTGTACCTTTATGTTTAAAGAGCTGTTGCTCCTAAATCCTGCTTATTTTTGTCAGTAAGCTGTTTCAAAATTACGTTATCAGCTTGTGAAACTCCGGTTGCCTCCGATTGAAGCCTGTATGCTGTTGCGATGACCCAGATCACTGAGAATTTGCACAGGTATGTCAGCTTGGAAAAGCCTTTCTGTAATTTGTAATATGTTTTCTGACTATAAAATATGAAAATCGTCCTTTAACCTAATATGCCGTTTGGAGTCCCAGGTGAGAGTACAGTAAATAACATTTTGAATTACACAAAGCAAAATGTTAACAGTCTTATAAAATTCAGATATGCTAAAAAATAATCCATACTGTATTCAGAGGGAGTAGACTTACTTACCTTGAGGGAGCAGTATGTGCATATTTATAATTATTATTATATTAATCAAAACTACTAAACCTGTCTTGAATGACCGCCCCAGGTCTACGGTGTTTTATTCTCTAAGATTAATGTTCAAATACTGCTTTCATTACAAACTTCACAATGTTCCTACAATTATAATAAAGGAAATTCACTGTAAAAGCTTCGTTGAGAAGATTTTTATATGGCACCAGGGATAAATAAATAAATAAAAAAATTTAATTAATTTATTTGGCTTGGACAATAATTATGTACCAGATGTGAAATATAAAACTAATGATTTCACATCATTAATACATTTATGAACCCTAATTGGCTGAAATATTTATTATTTTATTCATTACACGAGTCTGAAGGTTTTCCGTGATATTCATGCAGCTTTTCAGACTGCAGCTGTCCTGCTTATAGGTACAAAGGGCATACGATGTTCAATTAAACAGATGTGTTAACAGAGCCGGTTATTATGTGGAAACCATAAGCCGTTATATATTAAAGGAGCAATAAGCAATAATGACACCTAGTGTTACAAATCAGAACAACACATGCACATCACTAGACACGGACAACATCCATTTCCTCAACGGTCCTGTTGCTGTGAAACCCCCCTGAATTTTTACTTACACTGGACAGGTACATAATGTTGTATTCTGTTCAAGTTCTGATCCGCTTCTCTTACTGGCTTCCATGGTTGCAGGCTGCTGCTCTTTTGCCAACATAAAATACAAAATGCTGCGCTCTGTGTTGGGAACCGGGGGAACTCTTATATGATTGGTTCGGGAACCAGGAAGTAAACACTACACTCTGCACCAAAGCAATTCCGGACTGTACCTCTAGGTTTTAAAGGAGAAAAACTTGACTAAGACATTGTTGATGGAGCGGACCGATTGTTTATAGAGAAAGTTGCTTCCATCCCAGGTGAAAATGAATGATTTTGGTTAATTTTGCAGTAAATTTCTTACTTATTGCTCCTTTAATGCTGAGAATACCTCAATCAGGCATTGTATCTACTGCTGGTTCTAACCTTGTTTTCCCCTATCACACAACCAAAGTGATGTATTATCTGCTGTTCAGCAGTTTTGGTGAAAACAGCTGCATTGCCTGTAGGCAGCGGAGCAGAAACCTGAAAGTGATAGTTACACAACAATTACTAGTGGAAATTTGAAAAATAACCTAATTCGAGCTGTTCTATGGCCATACACACACACACACTGACCCCCCCCCCCCCCCCACACAGACTTTTTTTCTGGAAAATGCAGTTTGTCCACTTTATGATGATGGGTTTTAAAAGGCCCTTTAATGACAGACTGAACTCTCAGCCGGATCCTGCTGAGCGCTGCTGTCTGTAGGGTTCCGTCCTTTGCAGGTGCATTAATTGCACCGTTATAAACTAGTTAATGTACAACCAAGCTGAAATGTGGACCTTTGGCTTCCGCTTACGTTGCTGTAACTTCATCGGTGGATTAGGCATTACAGGGCTTATTATTCAAACCTGGAGCATTCCTGTTGTCGGTGTTTCCTTCTAACCTTCAACTTATCCCTTCAGATATGACAGGACCAAAGTTCGCGATGTGGAAATGGTTTTAGATTTTGAATGGATTCCAAGAGTGGATGAAGAAATTATGTGCCATAATTGAAGGTAAGTAAACCTTTGTTGAGATTCTAATAATCATAATAGATTATGTAACAGTGAACACTTTGGATTGCCCTTTATGAGACTACGTAATCAGCACTATTCTATATAACTGAATAAATAATTAAATATAAAAAGATCTATATCCAATAGAAAACACAAGGGAGTCTGATCTATGATTCATATTTGACAGATTGTTCACATACGTTGAAAAAAGTCAAAGCTGATCCATGAGGGGAATTAAAGAGCTTTGTTTTGTTTTTTTACTTCTACAGCAGGCTGCCTTTGTGCAGTTAAATGAGCTCTGCTGTATAACATCAGACATTTCTTGACGTTCCAGATTAACCTTAAACTGTAACACTGCTTCAAAGTTATTCTGTCAGAAAATGTCAGAAATTCTGTAATTCATTTTTAATGCTGAACGTGGATAAGCCTCATGCTTTGCACATTATAAATAGCAATTCACAAGGCTTTCCCTACCGGAACACAGTGGCGGTAATTATTGCACAAGTAACATTCAGGGTGTGCCGCTCCACCTGAAACAGTTGAAACTGGAGGCACACATATATATATATATATATACATATATATATATATATATATATATATATATATATATATATATATATATATATATATATATATATATATAAATGAAGGGAACACTTGGAGTTACATTGTGTTGTTTAAGTGTTCCCTTTATATTTTTGAGCTATATACATATATATATATATATATATATATATATATATATATATATATATATATATATATATATATATATATATATAGAGAGAGAGAGAGAGAGAGAGAGAGAGAGAGAGAGAGAGAGAGAGAGAGATAGTATAGATAAATAAATAATATAGGTAACCTGAATTTAAAAGTGTGTTTCAATTAACCTAGTCTAAGTATGTTTCTCAAATGCTTTTAAAATACATTGAAATAATTTTTGCTGTTGGTTTGTTATATCCAACAGGTCTCTATTAAAAATGGGACATTGGATCTTTAATACCAGTATAAATGAAGGTTAAATAAAAATAAAAAAATAACCCTTTAATTTAACACAGAATAGACCCACTTCGGTGTCATTATAGCCAGCAGCAAAGTCCACCGGCTTAAGTCTAACCCTATTTTCTCAGAGAGCTTACACTGAGCACAAAAGGGTGGTGCTCTCTTCTCATTTACTGGACTTAATAATAAAAATATAAAACTTATTTGAAGCCCCAAACCAAGCTTTTAGCAGTATGGCACCCTGGACAGAGAGGAAAGTTATAAAATCTTCAAATAAATAAATAAAAGTGAAGCGCTATTTCTCAAGTGAGCCTCTCAAGAACCTCTACTTCCTTGTTAATGCCACTAATAGCTCCTTGAGTCTAAAACCCCTGCCTTAGAGGTGTGCAGTGCACTTGTGCAATAAACAAGCCACATGGCCCTTTTAATATCCCGTGTGCAGCTGAAGGGCTGCTGTCCAACGTTAACACAAACAGTAAAACCTTTAAAAAGCAAAAGCAGGATCTCAATAGAGGAAAGATTTTCATAACTTTTTGACAGTTAACTTCATCTAGTAATGAAAGCAAAAAAGAGGGAAAGCCTCAGGCCAGAATCCCCTCCTCCTCCTCTTCTATTGAGTGGGAGGTGGTGAGAGTAGGTGCATTTAACGCTGTCACAATGTAAATATCACGACAGGAAATTGCAGGTGTGGTTAAACCTGGGTGTGGACACAAATACATCAAACCCTCCCTGCTTCACGCACACTGATGGGAGGAGAGCCCAGCAGTAGCTTATTATTACATAACTAAATTCATAAAAATCTGTCTTCACCAGGAAACATCGAGGTAATCACCACGTCTTACACAACATAAGGTAAGAACAATCTTGACATTTGAAGTTTACTAGTTTTCTAACACCTTTGTATGTATTTGTTTTTGGCGAATCTCTGCAATTTGAAAGAATGACACTTTAAAATCATACTTATAAAAGAAGATACTTTCTTTATCTTAGGGTAATTTTTTCATCAATGTTATATATTTGATTTGAAGACAGAAATATAGGGATGTATTTAGGGTCCAGCATTGACAAAGCTCATTGTGCATGCCGAGTGAAAACGCAGCAAATTGACTGGAAACCAGTCCTACCTGTCCCCGTAATGGATGCAGTGCTGCTCTCTGCTTTGAATCCGTTATTTGCTTTTTCTTCCATGATGCTCGAGCAAAATAGATGTTCACAACAGGGACTAACAAACGTTTTCAACAACAGTCAATTATCTCCAGTTAACCAAATAAACGTGAAAAAAAAAGGTACTTGTTGACATCTCTGTGAAAACATTAGCCCAAAATTAAATAATTGATAAGCTAAAAGTGGATTTAGGGTGGAATGCATTGACAACCATGATAATTTGGCCACAATATATTTAAAACTGTGGCTGCAGCCTTGGAAGAAATTCACTTCAAATCTTCATATTTGCTGTAAATATTTTGTGCTGGGAAGTCAGTTCTTTATTTCTGACTTCTGTTTGTCCAGTTTCTTCATCTACTTCACTTTAAAATAGTAAATAGCACGTTGAAAGCTTTATATGTATTTTAGGATCAATTTATTCAATGATAAACCCCTAGTTATTTTTGTATATGTCCTAAAAACACCAATTTTAATTCAGGTCAGTTTATTCAAACAGTGCCGACTCACAAGATTTGTCTTGCCAATGTGTTTTACAAGACAATCAGGTCCAATACATATCCACTTATACAGAAACTAAATTAGTCCGATGAGATCTAAGCAAATAGCCAGATACAATTTCAATAACATACAGTCAAATTCAGTCGTATCTATAATACCAAACAATCAATTTCTCTTTATGATCCTATTTAATAATTACATTGTCATTTACTCTGTCACAGCCCATCCTCCTGAGCAAGCATATGGCGACAGTGGAAATGAAACAACTTCCTTTCAAACTTATAGACCCAATAAGTCAATTTCTCTGAAATCTGTCTATGAATTAGACTAGAATTTCTAGTCTTCTAGAATCAACAGCCAGAATACAAGATAAACTGAAAAAACTGTTGCTGAAGAAAGATTGCATAAAACAAAACTTAAAGGCATAGGGAGGAGTTCCAGCCCACAGCTATCTGGCACTTTTCAATGGATTTCTCACTAAGCCCTGCACACCAATACAGAACATCTTATTATCAGCCTTCATCCTTCCACACAAAGTCTTCGTAGGCAATAAAAGGCAGCAGACTCATGCTGCAAGTTGACACGAGGACAATAAAAATACGGTTTATGGTTAACATCATAGTTGTATTTTTATATGATATCAGGTACTTTTTTTGAACTATGCCTTCAATACCTTTTACTATCATCTCCATTTTTGGAGAAGGCTCCAGCTTGGTGTCATAAACTACTGATAAATGTCCACGTGTTTGCTGTAAACCCAACCCTGAGGGATCAGCACACCGTTTGAACTCAGTGTGAAAGGACAACACTACAGACACACAATGCCATGTAACGTTCAACAGAATCTACATAGCGAAATAGTGGGGAAAAAACCTACAATAGAGTCATGTCTAAAATGCTAAACTCCTGGTTATTTCTATCATCTCTGATAATATGAAAGTTGTGTGTCTTTGGGAACCTGGTGGAGTCCAGCTGACCTGATCTATCTCACTTCAGGAATCACTGCTCAGCAGATTACACCTATGGAAAAGATTAGAGGCACTATCAGGGCTATAATTCAAGTCTCCAATATCTGTAGATACAGTGTGTTGCAAAACTGCCCCTATCCATTAAACGGTCTCACGTTTTTCCACACTGACCAACACAAAGCCGCACATAACTGAGAAGAGGAGGTCAATGATACGTTGTTTAAATTGATTTTTTTTTCTAATTACAACCTGAAAAGTGTGGCCTGCCTTTTGCATTCAGCTCCCCTGAGTCAAACTGTGGAACCACCTTTTACCTCAGGTACAGGTTGATAATCAGTCCAAGGTCGTGTCCAGACGTCAGAGGGCCGAAGAGGTATCCAGAATGAGAATGGCGGTCAGAACAGGCGATGCAGACATGAACGCTGGACAGCAAGTCTCACAAGGCTCAAAGACGACCTGGCACTGATTGGTTGTGAGGTAGAAATAGGCAGAGACAGAGGTGTGCTGCAGGTAATTAAAGTCGGTGCAGGGCAGGAGAAGCTGCTCCACTAATTAGCTGAGTGGAGCAGAGCAGATGGTGGGGAGCGGACAGCCAGCCCAAAAAAAACCAACCACAGGCAGGTGTGCAGGACAGATGTGCAGGTGTTAGTTTTTGACCACACAGGTTTTGAAATCGCCTGAACGAAGCACATCCTTCCACCTGTTTGCTTTTTGTTTAGTGCCAGGACTTCAACAGGACATCCTCCTGTTTTTCTTTCAACAGTAGCTTTTTTGTTGCCACTCTTTAATAAAAAAAGCATATTTGTGGAGTGCTCAACCATGTCCTTTCAGCAGATGCTCTTGCGTATGTGAGCTGTGCATCTCCGCAGCTCACCCAGAGTAACCATTGGTCTTTTGGCTGCTTCTCTTATTGGTGCTGTCATCCTGGCCTATCTGCTGAGTTCCTTGGCTTTTATGATGCTGTTTGTTCACTAATTTTCTCTTAACAAAGCCCCAGGGCCTTCACAGAACAGCTGTATTTATTCAGAGATGACATTACACATGCGTGGACTCTTTTTAATTAGGCGACCTCTGAAAGCGTGAATGGAAAAGCACTCTTCAGGTTTTTATTTGTATAAAACGATGAAACCCATGTATCCTTTTCCTTTCTCTTCACACGTACGCAGTAATTTGTGTTGGTTCATTGTATAAAATCCAAATATAATACATTGAAGTTTGTCGTTATAACGTAGCCAAATAAAAAAAAAAAGTTTAGGGGGTAGCAATGCTTTTGAAAGGCACCGCATCCGAGGACCAAACGAACCCTAACGCACGTTTAATTACATGGCAATCAGGTAGAAAGCCGATTCTGATCCTGCATTCATCATCCAGTGAGAGTAGCGTGGCATCCCTCTGAGTCGTGCAGGGCGACAGCTGCACTCCTGGGTTCTCAGTGTTTGCTTATCGGCGCTGTTGTATCTCATACCTCAGTAAAGAGGCAGTTAAAGCGCAGCTGATTGCAGGACTTGCACAGCGCTTTGACTAGAGCCTGACGCTCATTAGTGCTTTAAAAGCTGCCTCGCTGCCAGTTATGCAATCTTTCAAAAGCCTCTAAGTTATCTCAAGAACATCTTTTTTTCCACTGATATGATAGAGATGTACTATAGATCTATGCAAATGTCGTATAAAAGTTGTGTTTTCTACTTTGGAGTACTTTAAATGAGTTATAATCTATCATGAGTTTCTGAGGTGCACAGAGAATGGCATGAAAAAAGAAGATAGAGGGGGGAAAAAGGCGTGACTGGTTCAAGATGACAGTAAGGCATCAGCAGCTCTAATAACCCCTTTTTACAACTAAGATATACAGAATAAAATCCCTGAAAGCAAAGCAAGTCGAATCTGGAAGTAGATGGGCTAAGGACAGAAAACTGAGGCTCCAGTTCCCTCAAGTTTACCAAAACTGGACAGTAGCAGACTGGAAAAACATTCGCCTTATCAGACATCCAGGTGGTGGGATTAGAAATGGGTAAACACATTATTCAGACATGGATTTTTCCTGCCTTATATCAAAGGTCCAGCTTCCCCAAGTGGTGTAATGATGTAGAGATATAGCTCCTTGGCACGCCTTTTGCCCCTATGTGTCAGCTGGGCATTGCTTAAACATCTTAGCTAACCTCTGTATAGTTACTGATCATGTACATCCCTTTTCGACCAAAGGCTACCCGTCTCTTCCAGCAGGATAGTGTATCACGTTGAGAAGGCCACGTCATTTTAAACCGGTTTCTTGAACATGACAAGGAACTCCTCAGTCACCAGATACAAGCAGTCAATCCAAGATCGCACCTTTAGGGATGTGGTTGGATGAAAGACTTGCACCTCAGACATGCAAACAAATCTGCAGCTGCATGATGCTATTAAGGCAACACAGACCAAAGCCTTGTTGACTATATGCCAAAAGAATAAAAGTCAGAAGTCAGAACAATTTGAAAGCTTTAAAGCGATAGGATTTGCAAGCAGCTAGTGTGTTGTATGGACGTCTTCAACGTACGTATGTTTTACTATCACAGGTAAAGCAGACAGCTGCTGGACAGTCGATGGAGGACACACAGAATAAAAGCCAGCAAATGCTATATGCCATACACCCATTTAAAATATTCCTCAGAACTGGATGGAGTTGATTGGGAAGCCTCCAGTAGTGGAGGCTGGGGCCCAGGGTGCTTTTCTTTTAAATTTGTGCTCAAAATAACACAAATTAATCGAAATATGTTTACTTCAGCAACAATCCGCAGGAAATTCAAATAGTTTAAAAAATGTAATTATTAATGTAATGATTATTTAAGTGGTTTGCAATTGCTGAAATGCTATGTTCCTCCCTCAGTAGTGGGGGCCGGGGCTCAAGAGGTTTAAACAGAAGGCAGCTTCATATTGTAGTTCTGGTTTTGGATTGTTATTCATGTTGTCAGTTGTAGAAGTTCTGGTTTTGGATTGTTATTTACTGGTCCAGAGTTGAAGGTTACTTTATTAATACCTGTAGGTAAAATTGTTTTGCAGTGGTTCACAAAAAAAAATCAGACTTAGTGTCTGTATACACCTCTGTAATGTATGTTAGGTTTGTGTGTGGCCAGCCTGGCCAGCTGAAAGCTTTGCTAAGGACAACACAGTCTTTTTGGGCCCCCCCTCCTACACCTGCCGCCACCACACACACACACACACACACACACACACACACACACACACACACACACACACACACACACACACACACACACACACACACACGCGCACACCAAAAAAAGTAAACTTAACTGTATACTTCATTCTCCTATGCCTTTTATTTTATTCATTAACCTGCTGTTTATAGAAATATTGTTTTTGTCCTCCAAACAAGTCTTAGATGACTTTACTTCATAAATGTGGTTAGACCCTCTGAATCTGCTGGCAGTTCATTTGCCATCTCTGAGAAAGGCTTCCTTTTTGCCATTAAACGCACAACATTCATTCGATCAGAATCAGTCATTTTTGTTGGCCATAACGCGGGATCATTGAAATTAACGGGGTGGTCCCTCTCTGAGCGACTATGCTCAGACTCTCCAATCGGGCAGCACTGATAAACGCATTGCTTCTTACCTGGCTCTGGATGGGCATCATTCCTCTGCATTTCCGTCCCTAGACCTGTTCCTGACTTATCCTCAGTTTTTAAAAAAATATTTACTCATAAAATCCCTCGAGCCTTTGGTGTCATCTTCTCTTTTTCTCTTGTCTTTTCTGTGCACCTGTGATTCTTAGTTTGCTGCGAAACGAACTTTCAAAGTTGCAGCCAGCCGCTGTCCTAATGGTCAAACCATTTTATGTTGGGGTGGGGGGGAGTTCCAATGGCCCCTTATTTAACGAAAACATATTACATATACCCAATGCAGATATATATGTATATATTTAGTAACTCTAAAATTAAATATTTTTCACACAAATATTTTCTGAAAAATTACTTTGCCTGTATTTTAATGGTCAGAGTGTCAGTTTTGTCCCCCCCCTCCGTCCTGGGCCTGGGACAATGGACCCGTTTGTCCCCCCCTGTCAGCGGGCGTGTGGCCAGGTGGTTATAATATCAAACCTCCCTCCATCTGTTGAAGTTTAGACCTGGTTGGAACTAAATGAAAGAAATTAAAAGTGTGAGGCTGGCACCCATGATGTGTGACTATGTTCTGCAATGGATCTTGGTTCAGCGTTACGCCGGATGACCGGCATTTACATGTTTGACGGCGCCCAGGGAAGAGGACAGATCTTAACCCAAACATTCAAAACTGTGGAGACAACCACAGTGACGCCAGCAGAGTGCAGGGAACCGCAGCGCGTGCTTCCAGACCACCTCTAGTGGTGAATCATCTGTTGAAAGATGAGCACTGACCATATTTCTAAAGCTAAAGTGCCCCAGACCTCGCTTGCCTCAGAGGTTCTTCTAGGTTCTTTTGTGACCTCCTGGATGAGTCGTTAGTGCGCTCTTATTGACATTTTGGAAGGCGGACCATATTTTAGAAAGATTTAATTGAATAGACAAGTTAATTTTATGGTTTCTCTTTTTGTAGGAAATGGCTTTAAATGTGGTTCATAAGAATCCCACAGTCTTAGAAACTGATTCGTACCCCATTCATGAATGATAGATGTTAGTGACGATGTTTCTCATTGGTTCTTGCATTTCTTGAGCTGATAGATTGTGTTACTTTTTGGGATCTTTTAGTCAACTCCGTGATGTCCGACAGCTTCTAATTGAGCGATTTCCTGGTTGTACAAGTCAGGCAGGAAACCACGCCTTGGTCTGGCCAGTGAAATTGTTCTAAAAGCATTTAAAAAAAAAAGCAGAAGAAATCTTTAGATATATTTTTAACTTTTAACAGAGTCTCTGGTCATATTTATCTTAGACTAAACTTTACAGGAATGTATGAAAGTTTTACCCTCAAAAATAAAATAAAAAGTTCTGTATTGCTTTTCTCAAGCTAATGTCCTTACTTGTTACTTTTATGACTTTATATGAAGTTGAACACACAATTATTCTGATATTAATTGTTTTTGTATTGAAAAATAAGCAGACAGCGACATGATGTTTGAAATAACTGTAGTGATGCTACAGTTACATTGTATGCCTACCATAAGTAACCAATGAAAGTGGATTTTAATAGAGCTTGTGTTTCTAGTGCTTGGGTACCATGGCTTTGCATGGTTAGTAATGCAGGTATGCACTGCCTGTAAGAGTTCTTGTATTTATTGATCATACACTGCAAAAACGGAACTTGAAGTAAGTAAAATTTTCTTGAAATTAGTGTATTTGTCCTTGATTTGAGCAGGTAAATAAGATGATATGCCAATGGAATAAATTTTTTTTTTTACCTTAAAATAGGAACAATTCACCTCCATCATCTTATTTTAAGTGTAGTGTTTCTAATTATCTTATTTTAGAGGTAAATAAATACTATTCTATTGGCAGAGAATCTTATTTACCTGCTGAAATCAAGGACAATTAACATTAACATTAATTTAAAAATGGTTTTGTTTACTTTTACTTCCCTTTTTTGCAGTGTATCTGCCTTAAAGCCACTTGCATTGAGTCATATAGAAAACTGCTTCAGCTTGTCACTTTCTTCCTCTTCTGCTCGTTGTAGTTCACCGCGAAGATGAACAGCAAGGACAGAGATGCTTTTGCAAACATCAGTCGGAAGCCAGGCCTGCAGATATGGACCATCAATGTAAGAACGTCCTAAAGACATGAATAAGAGCCTTAAATACTACAGTCTAGTGCATTTCACGACACGTGAGATGAAGTCTTGCTACAGTGGTTTAAACCATTACATTTTCTTTATGCAGAAAATGCGGATGGAGCCGGTTCCAACCAAGGCCTTCGGGAACTTCTTTGAGGGGGACTGTTACATTATTCTGAATGTGAGTGTGGCACAGGTCGACTTAATTTAATGAGACTCTGATAAGGTTGCGCGTACAAATGTGAATGATTAACACGTGCGCCTTTATCAATTCCGCACTCTACTCCAGATCATCAAGAATAAAGGTGCGGGAGAGTCGATCGACATCCACTATTGGATAGGAAAGACCTCCTCCCAGGACGAGCAGGGATCTGCAGCTCTCTACGTCACCCAGCTGGATGATTACTTGGGTGGGTGCCCAGTGCAGTACAGGGAGGTGCAGGGCTTCGAATCGCCAAAGTTCAGGAGCTACTTCAAAAATGGGCTGATGTAAGTTGTACAATACACTTGCCTGAATGTTAAAGCCCCAATACGTAACTTTTGACCCACATGTTTGGCTAATTTGAGATATATTATTCAACTTTCCATGCCAATATAGCACTCAGCGTGTACTGATGGTCTGTGCCCTTCTCAAAAACCCGGCTATGTAACTTGAGAGGCGCGGATCCGTCACTCAGAAAGTCATGTGACCTGGAGCGCCCCTTAAAGAAGAGAGCTAGCACATAATAGTGGCCTGCAGGGGCGCTAAACCTGGAACTTTCAGGCCCCCTAGTGGTCAAAAGTCTCATATTGTTTCTTTAAGGAAGGACTAGAATTACCAAAAAAAGATCACACACACACTCATATTGTAATCTCTCTAAAATATGGATTAAACTGCTAATCCCTTTGTCTGAAATCATCACCACATACGACAAAATTTCATTCACAGGTCACGGTTTTTTCTTTTGCGGTGGAAAAAATAGCCTTTGTCTTTATTGCTTATGGCGTGTCGGGCCTCGTTTTTATTACAGCTGAACTTTGGTCACTGATCTCTCTGCAGCTACAAGAAGGGTGGAGTGGCCTCAGGTTTTAACCACGTCGACACAAACGTCTACAACGTCTTGCGGCTGCTGCACGTCAAAGGGAGGAAGCACGTTTCAGCGTCAGAGGTGTGCAGAGAAGAATAGTGCCTGCCGTCACTGCAGTCTGTGTTGTACCTCTCACTCCCTCCTTCACACAGTCCCACTACAGGGGTGTTGCTGCTCATGTTATAATCATTTTTAGCGGATTTGTTTTAGTAGCTGTCACAATAGGTGTTAATGATCTGAGAAAAGCTGTGATTTTGTACTATTTTACTATTGTAGCCACGCAGTTGTTTGGAATTCCCATTTGATTGTATTTACAAATGCAAACTGTGATTTTTTTGTTTGCAGGTTGAGGTGTCATGGAACAGCTTTAACAATGGAGACGTGTTTCTTCTGGACCTTGGGAAAACCATCATTCAGTGGAATGGCCCTGAGTGCAACAGGAGAGAGAAGCTCAAGGTATGAGCAGATGTGCATTTGAAGCGGTGAAAGAAAAGCACTGAAGAAAAAATAGTTAATGTACCTTTAAAATCTGATCAATTTCTCAAAGTTTTTAAAGCCCTGTTTCCATTGAATGTGAAATTAAATGTTAACTGTTTTGTTAAATAAAGTCACAACTTTAATTAAAATATAATAAATTGTGCAAAACATTAGCATCTTATTTTTCAATACCTCTCCTAATCAGGAAAAAAAGAAAACATAACTGACAAAATTAAAGCCTTTGTTTTTTTTTTCTCCTTGTTTGATGTGAGGATTAAACATAATTTCCCCCACTCTTGTGATAAAAGTGCCTTTTACTGACTCAAAAAGTTCAATTTGCTTCATGCAGATTACCCCTCATCAGTAATGAGCCCACAGTTTCTGATATTAATTTTACATACGAGAATCATGAGCTTTGATGGGTTTCCACTAAAAAAAGACTATTCATAAAAAGTTATAACTTTTAGCATTCCTCGTTAAACATTTGTATTTCAATGCAGTTTCATATTTGTGTTTTATGCATTTTCACAATATGGTAATTCCAGTTAGCGCAGGGTGAAGGCTGTTAAATGAGAATTAACATGAAACAATAAGGAAACTTTTTTTCCTAAATTTGGCTCAGCAATTTCCACTAAATAAAAATATTAACAAGTGATTGTTAAGTAGCATTTCATTATTTGCCATAATATAATGTTATGGTAAAAAAAAAAATGTTTTAATTCTAATAAATTGTCAACAGCTGTCAAGAACCAGACAGGAGACCCCAAAATTAAGTGGACTAAAAGATACATAATTAAATTTCAATTCAATTCAATTTCAATTAAATTTTATTTATATAGCGCCAATTCATGAAACATGTCATCTCAAGGCACTTTACAAAGTTAAGTTCAATCATATTATACAGATTGGTCAAAAATGTTCCTATATAAGAAAACCAGTTGATTGCATCAAAGTCCCGACAAGCAGCATTCACTCCTGGGGGACCGTAGAGCCACAGGGAGAGTCGTCTGCATTGTACATGGCTTTGCAGCAATCCCTCATACTGAGCAAACATGAAGCGACAGTGGAAAGAAAAAACACCCGTTACCGGGAAGGAAAAACCTCTAGCAGAACCGGGCTCAGTATGAACGGTCATCTGCCTCGACCGACTGGGGGTTAGAGAAGACAGAGCAGAGACACAGCAAGAGAGACAAAAAGCACAGAAGCACACATTGATCTAGTAATCTGTTCTACATTAGATGGTAATAGTGGTGATCTGTCCTCCCTGGATGATTTCACAGTCAACAGAACGTCAGACCAGGTGTACCTACTATGAAGAAAAAAGAGAGAGAACAAAAAGTTAAAAGCTGAAATGACAACAGTCATTTCAATGTAATGCAATGCAAATCTGGAGAACAGTAGAAATCAGTAGAGTGAGAAAAATAGGCCCTGATGTCCTCCAGTAGCCTAAGCCTATAGCAGCATAACTATAGAGGTAGCTCAGAGTAACATGAGCCACTCTAACTATAAGCTTTGTCAAAAAGGAAAGTTTTAAGATTAGTCTTAAAAGTAGATAGGGTGTCTGCTTCACAGACCAAAACTGGGAGTTGGTTCCACAGGAGAGGAGCCTG
The DNA here is from genome assembly GCA_037039145.1 of Fundulus diaphanus. Lineage (NCBI taxonomy): Eukaryota > Metazoa > Chordata > Actinopteri > Cyprinodontiformes > Fundulidae > Fundulus > Fundulus diaphanus. The sequence continues at coordinate 21,133,822 of CM073137.1, read as the reverse complement.
ATAGCTAAAGGATCTGCCTCCCATTCTACTTTTAGAGACTCTAGGAACCACCAGCAGACCTGCAGTCTGAGAGCGAAGAGCTCTGTTAGGAACATACGGGGTAATCAGAGCTCTGATATATGATGGAGCTTGATTATTAAGGGCTTTATACGTTAGAAGAAGAATTTTAAATTCTATTCTTGATTTAACAGGAAGCCAATGAAGGGAAGCTAAAATTGGAGAAATATGATCCCTCTTGTTGATTTTCATCAGGACTCTTGCTGCAGCATTTTGGATCAGCTGAAGACTTGAACTGCATGTTGTGGACTTCCTGATAGTAAAGAATTACAATAGTCCAGCCTTGAAGTAACAAATGCATGGACTAGTTTTTCAGCATCACCCCTGGACAGAATGTTTCTAATTTTGGCAATATTCCTGAGGTGAAAAAAGGAAACTCTGGAAACCTGTTTAATATGGGATTTAAATGACATGTCTTGGTCAAAAATAACACCAAGGTTTTTTACTTTATTACCAGAGGCCAAGTTAATGCCATCCAGATTAAGTGATTGATTAAGAAGTTTATTTTTTGAGGACTTTTGGCCCAAAGATTACAACTTCGGTCTTGTCAGAATTTAGATGCAGGAAATTTAAAGTCATCCAGCTTTTGATGTCATCAAGACATGACTGCAGTCGAAGTAATTGATTGGATTCATCAGGATTTATGGATAAATATAGCTGAGTGTCATCAGCATAACAGTGGAAATTAATCCCATGCTGTCTGATAATTTTGCCGAATGGAAGCATATATATAGTAAAGAGAATTATGATTATGATTATGAATTATGAAATGGAAATTATGATTTCCATTATTCTAAAAACTAATGCCAGGCCATTTTACGACACAGATTAATTTGTTTTCTCTACAGCCTGTGGTGCAAATGAATACACTTTATTTTAAAAGTGTATATTCTAATCTATGTACGAAGAAGCTTCCATCTGATTTCCCCGATGACTTTAACGCCTGTGGCATGAGGCACCCACAATGAGAGGAATAAGTATAGACAATAGAATAAACACTTACTGATGATAGCATTATTATTTTCTTTCACTAACTATTGACGTGACACAGGCAAATACGTAACAACCCTATTGATTATAAGCTACACTCATTAGCACTGTCAGCATTAACTGACGGCTAACATTATACAGTCACGCATTAGCCAATGCTAATTACTCACACAATTCCTCGAACTTCAAACACCCTCTCCAAATATTAAACATGGAAATATAAAACTAACATCTATGCTTAAAAGGTGTTAGACTTTTTGGGACCTATCTGACTTAAATTAGAAGATATTTTCATTCTGTTCTCTCCACTGTGTTCGCAGGCAGTGTTGCTGGCACAGGACATCCGGGACCGGGAGCGCGGAGGTCGCGCTGATATCCTTGTCGTGGAGGGAGCGCAAGAGAAGGACACACCTGAGCTGGTAAAAATGATGACCGACGTGCTCGGCAAGAGACCCGGCCAGCTGAAGAAGGCCGTTCCTGATACCAAACACGACGAAGAGCAGAACAACAACGTCAGGCTCTACCAGTAAGAGCACGAGTGTTTGGTGTTTCAGCGTTGTGACTCTTAGATTATTTCAGAAAATTCTAACGGTGCCATACAACCTCTTCTCTCTGTCAACAGTGTTCATGACAACAGTGGGAACGTAGTGATCCAGGAAGTGGGCATACAGCCTCTAACACAAGATCTGCTGCGCTCCTCTGTAACTACCTTTCATCTTCGCTCGCTTTTCTTCTGAAGCTGTTTGTCGAGAACGTGGGACCTTTCACATGTGATCGTTTCTTTGTCCCTGGTGTTAGGACTGCTATATTTTGGACAACAGAGGCTCTAATGTGATGGTCTGGAAGGGCAAAAAGGCCTCAAAGGATGAGCGTCGAGAGGCCATGAAGAGAGCAGTGGTGAGGACGCAAACGAATGAAATATGAGGCTTAATCTGAATTACGTTTCTGTATAACTTCTGTACAACTTGTTACATTAACCTTTTCTTTTGGAGCTGTGTAAGGGATTCATATGTATCTTTGGTTTGCCACCAGGACTACATTAAAACCAAAAACTACCCGTCCAGCACCAGTGTGGAGGTGATGAGTGAGGGAGGAGAGTCAGCGATGTTTAAGCATCAGTTCAAAACCTGGAGGGAAAAAGGCCAAATTACTGGTCTGGGCAACACCCACACTGTGGGAAAGATAGGTAATGTCAATTCCACATTTCCTACCTAGCTCATAATTAGCCAGCACAAGCCATAAAAAGATAAGTGCTTTCCAGACACTATTTATGAAACAGACAAAATATTATATCAAATAGAAAATTATAACACAGCATTGTATAAAAAAGGTTAGGAAAGCATAAATATAATAATACTTGACAAAGATTGTTTTCATTTAAATCATACATGTACTGGTTGTAGATGACAAATTGAGTGAATGTTGATTTATTAACCAATACTTTGGCATACCGTGCAGCCAAGGTTGAGCAAGTAAAGTTTGACGTGATGGAGCTCCACGCTCACCCTGACAAGGCGGCAAAGCAGCACTTGGTTGACGATGGTTCAGGAGACGTGAAGGTAGGAAGGACGCACTTCGAAGTAAAAATGAAAACCAAAAGCATACTCATATTAAGATTGCTCTAAAGGAGAGCTAAAGTTCCAGAAATGTTGACTTTCATCCTTCAGGTGTGGCGCATTGAGAAATTGGAGCTGGCCGAGGTGCAGCCGAATACGTATGGGCAGTTTTACGGAGGAGACTGCTACTTGGTGCTGTACTCATACCAGGTGTCAAACAGAGAGCACTACATACTCTACATGTGGCAGGTCAGTTTCATCAGAACACGAGTCGCAGTTTTTCCCCACAAACCGACAAACTTCTTACCGATTTCATTTCTAAAATCTTTTACATCAGGGACGTCACGCCACCAAAGACGAGATCACAGCCTGCGCCTACCAGGCTGTCGCGATTGACAATATGTACAACGGCGCCCCGGTCCAGGTCCGAGTGGTGATGGGAAAGGAGCCTCGCCACTTCCTGGCTATTTTCAAAGGAAAACTCATCATTTTCGAGGTTTGACTTTAACACTGAGGGTTACTTTAGTCCAAATTAAGAACAATGAAATTGTGCAGTGCCTTGCAAAAGCATTCGTATCCCTTGAACTTTTCCACGTTTTGTCATTGTGTTCATTATGCAAGCAGTAAATTTGTAACGATACTGGTTCTGGACCCAAGAATTCGACAGACGCAGAGTGTTTTTAGCCTTTTAAGAATGTTATTGAAAGACAGGTGTAGCCGGTGAGGGCCGCAGAAACCCCTGAAAGAGAGAGGGACAGGTTAGTGGCTTTCGTTTCCACCATGAGACGTGTGGCGGAAGGTCTACTCACGCAAGGGTGTCCGGGAATCTGGCGCCTGAACTCTGGAAGAGACAGGTCTGTATAGAGCAACGCACAGGTGTGGCAGCGCCAGTAACCAGAGCAGACACAGGTGCAGGAAGTCAGTGGATATTTGCCAGAGCAGCACAGCGAGCACAGAGTGACGTCAGCAGTCAGCAGCAGAGACGCAGAATCACAGCAGAAGCCGTGAACGTTACAGAGTCCACCTGTGTGGGATTATAAATCTCACTAGTGATCCAGGAGCTCTGCGAAGGTTTGTTCGAGCATTGGTGAACAAACAGCATCATTAAGATGTTGAAGATGCTGTGGAGAAGTTTAAAACGAGGTTAAGTTATGAAACGAAATCCCCATCACCGTTAAATCTAGCAAAGCCACTTGCTCAACTGCAGACCTGTCAAAGGCGTGGACATCCACCTAAAGTGACAAGAGGGCCAAGTAGAAGATGACTTAGAGAAGCAGCCAAGAGGCCCATAGTAACTCTGAAAGGAGCTGCAGCTCTGGTGGGAGAATCTCATGAAGGACGGCTATTAGTTGTGCTCTCCACAAATCTGGCCTTTCTGTAAAAAATGACAAGAGAGCCATTGTTGAAAGGAAGGACATAATATGCTTAGTCTGCCACATTTTGGGACACGGGGTTAAGTAACCCTGACCCTTACCCTGTGGATGAAGGCTCTCTTGTCAGAGGACACCACAACTCATCTTTTTGCACAAAGCTGTCCTTGGGGTTAAGCAAGCTCTTCAATCCACTCAGAACACACCATTCCCATTGTGAAACATGAAGGTGGAGACATTACGCTGTAGATATCCTTTGTTTCGTTAATAATCCAATACCAGAAGGAAATCTGATGGGCCCTGCTAAAGACTTGAGACTCAGGCAGAGGTTCATCTTCCAGGCCTGTAAACACACAGCCAGCTCCAGTGGAAGGGTTTTGATCTGCACATTCATATGTTAGAATAGTCCAGGTGGTAGAGAGCCTGATCCAAATGAGGAGCCCTTAGTTCTCTATATGCTGACGCAGGTTTGATACTGGCCTGAGTCCTTTACTACATGTCGTCCACCCTCTCTCAAACCCCCCTTCATGTCTGCCTACTTTGGGAAAAATAAGCACCTAGTGCCATAAACACCCAGAAGAATAACATAAAAACCAGCTTTAAACTGAGCATTTGTAACAAAACTTCAAAACGGATGTTTTCAGACGCTTGTCATCCCTTCTGCATTAATTTCAGCTCTTTTGGAAAGAGGAAAAAGCTGCAATTTTATTCTCTGGATACACAAACGTGGCAGAGATTTTCCCTAAGCGATTTGTTTCCTTATCTTTTCACTTCACAATCATGGACTAGTCTCTCGGTTGATCACGTAAAATCACAATAAAATACAATGTTATTCATGGTAGCGTTGCAGAATGTGCGCAACTCAAGGGACGAGAACACTTCGGCACGCAAGGAGCTGTTGTTGTGCTCCAGTCTATAAGAAAATGAACAATCAAACATTTTCTGTACAGGTGCGCTAATAGTAACGTGTGCTTCTTGCAGGGAGGAACAGGGCGGGCTGGCGCGGCCCCCCCTAAAACCAGCTGCAGCCTCTTCCAGGTGAGAGGAACCAACGAGCTGAGCACAAAGGCCACCGAGGTCCCGGCAAGGGCTTCATGTCTAAACAGCAACGACGTTTTCCTGCTGAAGACCAGCCAGAAATGCTACCTGTGGTATGGAAAGGTACGCACCCAACCACGGAGCTGCAAAGCACGCTGAACAATTATGGAACAATGCTGTTTTAAATGTCGGTGCGAATTGTGCGTGTCGGCAGGGTTGCAGCGGAGACGAGAGGATGATGGCGACGGAAATGTGCGACCGCCTGTTCAGGCAGTACAAGGAGGTGGTGATGGAGGGCCAGGAACCAGCGGAGTTCTGGATCGCTTTGGGGGGAAAGGCCCCCTACGCCAGCGACAGCAGGTCAACTCAGACAGAGAGCTGAACTAAATACTTTCACACATTCTTGTGTTTTCCTCTTTGAGCGCATGTAAACCATTTAAATGTACATATTTCTACATCAACGTATCTATAAGTCCTGTGTCACTTTGAGCCTCTGTAATCCTGGAGTCCAGCTCCTTGCAACGCACGAGGGGCTTCTCCGCGGCACTGTAAGGAGCTGTTCTGGTAAAGCTTTTTATTTTGACGTCTAGACTGGAGAGAGAGAATCTGCTTTACGCCCCGCGTCTGTTCGAGTGCTCAAACCAAACGGGTTGCTTCAAGATGACGGAGGTGTACGACTTTGACCACAGTGACCTGGACGAAGAGGACGTGATGCTGCTGGACACCTGGGAGGAGGTGAGGGGGTGGGGTGCCACAGAACACACCCTCAGAGGTGCTGCGTTCGATTTCTGCGTTTCATCTTTTTGTATCTCTTCAGCTTTTCTTGTGGATTGGAAGGTTTGCCAACGAAACTGAGACCAAAGAGGCTTGGAACAGCGCACACGAGTACCTGAGGACCCACCCGGCCGGCCGCGACCCCGACACGCCCATCATCCTTGTGAAACAGGGATTTGAGCCGCTCACCTTTACTGGCTGGTTTAACGCATGGGATCCTTTTAAGTGGAGTGTAGGTCTAACAGCCTCTCCAGCACAGAAACCTAATCGTTGTCGGCATGAATTTCAGACCCATATGTGGCTTTTAATGATTCATTTGAACTGTTTTTTTAGCGGGTGGATTTATGATTATGAAAACTGATGTTAAATTATTGGTTCCAAATTAAAAAAAATAACAGCTTAAATAAAATGAAGTCACTCCATACGATATATGGTTAGACGTCCCTTAGGCAAGCATCTGACATGATTTCTGGCTGGATATTTGGCCACTCTGCTTGGTATAATCAACAGAGCTCATTTGCATAGGATGGTTTAATGGTGCAGAGTGCAGACCCAGCTTTTAAACACATGTTGTTCCCCAATTTTCAACAGTGTTGAAGTTGGGGTTTTGAGAGACCCCTGGAGAAGGTTTAAACCATTCTCTGCCCAAATCCTAGGCATGTGCCTGGAAACTCACCTATTAAACTAAGTTCTACCATTTCTAACAAGAAGTTTGATCAAACATCTACCCAGAATTACACCAGGACCTTGTTCAAGGCCGCAAAAAGAACAGCACCTTCGCAGCTGGATGAGGACATTCATTCAAATATTACTGATGGTGTATATTGTATGTGATAAGTAAATTTAAACTTGTGCAACCAATTATGTTTCAAATGCACCATTAAAAGATGAAAATGAATGAGATTCATGCCCACGAAAAACCCATGTAAACTTCTGACCATCATGTTGTCTTAAACAGAAGTATTAAGGATAGGCAAAATAGCATGATTTAATAATTCTTTCTTTCGCATTATAATGCATGATCAGGGGAAAATAATCACAGATTTCAGATGAACGGGACGAATAATCTCGAGTGAGTGAACATCTTACAAATCAGACGGCGAGCCCAGTCGTACACGGATGATGTGTTTCGTTGAGATGGGTGCAGCTCTGCATGCACACTAATTACTTAATCTGAATCGATCTTCTCATCAGGGGGGAAACTCCTATGAGGATGTTTAAAAAAAAGCTGAATGATGCAGCATCTGTCCGTGAGATCACTGTAGTAAGTGATTGACTGATCACGAGCCTGATCCTAATCGACTGCTTGTACTGGTGTATTACTGATCTAACAGCCATTTTTTGTGTCACTAATCTGCAAGTCTGATATTTTCTATGCCTGAAGGACCTGAGCGCCTCCGACCTGAATAAAGGTCTTGATGGGACGGATGGCTATAGTGCTCCTGGAGGCCCTGCAAGCTCATTTCCGATGTACAAGACCCACGGCGGGTTCCAGTCGCCCACCAGCCCCACTCCCAGCAGCCCATTCAAAGGCCCCTACTCCCCAACCGGTGGCAGTGGGATGTCTGTGGACCCTAAGAACCTCATTAATGTGCCTGCCAGTGAGCTTCCAGAGGGAGTGGACCCCAGCCAGCGAGAGGTGGGTCGCATGAATGGGTGTTGGTTTAACATCTTAATTATAGCAATATATTTACAGTTATTAAAATCAGGCACACGTGCAAATATTTATTTAAAGATTTTGCGCGACATCTAACACAAAGCGCTTTGTGCTTGTGAGAGTCAGTATTGATCTGTTGTGCCAGGAAACGTTGAGCAAAGACCAGAGCTATGAGTCACCTGTTGAATGACACTAAAGAAAACACTAAACAGCTACTGCAGACACCTTTTTGAGGAGAAGTAGAATAACCAAGTTTGTTTGCTTCAGTTCCCTAATAGAAAACTTTGGAGATGCGTTTTAACTACCTTACCACCCTTCTCACTGTGCTTGGTAGGAACTCCGTCCAGCCTAGAGACTAAAGGAAATGTCCTTCGGTAGTATCATGTCATACTTCTACCCCCAGGCAAATAGAAAGCCATAGGTTATCAATTAAAAGTTTCTACACACAATGATCCCTATAAGAAGCAAACAGAATTTGAAAATGGTTTCTGTTACGTTTATTTTAAATAGGTTCTTAGTTTACATTCAGATCTGGTGCTTGATATGGGTGACCACCCAGGGCAGCATAGCCTGTGGGGCGACACGACCATCTGACAAATCTGAATTTCCATTTAGCCTCACTGTGTTGTGAGCTGTGTAAGCACTGTGAGAATACGCTCCAGTGCAAAACAGATCAGTGGTGATGTTAAAGTTTGCATGTAAATCTGTGATTTAGATTCCCCGCTAAATAGTTGAAAACACTTATCAGGAAACTTGAGCTGCAGGGCAATATTTCCCTTTTTTTGGGGATGAAAGCAAACGAAGTAGAGCGAAACTGCTGAATATAAACCTTCTAAATGACTGCAGACAACATATTATCCAGACTTACTATTGCTGCTTTTAAAAGCTGCAGATGGAAACCATCACTTTGAGGCCTTTAAAACTGCATGACAGTAGAGCTGCACGATAAAAGGAAAATCTGTAATCGCAACACTATTACTGAAAATTTCAATGCCCATATCAATTACAGTTATCTTATTTTTGTCTTTCAGTACCATTAAACAATGTCTCTACCATGTATTCCATATATTGAGCATCTCTGCTATATAGAAAATGGCATGCATAGATAAAATTGTCTTCCATAGCGCCAGATAAAAGCTCAAACTCTGATCTTTGAGGTATCCGCTTTAAATTTGCTACAGTTTGACTTGTTTGGTAGATTATATAAATATTTATATATGGTCTATATTCCACCATCATGCTTGCAAAAATAGTTCATTTCTACCACTCACAACGCACTTAAAAAAAACTAACCCAGAGATTTTGTAAATTTAAATATCTCACTTATAAGCTATCTTTTAACAATCATACAAACCAATGTAGTTGCACATATTTCCTTTCCTGTGGAAGGAAAGTTTTTCTTTTCCATCAATTAAAGTCAAACCCTCATTTATGTAAGTTGGCTGAAAATCACTATAGACAATAAATCAATATATAAAGAGATTTAACACAACCGAAGAGGGACATAAACCGATTGCTGTTGTGGGCATAAACACACAAAAAGTAAACAAAACTCCAGACAAAAGAAGAATCCAACAGTTTGAGCGCCAAATAACTACCAGACTTGAAAGAAAGAAAGAAATTCTTAGAAATAACTACTGTAAATGAATATTATTGTCTAACCTGGTAAAATTGTGTGAAAAGCCTTTAAAAAATATGATACAGCAGCCTGATCTAGAGATTTTCTTTACCTCTCTTATCAGCCTCCTCCTGACCCGGGTTTATCCTTTTAATCATTATTCTGACTGTATATTCTGTTTAGTAGCTATTTTCTTGTTGCAATTCCCTGATTTATGTACGCTGAAACGTGAGTGGTATGTTCTCTTGACTTACTCATTTCGAAGAGTGTCTCAGTTACACCATAATTAGTCTCCAGGAAAACAGGAAGCTGTGGTTTCTCTATTCGTCCACCCATCTATTGTCTAAACCCGCTTATCTGTACATGGTCACGAAGGGGCTGGTGCCCGGCTCCAGGGGTAGTAATTTTGTAAAAGAAAAAAAACTATAGTGGGATTTTTTTTTCTCCTTCTGCATAAATGTTGTAAAATTCCAGGTCGGTATGAAACTATTATATTGTAATGAAAGATACGTTAAAAAAAACTTTTTATACATCTTTATTAGGGGTGCCAATAAATATGGAAGGTCTTTTTTTTTTATTAACCACATGAGGAGGGTTGGTTGTTTTTTCTTCTTCATGGTGTATAACACATTGTGACCAGCAGGGGTCAGCCTAACCCGATCCCAACCTCTGCTCCTTCCTGCAGGACTACCTGGCTGATGTGGACTTTGAGAACCTGATGGGTGTAAGTCGAGCTGAGTTCCTGGGTATGCCCAAATGGCGTCAGATCGACCTGAAGAAAAAAGCCGGCCTCTTCTAGGAAGGACCTACCTGCTGGATTTCACAGTAGCGGCGCCAAACCAGTCCGCCAGGGATACTGAGAAATGCAAGCCAAATCCTGTTTATTCAGAAACAGCAGCAGTTCATCCGAATAACTTATTCATTTTAATGTTTTCAACCGCTGAACAAGTTCGAGTGATTCGCAAAGAAAATCGACTTCAGATAAACTGATTGACCTTTTGTTTTATTTAATAGATGTGCTCTTTACTCACGAATGTATTCAAATGTTTTCAAGCTGATCACCTGATAAAGTTGTCTTTGTTGCCACAAATCACACAATGTCATAAATAAACACAGAAAGCCGCCAGTGAGAGACTGAGACTGCTTTTATTCAAGAACTAGTGCAAATGCTAACAAGAGACATGACTAACTAGACATGACGTTATAAAAACAGGTTTTGTGGAATAAAATGTGGTCAATGCAGTTTATTAAATTGTAGTCAGTTTTATTAAATAACTGCATGCGTTCTGGTCATCATGTCTGTGTAAAACATTGTAGGGCAGCCATATCTAGGGCACCAGCCCTTGGATTCATGAGGAGTTCACATATGCACATAAACCAACACATTGCACTAAATAGACAAGATTATTCCCATTTAGGAACATAAAAATAACAACAGACTAGGCATTGGCTGGCATGAGAGGGTCACAGCATAATAATCTTTAGAAAAAAAAAATGTATTTTCTGTTTATCAGAGTGTTAAGACATCAAGAACGTCCAAGTCTAGAGGTTTTCTAGACCAAAAACCTCATATTTTAGCAGCATTTTGCTATTCTGCTTTTTATAGAGAAATACTTGGAGCTTTTGTGTTTTGTTCTGGAAACATTTTCAACATGGAGATTTTGTGGTTTCTCTATGCGACGGACAAGTTTAGTAGCCTTTTTTTTAACAGCTGTGTGGCAGAGAGAAGCAAAATGTTAGGGAATGGGAGTGCTATGATATTCTATGCACTTCTATAGCACTTTTTGAGGTATCTCATGAAAAAGACTTCAGACTTTACTTAAACTATGGCAGAAATAGTTTTGAAACTGGCTCTTAAAAACCCAAATATTCCTTGATACCTGTAACCAGCCCATGCCTAGTATACCTGCAAAAATTATATATATATACACATATATATATATATATATATATATATATATATATATATATATATATATATATATTTCTATTTAAGCAAACAGGCTTAAATAGGAGGCAACCGCACTTTCGTTCAGTTATTTCTGAGACATGCCCAACTCCCCAACGTTTACAGCTCGGTCCTCCACATTCCACAGAGATTACATCAGCATCTCATCATGATTCAGGTGACCAAGTACTCCACTCACACCAAGCAATAGCTTCTAACAACCCAGGACAGTGACGGCTGGGTCATTGATTTGCATCTGACTGAGAATGCGCCTAGGAGGATGGGCCTCCTTTACCATAAAAACAGCAGCGCACCAACTACAGGTTGCTCAAGTGTGAGCCACCAAAATGGATAAAGACTCCTGGATAAGTGTTGAAACATTTTCAGAAAGAACTGAATGAAAGTCCGGCTGCCTCCGATCTAAGCCTGTTTGCTGTTGCGAAGACCCGGATAAGTGAGAATTTGCACAGGCGCGTATATATATTAAGGTTTGTTCTACTCAGAAAATCTAGAAAAAACACAATGAATGCACAAATATTTGTTTCTTGATATAATACGACTCAGAGATTGCACAGTAAGTTAGATGCAGGCAGCCTTGTAAAAACTACGATAATTACTCTCCCAGGAGAGAAAAAAAGAACAGTTAAATGACTTCCAACTCCACTCATTCACTCACAGTTTCAATCACGCTCACTTTTGTTACAATACAATAGCTCAAATCAAATATTATGTAAATAAAACACACACAAAAAAGACAGAAGGAATGAGGTCAGAAGGAATCCCACACAAGGTTTTAGTGGATCTATAGTTGCAACACTTATTCACTGATCTGCTGCTGAATATTAAAGGAGAAGTCCGGTCAACAAGGAAAAATCAGGGGATCATTAGCTATACCTAAAACTAATACATTTGTGGTTATTTAATGAATTTAGCGTTAATCAATAAGGAAAAAAAAGCATAAATTGTCGTCTGGATCACTGTGTATGGGGGCGGCCATTACTGCCCAAATATGGGCAGTAATGGCCGCCTGACATCACATCCTGTGACATCACATCGCGGAGAGCCGACGGCAGTTCGTCACGCTTTACAAGCAAAGTCAATAGGAGCTGTTGTACACAGCTGCGAACAGCAACAATTATTTCGGATTTTCAGAGGACTTCACCATTGAAATTCACGAGAGCTATTGTTGAAGCAACAACACTCACGTGCATGGCAGTTGGATGTAACAATACATCGGGTAAAAGTGGAAAAAACATTTGTTTTTTACCTTTCCGATTCATCATCCACCATGGGCTGCAGCTCATCCTGACAGGAGCAGAGAATAAACTCAGAAGGAGCCGCTCTGCCCGTATTTTCTGCAGTTTATGGTTGCAATAACTGATGATAACTGCTGAAAGTAGATTAGGCGGTGCAGATCACCATTTTGAGCAGAGATTGGTTCTAAAGATGAGTTTTATACTCATCTTTTAACATTGCAGAACCCAACCCATAAACCATACTTTAATGCTTATTTGTTGTCTTTTTATGTCTCTAAAATATAAAATTAGTATTAATTTACATTTAAATGCTTAATACCATGTCTATCTTTGCTTTAGGGGTTAAAAAATATTTTGGCATGAAAACGGATATTTATTTACAAGGGGACAGACAGGGCATTGGGACTAGCTCTACAGTCGATCCCGTGACAAAACGTCACAAACTGGGAGGTGGCAGTACTGTTCTTCTCCAAGATGGCGGCCCCCATAAAAGGACCTTCAAATGAAAATTACTCTTAATTAAAAAAGCTTATGATTTATTGAACAGTATGTAATAATTTTATATTTAAAGTACTTTCAGCAGTTTGAATTCTGATTTTGACCGGACTTCTCCTTTAAGACTCGGCCCTGACTGTGCGAAGGTTTTCTCTCCTATATAATCCTACTGCTGTTCCACGAGCATGATATGCACAAACAGGCTTGCAGACGAGATGACATCGCCTCTCTTGGTGAGCAGCGGGACATGGCGATATCCTGGAAAAGAGGAACTCAATTTCAGGCCTGTCAGCAAAGCAGAGATTGCCCAACAACTCAAGTCATGTGATTTAGGAAACTTCAAAAAGATAGATATATTTTTAAGTGAAATAGTCAGAAGTGTTAATAATTTCCTATCCTTTAAAGACTATTTGACCTCCCTATGTCTTTCGCACTCCTTTATGTTTCCTACCGTTCTGAATGCTGGTGAGCGGCAGACAGTACTGCCCGATGTAATCGTTCTGGGACGCGGCGTCGTAGTCATCCAGCACAAAGCGCAGCAGGGCCAGCTCGGGAACGTGGATTGGAAACTGAAACCTCTCATTCCACGAGGGGTTGAACCCTGCAAAGGAGCAGATCAGCAGCGATTAGCGCCAGGCGGGCTTGAAGAGAGTCCGACATGCTGTGCATCTCAATCAGAATATCATTGAAAAGTTGATTTATTTCAGAAATTCAATTCTAAAAATTATTTTCAGATTTTATACAATTACGTAATATGCGACCAACGTTAAATGAGGATTTTAAGTACAGAAATGTTATTTTGTGTCCATTTTATGGCCTACTGTACAATCATGAGGATGTGTGCACTCTGTGTATACAAAATGACAATAAAGAAAGTCTAAGTCTAAGTCTAAGAATGATGATAACATTTATCAAGCAGACACCATCCTCAAGGAAAGTATGTGTCACAAAAAGTCATTTAAATTAACTGGCTGTTCACAGAATGCTGCATAAAGCATGTTAATGGTTTAGTGGAAGGAAGAATGAAGGTGGAACAATTTTTTGGGTTATTAACAAAACAATACTTCAAATTAACCTTTCGTTGTTATTCTAATCTACCGAGATGTGCCTTTTTACATCTGAGGGGTTTAAGCTCACCGTTGTTTAGGATGTAATGCGTCTCTTTACTGCCGTTGTCTGCGGGGACCCCGTGAACTTCCACCCTTACCAGAGGGTCAACGATGGACTTATTTTTGTTCTTGTTCAGTTTAGGCAACTGCTGAGCGGAGATCACCTGTGGGGTGAAAGAGACAAACAATTCAGAATAAAAATCATCAGTCACTGCTTTGTGCTTATAAGTCAAGGTCATTTTATCTGTCAAGCACATTTCAGTAACAAGACAAGATAAGTTGGACTACAAACTTAATCTGATGAAGTTCCAGTGAACTACAACAGTTTGAATTGAACACTAACGTTTAAAGGCAACTCTAAACAAACAGATTTTTAACTTTGATTTAAAGAACTCAGGGTTTCAGCACTTTTACAGTCTTCTGGGAGTTTGTTCCACATAAGTGGAGCATAAAAACTAAATGCTGCTTCTCCATGTTTGGTTCTGGTTCTGGGTATGCAGAGTAGACTTGAGCCAGGAGACCTTAGTGCTCTGGGTGGTTCATACACTGATAACAAGTCTGGGGCGACAGGAGTTAGGGAGTTTGTCATGTAATTGGTGGGTTGCCGGTTCGATCCCCCACTTTGACTGCCTCAGTCACTGTATCCTTGGGCAAGACACTTCACCTGAATTGTCTGCTATGAGACTCAGCCCCGTGACGGCGATGTATGGCAGCCTCGCCTCTGTCAGCCTGCCCCAGGGCAGCTGTGGCTACTAACATAGCTCACCACCGTGAGGGTGTGAATGGGTGAATGACTGTAATGTAAAGAGCTTTGGGGTCGTCGGACTAGTTTAAGCACTATACAAGAACAAGCCATATACCAAGTCTGTGATGTATTTTGGTGCTAAGCCATTCAGTGATTTATGGACGTCTATTTTAACGTCTATTCTCTGAGATACAGGGAGCCAGTGCATGGACTTCACTTATTTCACCCTCGCTCTGTGTAACACTGTAACTTAGTGAGAAAGGAAGATGCTGCTAATTCTCAAATTTTCTTATGGCATTAATTGGTTGAGAAGCATTGCTTTAACGGTCTGAATCTCTGATTTGAAAACTCAACCAGCTCGGGCGGTTAGGGTCTGAAGGGAACCAGAGAGGCAGGCCGAGGTAATCTGTGAATCAGCTTTGTGGTACGGAAAATCACAAACTGAACCTGAAGTTAACTCGATAAACCACTAATCCTATGCAGACGCCTATTTTGAGACTTTACAAACAGTCAAAACCATGAGTGATTTCAGCCACTATCAAAATAACTCTCACCATGACATGGAGGGTCTTCTGCTGCAGCCACGGCCCTTGAGTGAGTTTGTTCGGACTGAACTGGGACGACTGGCTTCTCTGGAACTGGGGTTTCAGGATGTAGCCGCAAAAACCGTTTGGCATAAAACGACCCTGGTTAAGGTGCATCTCCTTCGAGGGAGTTTGGAAGTTCAGAGCCACTAAAAACAAAAGACAAACAGGTCAGACAAAGGATCAGATGAAAGCACTGCTCTTTACTCAGCATGCTAGTGGTTTTAATAGGAAGCATACCGATCTGGCAACCAACGTTCCACATGGGAACGGGGTTGTAGTTGGAGGAATCCGTCCTGGAGCCGGCGGGGTAAATCCTGGTGAGTTTGTCCATGTTGTGATGGATGAAGGCAGTGGCTGTAAGAACATGTTTAAACGTTTAAAGCAGGCAAGTTTAATGCTTTTTAAATCTGGGGCGAGTTCTCTCAGAAAATCAGAGTTTGGATTACAAATAAGACACACCGTTAGTCCCGCTCTCTCGTAAAAAAGATTGATCTGATTCTAGCATTTAGTCGTAGCTTGGCGTGGAAAAAAAAGTTTATTCTGATTTAATGTCAGACAGTGAGAACAGAAGGGTTACCTGTTGTTTAATACAGTGCAAGTGCTTTTTGGGGAACAGACCGTCTCGTTTGTTACGCTAATGGTAGATTTTCTATAGCTTGTGCAAGTCTTAAAGTTACTAAAGTTCTTTACTGTTCTGAAAACTGGTAGATGGCATACAGTAGTTTCTGAATCTACCTGAAGTCTCAGCCAGGTTGAAGGCTTTGCTCTCCTTCAAAGACGACATTTCATAGAAGGCCTGGCTGTCTCTGGCGTGTTCAAACCCACCGAAATGGACGCTCTTACAGTAGATGACGATATCTGACAGCTCTTTGGCCAGTTTGATCTTTGATTTCTGGAAAACATAAAAGACGGGAGACAAACATGGCATCTGAGCCTCAAAACAAAACGTTCTCATATTTTCTTAACAAATAAACCCAAACCACGTGACTCACCTTTGGCTTTGCTTTCTCGCCATTCTCCTTGCAGTCCGCTGCCTCGTCCTCCTCAGACACAACCTCTTCCTCTATAGCGTTGTTATTGGAGAACATGGCGTCCAGTTTGTTCAGCCGTTTCCCCTTGATGAGGAACTTACCCTTCAGCTCCTGAATAGGCAACCACAAAGTATGCTTTGTAAAGTGTGCCGCTAAAGAATCCAGAGAATAAGCATATTGTCTTTCTTTTGTACAGACAAACAGCACGTTAGTGGTTACTCCTCCCAAACAGTGGTGTCATATAGTTCTTTGAAGCTGACCGTGCCACAGGCATCCAATAAACATTGTTGTGCCTCCACCCCAGTCCTTGCAGTTAGGTTTTTATCAAATAAATCCAACAAAGAGTGCAGCCCGTGTCTTTAGTAGAAAATTTGGAGACATTGCAAAACATCAAGGAATCCCAGTTCTTATTGAGTCAGGTCAGGAAATTAACCAAATTTACTGGAAATTTGAATCTTTTAGACATCATGGCTAAAACAAGGGTTAAAACAATTAAAATGAATCTACATGCCCACATAAACAATGCATCATCCGCAATGGTTAATGTCCTGTTTGGTCATTTAAACAAGGGTACTGAAAGCCTAAATCTTGCAAGTGCTCCTTTGCCCTTTTTTGCATGTTTCTGCAAAGCTTAGTATAACTGATTCAGATCCTTTTTTTGTGTGATTGTTCACAAATAAATGACAATTCAGTCACCAGAATCAATCAACTTTTCACAATTTACAAGTTCACAAAAACAGATTATGACTATTATTAAAGATTGTTACTAGATCGTTAGTGATGTGCTTTTCAGCTATTAGCCTTTTAGTATTAACATAGCATTTTTTTTTGTTTCTCGGTAGTTTTTTCAGAGTCGGAAAAACTGAACAGAATGCCCCATGGAGTTGAAACTCCAAATTGGAAAGTTGGCTTGTTTTGCCATTAGTAGGTAAACGATAGCACAACACCACCACAACAACTAATTTAACTATTCAATAGCTTAAGTTAGGTTAGGGTCAATAAAGTGGATGCCAACCAGTCTTAGCGTGAACGGTAATGCGATGAATGAAAAGTTAGCTCCTAGATTCAGTTCCAGCTGTGCTTTTTTTATTCTGTCCTCTTCTTTAGTTTTGTTTTAGTTACCAACATTTTGTCTCTGCTTTTTAAAAATACATTCTCTTTTGTTGCCATCTGTGTGATGTCCTTAAACAACGACAGAAAGTTAAACATTGCCACTTTGGGTTAGAGTTATCTACTCAATTGTCTATTTCATTCCAACCTGGAGAAATGTTTTTTTTTTAACTTTAATCAGATTACCTTTCTTCCTTTTCTTTCAGCTTTAACAGTCTAATATACCAGAAAGTGAAAATCTGGCATACATTAGTCCTCCTTTGATTCTTAGTTTTGAAGATTATTTATAGTCAAGGCTTCACACTGAATAGGAAACTGCTGCTTACGTACCTCTGGTGAGGGGAAGTCGGTGGGCATGGTGTTGCCCAAAGGCTTTGTGACCAAAGCATCACCAAGGATGGAGATCAAGTGATGGGCCATGACTTTTTGTTGTTCCACTGAGCAGTGGTTCTCCAGGGACAGAATCACAGGGTATTCAGATGTCTGGGAAACAGAAGATCCACCATTAACGTAAAAAGCTTTTATACACTCCTACAGGCAATCGAATCATCTCACTTACCTTGAAGGCAAATTCTTTGATGACTCTAATGACATCTTTGAAGAGAACTCTGGATGTGAGAGTGTGGCCATGATAAATGACCGGCTCTCCGTTGGCTCCATCCCAACAGTCCAGCTCCACACAGCGACAGCTCTTCATCAGAGCCCTGCAAGAAGAGCAAACCCTTATGAGCCTCATGTCTGAGTAAGAAAACTGCCTTTGCCTTGCAACACTAGGCAGCTTCCAGTTTTTTACAGAAGCCCTCCCCTAAATAGGTCAATTACTTCAACAACCAGACTCATAAGGTGAGTCAATAATAATTAGTGGATGATCAAGTTTAATGTAAATATAGATTTTCTGTAATCTATGCAAGAGGAAATATAAGCACAATTGATCATCATTATTTTCCCTCAGCATCATAGTGATGGGAGGTATCTCCAATCCAATCCTGAAAAATATGACAAAAGGAAAGCAAATAACGCACCAATAACCTATGGCCAGTGACTGAATCCCGTGGCATCTACGTGCTTAAGAGTAACTGAAGATGCTTTAAAATTCGATTTCGCAAGAGAAATCTCAGGTACGTCGGCGTCAAATTTGAACTGACCCAAAATGCACTGAATGGCCCACAGAGACAAGGGCCTGCAGATTCCTCTCCTTCTACAAGGACAAGCCATTGGAGAGTCTGAGGACGGCGGACTCACTAGAAATAACATGTTTTTTTTTTCTCCAAAATGTTAAACTCATGTGCAACAAAAAGATTAGGCTAAAGATTGCATTGAATTGTGCATCGTGTAATCAAGAAATCAACTGCATAATCAACTGAGAAATGTCAGGCCTAAAGAAAAAAACTCAGTCAGCAGATTAAAACCCCGATTAAAACCCTGAATGTTTTCTACCTTTCACCTAACATGTTGCTTTGCTTACTTTATGTAGGCCTCTGTGCTGCTGGGCCCTTTGAGTTGGTCTTCCATCAGGTAGGTGTTGTGCGAGGATGAGATGAAGTAGTGACTGAGGGGCTGACTCATGTCCTGATAAACCGCTGAGTGAGCTGGGTTGAAAATGGACCCATCCTCGTTGTTGAGGTACATGAGGAAGCCGTCTTTAGTCATGTGCTTCTTCTGCTTTGCTGGGAGGATGAGGACAGCGAGTTGAATTACACTTGAAACCAGTGAACATTCAATTAAAGACGAGCAATCCAAGCTCCAAGCTAAGCACCTGTTTCATCTGGTTCATATTTCTCGATCAGCTTTAGCGCGCTCGCCGGGGTGGCCTGCTCCCTCTGCTCATTTAGCAGGAAGTTCAGCAGGTCGCTGGTGCTCATCTCCCCCTCCGTCTTAGCATAGTTGTTATAGATCACGTCTACCTCCTCGCGGTGTGTCAGGAGGTCGTAAAATTGCTTGATCTCCAGGTCTTCCAGCGTACCCGAATTTGACGTATCGCATTTCTGCGTAAAAACACCACGGGAGTTTGATCAGCTGCTAACCGTCTTCATTTGGTTTAACTTGAAACTAAAAGTGTGCTCAAGAGAATCAATCAACGAAGAGCCATTTGAGAGTGGCACACCTTAAATATGTCTGCTGCATAAGCGTCATCGACTTCTATGTTGATCTCTCTCAGGAAGTGCTTCACCTCCTTCAGGTTCATCTTGTTGTCATTGTTCTTGTCTGATTTCCGCATGCAGTTGATAATCCAGCTGGTATACAGATGTAAGGCTTTGGTTTACGCAGAAGAACAAACACTACAAAGAATTGGCAATCCTTTTATAACCCAGATCCCAAGCTATGCACCATGTACAATGTATAAAACCCTGAACTAAAATAAAGAAACAACATTAATAAACAATATTATGCTCCTGGGCCTTTAAATGAGTAAGACATATTCCACTGATTTTTCTAAAAGTTTCATAAACTCAGGATTTTGTTGACTTTAATTGATGAGACAATGACAGGTTTGGTTGAGTGAGTTTTCACTTTGTTGTAGTTGTTGATGGAGCTGGTTCTGCTGTGGTCACCATGTAGTAAAATGAGAGATTTTCAGCAGCATGTGGTTCAGTAAAGGTTGTAGAAAGCAGCTTTTATCGATCATAATTTTAATAGTCTTTCTTACACTGACAACGAGCTCTGTAAATATAATTTATTCCTATGTATTTTCCTCAAATCAGGACTCACAAGATAGACAATTTATTTCTAAAAGAGCTTCATAGTCTGATTGTGGCCTGATATTAAAACACAAAAAAAAGGCTTTTGGTGAATCTCACCCCCAAAGGTATATGGACATTTATTGTATTTCAAGTGATTGAATGTCAATTTGCCATACGTCCATTAGCCGTTTTCCATCTCGAACTACAACCTCTCACCACTACCTCCACTTTTAGGTATTTTGACTTCGAAAAAAATCTAGGGCTAAAACAAATGACTCCTCAAGTCATTCTCAAGCAATAATCTGTCGCCTCCATTTTTTTTTTATCCAAAGATCATTCATACACTTGAAATATTTAAGACTACAGTACTTTGTTTTTGACCAGTGTGTCTCTTCTGACTTGAAGTGATATTAACGTTTCAGTCCACTCTGAGTCTGAATTTGAATCTGATGAACAATCTGTGAAAGCAGCCAAAGATTAGGGTGATGGCAAGGAGGCATTTCAACCTCATAACCTCAGATAAAACATCAAAATACCAGCGGCATGTAAAAGCTGGTCAGCAATTATAAGATGAGTTCTGATGACAGTAAAGATTTTTCTACTGAGAGGGATATTAATCACTTTTAATGTGCTATTTTTAAATTAAATGGGAAAAATATTTATTTTTTCAAAAATGTTTTTCATTTTAGATTGTTTTGATATCTTTTGACAGGTTCCAATCTCATTTCTTATCAGAAACAAACTTCTGATTGAATGAAAACCAAAATCTGCCTGGGGTATCAATAATTCACAGCATATCTGATTACAAGACTAAACAAGTAATTATTTAACAGAGTACATGATTAAAATATTGGCAAGCTGTACACCTGACGGAATATCCAAAACCCAACAGAACCTACAGGTTGTGACAAAAATCTCCAGCTACATGCATAAAAACTGAATCCTTGGCAAAGACCCGTTTTAGACCAGCCAGAGTGAATCACAAGGGGCGTAAATCAGTCTGGTAAGCGTCCATTCCCCCCCGGCCCAAAACAGACCGGACCAATCACATCGCGGGAGGCGGGACTTTACGATGCGTCAGCGCCAGAATTACCCATAATGCAGCACCGCTTTTCTGTTACCATAAAAGTCAAGATACATATGGAGATTTTTGTAGCTTGATGCCTTGGAAGATTAAGAAAGTGCATGTGAGTACACCATGTATCCTCTGAGTTTTTTTAGACAAAAGCATCAAAAAGTAGATGAGTAGATAAGCGGAGAGTTTGCTCGATTGGCATGACATGTTTCACAAACTGCAAATTGAAAAAAACAGGGCGCGTCGCTTGGAGTTTTTTGCGTCACATCTGTAGTTATCCAGTTGGTTGTAACCTGACGGCGCTGACCCTGTCAGTCCCGTCTTTGCTCTACCAGCTCCTTGACAGACTGATACGCGGTGTGGACGGCGTAAGTCAGTCTGGCTGGCCAGGCTAGTTTTTGAAACCAAATGCCGATTGTGTGAAATACCGAGTTGACCATCATCGGATCCTGTTATCTTTATATTTTTTTCACTTAATGAAAGAACAGTTTGAAATAAAATCCCATTAAGGATACTGTTCACTCTTCTGCCGCTTGTTGAGGTTGTGCATGTTGTTAATCAGCTTCTCCAGGCTGGCGACCCACCGATGGGCCTCCTCCTGAGAGGTGGCCATGAAGTCAAGGTTCTTCTTGTGTCCCCTAAATATGATAGAGAAGCACTTCTCTTCCTCGCTGGCGTTGGTGTATTTTTGGAGCCCGTCAGACTGCCGGCCCTTGCGCACAGATTCGATGTCATCGATGAGGACTGTTTGGAGAAAGTGGGACACATGTTAGAACCTGGATTTAGGAATGCCAACATGACTATATGTTCAGGAAGACTGAACTTAGTTTATAAGTTGAACTTTCAAACTTACATCAGGACAGAGTTTTGGGGACATAAATTCATTTGTAGAAGTAAAATACTTTCTGAAGCATTTGGGACATCGTGCAAAACAAATTATTGCAAAGCTGTCCAACAATGATCGGTTTATTTATAATTTGAGACCTGGTTTGAAACGTTTGGGACCCATCAGCAATCCTTATCACCTGATGCACAGTCCTTCTGGGAACCCGTCATTATCTTGTTGCGACAGACTACTTGTCTCAGTGGTTACAACAAAACTTTTTTTTATGTCTTATCCACTGGATAAGGCCTTTGTGTTTGAGGGAGGTCCCTTTTGTGGCCTCTCACCACAAGTGTTTGAGAAAAAACACACGGCTCCAAGAAGTTTGACCCCACCTCAATGTGGGAAAGGTTTTGTTGTCAAACAAATCCAAAGAAAGGTGAGAGTAAAAATAGTAATGATGCAGGGTGTATGAATAACACAATAAGCAGGAAGATGTTGTGGGGCTCAACAGAACTACTGCAGTCTGCAAAGGTGGGTGATGTAGTGCACACAAACAGATTTGACCTTTCACGTTCCACAGCTATTTTACCTCAGTGACCCTTCAAAATGTCCTGGACCTTTAAGACTGAGCCCCAAAAAACCTTATCCTACACAATTAGGGTCTCCAGGCACGGACAGACTGGTAATCTGTCTATTCTGGAGAAGTCCATATCGGCCGTCCTGGTTCAGCTAACAAAAAAAAAAGTCAAATTTACCGCCTCCAGTAGTAAACAACAGCAGAGCTCCTTTGAGACAGTGCAGGAGACTGATGAGAATAACAATCTACAACAATATTCAAAATAACTAAAACACACAACAGAAAAAATACTTTAGAGATATATAGCATGCTCTAAACCTATTTGCACATCTCACAAAGAGCTGTAAAAACATAAAATTTATTTCATCCTTTAGTAGAATTCGGCACTGCAGGTTCCTAAACATGATCCTTGAGCATTTATTTAACTCCCTTAACCTCCTTCTCACTGTGGGTGGTGAAAGGATCAATTTGGGATCTTCATCCACGCTTCTTTAAGTAATTAAAGAATAATTAAAGTAATTAAATTGCGTTGTGCTAAAACAAAACAACCCCACATGATTCTTTGAAAAGCCATCATAAAAACCTTGCATTATTGCATCACACAGCTGTTTAATAACTTTACCTATTGTTATCATACTGACATGCATGTGGACACAGGCTCTTTAAAATAGTACAAGGGTCATTTAGTGTGCTGAAAATGCTTTGATTTATCACTAGTGTGACCCAGACAACAGGCACTGAAGGTCTCTGCACATGCAGATTGTTTCAGCCTTTACACTGGAGGCCAGCTCTTTTGTTGAGCAGCTTAATGTACGGAAGAGCATGCACCAATGGACATGATGTAATCACACCAAATGGCCACAACCGACCTTGTGGCAAAAACAATACTGCAGCATCAGCTACAATGCCAAATCAGATATATGGGCTAAATTTGGATCTTGCCTCTAGATTTATATCCAGAAAAATAAGTAGGCTACTCAGTACAAAATTACATCTTATTTATATAGCACCCTTCATAGCTAAAAAAAAAGACAAGAGAACAAATTACATACATAATGTAATACAAATATTCAACAGTGATTTAATTGACCTAATGGAAAACCATGTTTGGATAAGCATTAGAACAGGAGTGATCAGTCATTCAGTGAACTGTCTTGTTGCAGAGTTTTTAGAAAAAATTAAGAGCAATTCCCCCTCCCCCCCAAAAAAAGGTTAACAAACAAACAAACATCTGGACTTCAGTTCTCGTAGTTTAAGACGTTTCACTCTTAGAGCACAAACCTCTAAGAGTTGCATCGGGATGTTGATTCTGGTGTGGTTGTCGATCATCTGAAGCCCCCAGGTTCCCCTGCTGATTCTGTTTCACCTCGATTGTTTAAAGAGGTTTTTTTTTCTGTTCTTGGTCAACCTGTTCTGGCTGTTATCAACAGCAGTCTGGCCTCAGATGTGGTCCCTAAATGTTTAAACAGGCAACAGTGCAACCACTGACCAAAAAATGTTGCCTTGATCCCACTTTGCCTTCGAACATTAGTCTTATTTCAAAGGTTCACTTTGTCTCTAAGATTTTGGAGAAACCTGCTTCTAACCAATTGGAAGCATTTCTGTGTCCCGATCCCCAGGTGTTTGATTATTATTAGTTCCTGGAGGTTGTACAGTTTTTCACCTTTTAGCCTTGCTTTTTTGTCTGTAGATTCTGTTTATTTCTTTTTACTTTCTTTTCGTCGATTAGGTTCATGTTCCTTATGGATTTAGTTAATTAGTTCTTGTTTCTGTTAGATCTTTGTTTCTGTGCCTGCCTCCTGTCTTCCGTTAGTTATTTGTGGGTTTATTTGTCAGAGAGTTTGTTTATTCTTTGTGGTTTTTGTACTTTTATTGGATTGTGTTTCCTCCTTGTTCCCACAACATCTCTTCCCCCCCCCCCCCCTCAGCTCATCACCTTTATTTCAATAACCTGTTGCTTGTCTCCTTAATTACTTTCACCTGCTCTCCTGATTTCTTCTACGTCCTTCCCTTCCTATTTAAACCACAGGTTCATCTTCCTCTTTCTCGGATCATCTTTCCGTTATGATTGTTTAGTTCCTGGCCCTTGTCTTCGCCTACCCAGCCTGTAAACTTTGCTGTTTTATTTAGAATAAATCATCATTCATTCATGCATGCATTTAGGTCCATCAACAACCATACTAAACAGGACAATCTGGAGGAAAATGAGGTGTTCAATGTTTTACTGTCTGGCTTTCAACGTCTTCTTAGCAGAGCATCTGCATTGTTGAGAGTTTTTAATGACAAATTCAGGAAACCATGCAATCCTGGTTCTCTTAGATTTATCAGCTGCCTACCCTACAGTAGAGCATAACTTTCTGATCTCCCACTTGGAACACCAGCCATGTTTACATGCACAAGATAGAAATGTATTTGGATTAAAAAAATAAATAAAAATCAGATTGTACTGTTTATATGGGCACACATTCAATTAATCCGATCATAATGTGCATTTATATGCACCTGGCTTTATTCAGAACAGAACAACTTTGACATGCACAGTTATCATATTTCCCTAAAAAACACAGAAGAACTTCCATCTTTGCTGAACAACAAAAAATAGCAAACAAAGCAGTATTTTACGAGTTTGTTTGTATTCCGAGCGCCCAGGCTGGTCTTGCACCAGCTTCTAATTACGGTTGAAATGTTACTGAATAAATAAAAATTTTGAGCACTTTGAATAGTCTTGTTACTGAAAAGTGCTATATAAATAATCTGGCTATGCCTTAATGTTTCGAATAGAAAGGTTGTATCAGGAACCCTGACAGTTTTACTTCCCAACGTATTTCCGCCACTCAACAATGCGGAAATACGTCACATTTACGTTGGGTGCACATGCACACTCGGGTCAGTTTGCCACATTTGGAATAACTTGATACTGACAAGCGTTTACAAGCATGCTGATCAAATTATCAATTGACCATTTATTTTTGTCCATGTAAACATAGCTATTTATGTGCCCTTTAAATAGAAGGATGATTACTGCATGCAAGGTTTAAATGGATGTCTTGAGGAGTTAAAAGCATACATGGCTTTTAATGTTTACATTTTTGATGGAAATTAGACTGAGATGATGATTTTTAGTTCAAATGTCATTGGTGGGTCTTCTCACATAGACGTGAGCTGTCTGGCAGATTATAGAAAGCCATCGTCACAAACATCGTCTTTAAAATGAAGTGACTTTTTAAATGGATGAGGCAACTGGCCAAAATAAAAAGCATCTTGTCAAAATAAGACTTCAAAGCATTAATCAAAAACTTGGATGGATTACAGTAATTCTTTGATACTTGAAAGCAACTACTTTCTCAAGAATTGTATATATAAAAAGATTAGCTATAGGTGTGTAATTTAGGTCTGGAATACTTCCTGAAATATCATGGCTGGGATTGGGTATAACATACAAGTTGAAGGTTTAGATGAGGCTAAAATTCTAGACAACTCAGGAAGCTCCCCTGGGTCCATTTTGCTGTATGTCAGTGCAGCAAAATGCCTCAAAGAAGTGGGATTAAATTCAGCAGCTCTGTATAAATAGCTGAAATGAAGGTTCACCGTTTCAGATAGAGTTTCTAGGAAATTTAAATAAATAAGCTATTACTTCCTGGGTGCTTGAGGTAGGCCTATGAAAATTTGACATGGCACAGTGACCGATTTATCTTAGCCAACCTTCTAAGTGGGTAAGATAAGAGAACCAGCATTTCCAGCAAAGCAGATATGCGTTGATCTTCATGACTCGGGAAGCAACCAAAAGAAAAAAAAGCTGTTTGGCTTTTTAGCATCTGAGCACAGGAAGAGGTTTGTAACCTAAACCATCTGTATGTATACAGCTGCATATACTAGCTAGTCCCTAAAAAAGTGTACGATGACAATGGAAGTACCAACTACAGAAATATAGCTTTTATTTATTTGTAACTACAGCATTTTTTTTTTCATTTTGTTAAGATTTGTAGCTTAAACATGAATCAAGCATGATCAGGTTTGTTATTAACATTGGTAAGAAGAACCTCCAGACTTCACACCTGATCACTGGGGACAGGACCCTAACTCTGATGCAGATCTATAGACATTTTGAAACAAGAATGGTTTGTTTTTCTCTCTCTCTTATTCAGAATAAACATGGATTAGTATTTGCAGTCTTGATGTAGTTTTAAACTGACAGATTCTGTAGCTTGCGTAGAATGAATTGTAACCACGTCCTTTTAAATGTGGGTAAAAACAGATCTTGCTTACACGCACCCCCCACCCACCTCACTCATTTGAATCTCTGTACTTTTGAAGTGGGTTGACACTTCCTCGCACGTACACGGTAGTAATAAAACACGTCGCTTCTCTCTGTCAACAAGGAAATTCATGTCAAGAAATACCGCATAAAGATCAACTTGTGGTTTTGTTGTTTCTCTCTGTTTTTTTAATATCTGTTGTTTTTCTAAGCTCTGGATATTGGGGCAGAGGTTATCAGCGCTGGCAGCACTTGCTGTTGCTGGGATGGGAGGGAAACCTGAGCCCCTAAAGACCCATTGAAACATTTGCACATTCATACTCTGACAGTCGATCACAGAACCAGAAGTGGGGGGGGAATCTGAAGAAAATAACTCAGACAGGTATGCATGTGGTCAGCAATAATTTTTTCTATTTTCACTCTCGCCCCCACCAAAGTGAATGCGTGAGATGTTTCCACTCTGCCACCAACATTTCTCACATATTCGCCTGTGGAATTTGAGGGCTGTGTCCGTGTATGTGTGTGAGTGAGCAATGAAGCAAGAAGCTATTGTTCAGATCCTAAAGGAGTGCCATTAGTTGACACAATGACAGCCAATGGGTGTGCAGTCAGGGAGGAAATGAGATGAACTGGCCATAGTAGTTATCTTTAACAAGACTAATCTCTTTTTGTGAATTGCACATACAATAAGAAGATGAAACTCACAGCTTTTGTCTCGTTTCCAGAATTTCTGAGACGGGTACGACATGGTCCTGCAGTCTTCCATCAGTTTAAGGAAGCGGTTCTTGTGCCACGATCTTGAGCGAACCTTGATGAGGTCCCCACCTTTCAGGAGGAATTGAAGGTCCACGTCCCCTTCCAGACCTGGAGGATATTGGACGTTGTTAGAAAACAAACAAACAAACTGGAGAAGCAAAAAAAAATAATGATATATATATATATATATATATATATATGTGTGTGTGTGTGTGTATGTGTGTGTCTATAATAATTTTAGGTTATGGTGGGTAAGCATTTGTAATATGTGACAAGATCACCCTGTCACTGCATTGACCCAACTGAGACTTCAAAGGGCCCGAGGTGCTGATCTGCCCTTCCACCACCCCAGGAACTCATTATAATCCATCATCCTCTTTCCAAATACTGGACAGCTGAGGATATTTTTGCATGGCCAAAAATTACAACAAATTGGTCCATAGATGGGAAATGATGCAGTTTTCAAAGTTTTTTAGCAAATGTTGAAAACTTTTTATGATGTGCATTCAGCCATCTAATTTGATACGCTGTAGAACCTCCATCGGCTGCAGTTACACCAGGTACACATGTAAAAGGACAGTGGGCCCTGAGGACCAAGGTTGGGTAGACTCTTGTTTTGCGGTAACTGTCAGGTTTCCACATTTAGAGACTAAAGGTTTTGTGCGTTCTTCTTTCCAAGATCAATCAAGATCAGTCACAGTAGACTGGAGAGCATATGTGAACATTGATTTTCAAGTCTCACAGTCTCCAAATTGGTTTTGGTGTAGAATACATGATGTAAACCAGTTTAGTTCTGTGTTTTTGGTTTGGTGTTTTCCACTTGGACGGAGAACTTCTACCTCAGTAGTAGTATCATATTGCAGCTGCCGATCAGACGTGGGTTTTTAGATACAGAAACAGACACATCAGTTTCCTCTCGCTCACAGTGAGAAAGCGACAGACTGTCAAAGGTCAGATACAGCTACATTAGACAGTTAAAACTACATCAAAAGCTGAAAATGTGCCCTTGTTTTTGTTGCCACCCAGTCTTAAGATATTATCGGCCACTCTCAGCCAGGGATGAAGTGGCAATGTATGTGCTTCACGTGAACTCAAGGCACGGCCGCTAAATACACTAATGAATCAGTATCGGCCAATATGTGCATGCGTATCGGCCGATACCGATAAAGGAAAAAAACGCAAATATCGGTCGGCTGATACATTGGTCGACCTCTATTTCTCAGCCTTCTAGTTTTTTCTTGCATTCCTTTTCCCTTGGAGTCTTGTGTTTGTGTCCTTGTATCTCTGTTCAGCTCTATTCGTGTATGAAGTAAGGTGTTTTTCTTTCTGCACCAGGTCCATCCTAAGATATGCACCACGACACAAACGGCATATTCAAAGACCGAAAGAATCCAGTTATGCTGAGAGGGAAAAAGCTGATTCCCCTTTCAGGCCATCGCTATGAAAGACACTCAACTACAGCTCTGTGGCTTCCTTAAATTCTATGCGACTGCACAGGCAGACCTGCAGCTGGAATGAAACACTTTTGTACGCCTGCATCACATCTTGCATGTGCAAACTTGCCAGGTCAGGGCAGATTTTTTTGATTTCTTTAAACAGATGGAGTTGCAACACACTGCAGAGCGTGCAGAGACAAAGCTGTTGTTATATAGGGACAATTTTTTTTCTCAGACTACTTGTTTCTCAAAGTTATTGTGTATAAATGAACAGTGGATTGGTCATTTATAAAGGACTCTGTTGGATAGATAAAACAGGTGTTTGAATGTAGGTGTTGCTTTAGAATTTATAGGGACTGCTAGCAACACCACTGGTGAAAGATTTAATAATCAAGGTTTACTGTGTCTATGGGGCATGAATGGTGGACGATGCAGCTTCTGCTAAAGTCATGTGACTTTTTGATTTGCAAAAAAGAGACCGCTTGGGCCAGTCATGAAACACTTTAAAGGGAAAGTGTGTAACTAATTTGGCATTTAATTAGCAAACATCAAGTATTGCTTTTATAAATATATATTCTGGCACAGTCTAATAACATCACATCAAAAATTAAAGCGTTCTCATAATTTAGAATTAGTAGTTTATAAATACATAGGTGTCGAGCAACCACTGGGAGGCGCCATGTTGCGTCGCCATTTCTGATTTCAGTAGCCGAAAGGGGCCAAACCTGTCAGCCATACGCGTTTTCGCTATCTGTCTTCTACATGAAGACGTGCAGTCAGGGGAGGAGGATTATAAACAAGCAAAGATGACCGTAAATAATTCTATTTGCAGTTTTCTGTTAAAATGGAGGACCATCCATCCTCTTTGCCCAGCGACAGGGAAGATAAAGTAACCAAGAAAAGAAAAAGAAGTAATAACCTGGAGAAAAGGAGAGTCTATATTGGCGCAGCTATTATTACCAGATGGAAACAATTCATGAGGGAGCAGGGATTTAAAATGGATGCGCAGGTTGCAGAGTTTTCGTTGGACAGGTCAGTTAATTCAATATAACAGTGAAGTTTATTTTTGACATCAGGTTAGAATCAGGGCAGTGTTGACACATTTATGATATTCCACGGCTTCTCTAGTAGCTATTACGCGCTTAACGGCGAGGTCGCTTGTAATTCATTTAACGCATAATTAGATAGTGCGGCAGTGTGAAAATCATACACAATGGGGCTCTAATGATTCTCTGTTTAAGATAGCGTACAATTTGTAACATGTTTAAAACATGCCTTCTCTGTGTGGTAGTAAAAAGTTAAATTACAAACTTTAGACTGGCTTTTTATACAGCTAGCCTGTTTTAAAATGTTGGGGGATTCAGTTTTAGCTGTCCTAATTTTCATTTCTCTTTTTCTTTATAACACATCATCAAAAACATTTTTGTTGATGGCTGTGCTTTAGTTAAACAAATTATTTGTTTTATCATTTCTATGTGCCCTGTCTAGCAGTGTAGCACTCAGAATTGCATTCTTAGTGCCAGAGAGACCCCTACAGATTTACCTTGGTGCTCCAATTGATACTCATGGAATAATCTTTTTAGACATTATTTTGGGATTATTTAAATTCAGTGGACACAGAAAAGGAAAGGTAAAACAGGAAAAATGGAAGGGAGAAAGGTAAGGCAAAATATTAAATGGGAAAGAAGTTGACAAAAATAGTGTAGAGGAAAAAGAGAGTGATAAATGATAACATCTGCTGAGTCTGCTTCTACAACTGCAAAAAGAGATATAGAAAGAACAACAAAACAAACAGAAGTATAACAGGTACAAACAACCAACACCTTTGATAACATCACTGAAAAATCTGCAGTATTGTTTAATACAAGATGTGTTTAGTGACAGCCAAAGCTAATTATAGTGTTTATCTGTATAGACGTGTATCTGTAAACACCTGGAACCAAGTACCTGTGGGTGTTTGTGAGACTGTGCTTGTATATGTAAGGTTTATCTGTAAGAAAAATGCTCAATAGTGGTTGTAAGGAGCCAAAGATCCACACCCCAGAGGGCCGAGGCAGACACCAGGGAAACCAGAGAGCAGGACATTCGAAAGGGCCCCCAGAATGCGGGAGCCCAAGAAGGACCGACATAGGGCTGTACGATTTTGGCAAAAACTAAATTGCGATATATTTCAACCATAACTGCGATTGCATCCCTGCTGTGTCATGATTTTAGGTTCTGTCTTAGTTTTTGAATAAGTTGGGTTTTATTGTGGTTTGATTTTGTTTTATGTTATAAGTTTATCCGGCCTGCTCAGACCATTTCTGTCACCAGTCTTAACTCAGTTCACCTGCCAGCATTCTTCCACCCTGTCACTCCCCTTCTCCAGTCACCATCGTATCAGCTTCAGTTTACTCCCAAGCACTTCCCTGTTCCCGATTAGCTCCACCCATGCCAGTCCATTCACCTGATCACTCCCTTACTTATACCTGCCTCTGCCCCCTGCAATCTGCCACATCATTGTTTTTCCGATCCCTATCGGTGAGTCTTGTCCAGCATTCCCTGTTCCATGTTTGTTTGCCTGTTTAACTGACCACTGCTTGAGTTTATTCTGCCTGCCTGTTTCCTGATCAGACCTATCTTTGGATTTTTGAGTTAGCCTGTCTGTCCCCTGTTTTTGTAGATAGTTTCATCTGTGACTGCTTTTTGTCATTTTTGGTTATTGGACACATTCTTCCCCTTTTTGGCCTGATGCCCGTTTTTTGTTTTTGCATTTTTGTAAATAAATGATCTTTCACCTAACCTCAGCTTGTCTGGTTGAATACTGGGTCCATCTGTCTCTGGTTCATGACATGCTGAGGTCGTGAACATGCAGGGAGAACATGCAAACTCCATGCAGAAAGACCCAGGGTGGACTCAAACGCAGGACCTTCTTGCTGCAAGGCAGCAGTGCTACCCACTCCTCCACTGGGCAGCCCCCAGCCAAGGAATATTTAAAACAATAAATTGAACTGTTTTTACTAATCAGAATATAGTTCTTCAAGAGAGTAGCTTTTAATTGAGTTGAACATCAATCCTTGTTGAACAAACAAGTATATGTATTAAACAGTTTGACTGGTACCTAATGCTATGGTGAGATTTCTGAAAGTTTCTGGTGAAAAAAGTATGATTATATAAACAACATTTGATTATCTCACTGCTGCAACTCTTTTTTTCCCTTCCATGTGAAGGCAAGTTCCCCTTAAAAATATTAGACACCTAAAAGACATGTCTTATCCATTAACTCTTACATAGCCCGTTTCCAAATTCAAGACCTCCGCGATTTGGAAATTGCGTTTTTTAAAATTACGATTATATTGCAAATGTGATTAATTCTCCAGCCCTTGGCCAACACAGGCATAGCCGCCTCCCCCATCCCAGAGTAGAGATGAGCAGCCACAGTGCAGAAACTTTGTTGTTCACTGCTACAGAGTGCAAAGCCTAACTTTGCAGAAAGCTATCATTCCTGCAAAGCAATAAACATGGGAAAGTGTATGCTATCAGAGTGATTCATAAGCCAAAGGCTCTGTATGAAACCATAATAACACGGGGTAGAGCATTCTTAGTATTTTGGGTGGGACTGTGATCTGCAAGGAGGACTTAAAACAATCATTCATTCTTATGAAGTTGTCTACAGCTTACTATGGGAATCTATAATGCCAGCTACATAAACCACAGTTTTCAAGGAGAAAACACTTGAAATCCATTGAAACTTTATCATATTGCATGCAAGATTACGCGACAGGCTCCTTCCCACGGACTCTCTCGGGTGATTTATGAGTCCCTGATTTCTCCGGAAGCACCAAGGACTTGGTTTCAACATATCCTCTCAGTATGGCTTTCAGTTTGTTTCAGTCACTTTACAGTTGGCAGCACAGAAGACGAGCGTGTTTTATTGTTCCGAGAAAACAAAAAACAGTTCCAGAAAGCATGGCCCACACCCAAAGTCATGGACGATTCTTTGAAAGCTGAGTAATTGGTTTCAGATGGAAAGCATGGCAGATCAGGATCCCTGCTTAGTGTTTATACCGTGTGAGGCAAGCTAGGGCAGGAATCTTCTGAGAATAATATGAAAGACTAAAGCACGGTTGTTGTTCTAGAATTACAAGAAAAAGGTCACACACACTTACTCTGCAATTTGGTTTTTACTTTTGAAGTTAGTTAAGATCAGAGTAAAATTCTTAAAAAAAAAACATGTTTTTTTGCTGATTCATGTTAGAAACTATTTACCTACAGTTCCTTACAAAACTAATCATCCCTTGAACATTTTCAGATTGTGCTGTCACAATTGCTACGTTCTAATGTATTTTACTTGTAACACAGTGACAAAGCTTCAAATAATTGAGAAGTGGAAGGGAAAGCATATATGGTTTTCAAAAGTTTTTACAACAAAAAATTAAACAGGGTGACAAGCATTTGTCAGCCTTCTTTACTCAGACAACCCTGAATTAAATCCATAAAAAATCTAATTTGCATTTGGCAGTGAGCCATGTGGGGGCAAGGCCAACATGTCGAAAACGGTGCTCTGGTCAGATGAGAACAAAACTGAATGTTTTGGCCAACAGGCAAAATGCTGTCACTCTGAATGTGACTGTGAAACGGGGTGGAGGCGGCACCTTGGTGTGTGGATGTTTTTCTTCAGCAGGGACAGGGAAGCTGGTCAGAGTTTATAGGAACATGGCTAGAGCTAAATACGGGGGAATCCTGGCAGAGAACCCACTAGAGAGAGCAAAAGACTGGAGTCGGGGTTTCCAGCAGGACAACCCTACAGGTACAAGGAGAATTTGGTTCTTTCAAGTCTTCCAAAACCAATTTGGGACAATGGGTTAACTTACACCAAATTACTGTGTTAGAATGGCCCAGTCAAAGTCCAAACCTACAATTTTTATATAAGTGACTTACAAATTGTTCTTAACGGACGTTCTCCATCCAATCCACAATGAAGAACGGGCTTCAAAGGTGGAAGAGACAAGAGGTGGTTCTATGAAGTATTGACTCAAATTGGGAAAAAGTTCAGATTTTAATATGTTTTTCTAATCATGTCCTTGTATAGATCACAAGCTTGGCCCTGTCTTTCAGCACTCCTACAGTAGGTCTCTCTGAGACATAGGCTACTGTAGGTACTGTCTGAGCTTTTACTTCAATGTTCATCCTCTAGACTTAATCTTGTGATTTCTTAATTTCCTTTTGGATGACTACACATATTTTCCTCTTGTATGTGTTACATTGGAATCGGAAGGTGAGTCCACAAAGAAAACTGGAATTTGAAATAATTGGCAATAGTCAAAAGCGACTTGACAGACGAAGCAGACAGTCCGTGGATTTAGTGACAAAAACAGAGGACACTGAGCGGACTTGCCGTTTTCCTGTGTTTTTTTCCACGTCTCAAGATGGGGATGTCTGTCTAACGTGCGAGATAAAAAATAAAAAAATAAAATAAACCTCTGCAAAAATGCGTGCTCCGGGCGACGAAGAACATTTTGCATACGCGTGCGTTAAAGCCACATAACAAACACAGATGTGGTCACGCCGGATTACTGAGTTGTAATAATAAGAGGGACGTGCCGTGCGTCCCCAATCCAAGTTCTCCAAACACAACCCTCCAGCACGCGCGCGCCTGTTTGTGTCCAAACAACCAAAGCGCGCGCCACAGTCCGCGCCTCTGGCACCAAATGGCCAGCTGTAAAACAGCGGACTTACCCAGGCGTTTTCCATTGTCCTGCGCGACCTTTTTCAGGCCGTCCTGCCGTACCTGCTCCTCCGAGTTTGTCCTTTTCGGACGTAAACGGAAACAAGACATCGCGGAGTGTGTGTGTGAAAGAAAGGGGGAAAAAAGCAGGGAGCAAAAGTTTTTTTTCACCCTCTCTCCTCACGGGGCGGGTCTTTACGTGTGTTTTAAGGCAGCCACATATACCGCAGCGAGTGGTGAACTGATCCTTCAGAGAGAAAACTGACGGCGCAGGGGACCATAACGTTTTCACTAAGTTTATTTAAAAAAAAAATGCATTTATTGTCTTTTTAGCCTCTGGGAAAGATCTACGCACAGGTGCTTGATTCATTCCTGCTTTCTCTCGAGAGGGTCTTTGTTTATATTTCTCTCGTCTAATTAAATCAACTGTCCTTAAAAATAGTGTACACATAAAATAACTGGGACGTGATGTTCCGTTTTCTTTCCAAAAGTCGAAATCAAGCTGCAGGCAGCATTTGTTACTCAACACAAACCCCCAGTAGGAGACGTGGAATGGCGCCACCGTGTGGGAGTAATCTAAAATGTATTTGAGGTCGGTTTGCTCAAGATTGCGTATGTTTCGCCAGAAATATGAATACGTATATGAAGAGGCATTTAACGTTTCGCAATGTGATTAATATGCGGAAAACATTCACACATACCACATTTGAGCAATGACATCACATGACAACGCCTTTGCCAACCCAAGGTAAGTTTTAGAGGGTTGATGAATTTCTACTTGTGACAAAAATATGTTGTTGTTTTTTAACCAAAATCTGTCAGATAGCTAAATTCAGGTAAAACATGGTCATTTGTAGTGTTTTCTGTATTCTCCCACTATTCTCCAATTTTGCATTATTTGTTTTTACCCTCTCTAACATAGAAAGTATTCCTGGATCAGTGCTTCTTTATTCTTTTCGTGTCTCTGCGCTTTATTTTCTCAAATCCCCAGTCAGTCGTGGCAGATGGCGTTCACACTGAGCCTGGTTCTGCTGGAGGTTTCTTCCTGTTAAAAGGGATTTTCCTCTTCAATATTGCTACATACAAGCATGCTTTTTTACATAATCTGTGCTGTTTGAAAGCGGATAAGGCTAGTATATTTTAATATGTAATATTTTTAAGAATAGCGAATTTGTATGATCTCTGTAACTGACATCATGATATATCCGCATCGCTCAATTTTAGTTGAGATTCACTGGAGTCATATTTGTTGTTATTTGTTGTTATTTTGGCTTCAGTAATCTTTATGAGGTTTATTATGTTTCTTAACACTCATAATATGAGAACAATAGCGTTTAAATAATGTGTGAATTTACAGAGCTAAGCGTCAGCACATATTGGCTATATTAATAGTGGTTATTGTGACTACAATAGCTCCTCTGCTACAAAAAAAAAACCCTGCTTGCAGCTGCTCACCACATATTTTTTGCACATTTTGTACTCCACAATTAAGTGACTGATCAGGCAATGCACTGCTGTAGAGCTGATAATCTACAATCGGTGACTGCAACTGAAATAGTCAGCTCCAAAAGCAGTTAAAACAATTTATACACTATAGAGAAAACTCCCTTAACCATGTCTGATCAATAAAACCCCGAATTTCTGCAAGTACCAACAAGATTATTAAAGGTCACTTTAAATAATTTCTATAGATTTATAGATATGTCAATGGAAAGCTGTTCAATCATTTAAATTAGCCAGTAGTAGTGTCTAATATAAAGCTTTTTAAGTTGAGAGACGTCAGCTATGAAGTTGTTGATCATCTGTTGGCTTTTCTGGGTTTCATTTTAGTTATATTTTAGTCCTTTAAATATTTTACCTTTTATCGTTATATTTCTATTCGAATTTTAACAGAATGGTCCAACGTTTTTGTTGTTGTTGTTGTTGTTGTTTTTTTTCCCTTTTTTATTGGCGTAATCTTATTTGTACATAATAAATGTAATAAAAATCTATTTAAAATATCCCCTCTGTTCCAAGTTTGCCTCTGTATGTCTAGGGTTCAAATCTGTTTGCTTTTTACCTTGTTGGTTTTATTTATTTACCTATCTTCAGAATAATATCCCAAAAACTTCCAGAATCTATCTATCTATCTATCTATCTATCTATCTATCTATCTATCTATCTATCTATCTATCTATCTATCTATCTATCTATCTATCTATCTATCTATCTATCTATCTATCTATCTATCTATCTATCTATCTATCTATCTATCTATCATTAGATAAATTCTTTTCTGGTTTCTGGAGCTCAGAGGTTAATACCAGCTAAGTATCGGGACAACGTAATCAAACAAAATGCTCCTTTTGTGAGTGATACCAAAGTGTTACTCGTTCATTTTTAAAACCCTGACCTCTGATTTAAATGAATCAAGACTGTTTTGGCTGTCTTGCAGTTTTCTGGAAGTTTGTTCCAGATTTGTGAAGCATAGGAACTGAATGCTGCTTCTCCGTGTTTGGTTCTGGTTCTGGGTCTGCAGAGTAGACAAAAAACTGAAGATCTGAGTGGTCTGGATGGTTGATACAGCCACAAGAGGTCTATAATGTATTTTGGTGCTTAGCTGTTCAGTGGTTTATAAACTAAAATACGGATTTTAAACTCTATTCTCTGAGCTACCGGGAGCCAGTGTAAGGACTTTAGAACTGGGATGATGTTCTCTATCTTCCTGGTTCTAGTGAGAACACGAGCAGCAGCGTTCTGGATCAACTGAAGCTGTCTGATTGATTTTTTTGGGTAGACCTGTGAAGAAACTGTTGCATTAATCAATGCGACTGAAGATAAATGCATGGATGAGTTTCTCTGGATCTCGTTGGGACATCAATCCTTTAATCCTGGAAATGTTCTTCAGGTGATAGAAGTTGGACTTTGTAACTATCTTTAGGTGCCCTTGAAGGTTCAGATCTGAATCCACCAATATACCCAGATTTCAGACCTGATCACTAGTTAGTAGTTGTAATAACTGAAGCTGCGTGCTGAGTCTAGTTCGTTCCTCTTTAGGTCCAAATGTACTAACTTCAGGTTTTTTTCTGTTCAGCTGGAGAAGGCACATTCATGCATTGATTTGTTATGAGCATGGATGAGTTCAGAGTCACTTGGTGACATCATAATGTAGAGCTTTGTATCATCTGCGTAGTTATTTAATCTTGTTTCTTGTTATATACGTAGGATTTGAACCAATTGAGTGCTGTACCCAACAGTCCGACCCAGCTCTCCAGTCGGTTTAATAATATATCATGGTCGACAGTGTCAAATGCTGCGCTGAGGTCCAACAGAATTAGCACTGTGGTTCTTACGCAGTCTGTATTTGTGTGGATATCATTGAGCTATTTAACTGTTGAAACACAGATAATTTTTCAATAATTCTACAGATAAATGGAAGGTTGGAGATTTACCTGTAATTCTGCAGATTAGCTGCATGATTATTACTGTTTCTTTGTTTTCAGAAAAAATAGTTAGGTTTTTATTCTTTTATTAAAAAAGGTTTTTAATCCTTTCTGCGCAAAGTG
Organism: Fundulus diaphanus; assembly: GCA_037039145.1. Taxonomy (NCBI): domain Eukaryota; kingdom Metazoa; phylum Chordata; class Actinopteri; order Cyprinodontiformes; family Fundulidae; genus Fundulus; species Fundulus diaphanus. The sequence continues at coordinate 21,095,623 of CM073137.1, read as the reverse complement.
GATTTTCTGATTCTTGCTAAAAAAAGTTGTTGTGAAAGGTGAAAAAATGGGGGAAGCAAAAGAAAAGGAATCGCAGGAACAAAAATTTCAAGCACTGTCATAACTTGTACCAGACATACCAGACATTGAGTATAATGAGGCGATGAACAATTTGACCATCGCTACCGGACTCACCATGTCTCCCAGCCTCCCCGTTTGTTTCCATTCTGTCTCCAGATAAAAAACAATCACCATTCACAGCAGGGAAACTCCTGTTCGTCTTCACCGCACCGTTCTGGCTGCTTCAGTAGGAATATCCCAGCAGTTTGACTCGTCTATGAGGAAAATCCTCCCTGTTTCCCACCCTTCTCTGGGCCAGCCCACACAGCGCACACTTAATACCAGCCCTGTTTGTCCACACCCACTGGAGCACCAGTTTGACAAGTCTTTCTCTGTCTCTCAGGGCGCTCATAATTTCCCCGTCCTTGCCAATGGAAGCTGCACCCTCAGAAGGAATTTTTATCAACACAGCCTGAAAATAAGCATTTAAAAATGCAGGAAAAACCTTTTAAGTTGGTGTCGAGTTGGTGTTTTAATACAGTAAACATAATGTCACACCAAGGTTTTATTCTAAGGACTCTTTAGGTTGATCTGATTCAGTTTGGTTGTTGCTCAGAGTTGGTGCTGACATGCCTTTTCTTGTTGTTCTTGTACTTCCACCTCACAAGTCATCTGCATAACCGCAAGCCATTTCATTGCATCAATCCTTTAAAATGTCTGGAATTCAATGCCTATGCATTTTTTTAAAAGTAAAACATGAAAGACCTTTGACATTTAATATAAAGAGTAAATTGCAAACTATGAAGCGGTGCAAAATAAGATCAACAATCCCCTCTTTGTGAATCCCACTTGAGCTGACCAGGACAAGCAAAGATTTTGTTTCGGGTGCCTCAGGAATCTTGGCCTCTGCGACAAGAGCCATTGACTTTCATGTGCTTGTTGCCTTTTCAAGCAATGACCCATTTTTATTTTTTTTTACATGACACCAAGAGGAATGTGTTTTGTTACACGCTTTGCATGACTCAGATTTTCCAGGCCACCGACTGCAATCCGTGTGTAAGCATTTAAATACCAACATCAACAGATTCTTACTTGGTTGTCGGAGGATTTTGCGTATTTTCATTTTGAATTTGTTAACTGGGAGTATTATAAAAAATTTACAGGCTTGTCTCACAGACATGCAGACCCATCCTATGGGTTGTTTTGGGTCATGGCCACCTGTGGAGACAATCTTTTTTTACCAAAATTATTGGATTAAGCAGCTCCCCCAAAGGCCCCAGTTTGCTGCAGTACATGAGATCAATTAAAGGTATGTGCAGCAAGTTGCTTTTTGAGCTGAAACACTCTATGTTTGAGTCTCTGTAAGCTGTTATTTAAAATACTTTGAACAGCCCACCCTTCTGTCCTCCATTTGTTACCTGTATTAATGGCACCTATTTGAACTTATCTGTATAAAAGAGAATTGTCCACAGCCTCAAACAGTCAGACTCTGAATTCAACCATGGCCAAGACAAAAGAGCTGTCGAAAGACACCAGGAAGAAAACTGTAGACCTGCACTAGGCTGGGAAGAGTGAATCTACAGTAGGCAGCAGGTTGGTGTGAATAAATCAACAGTGGGAGCAATTGTAAGACAATGGAAGACATACAAGACCATTGATAATCTCCGTTGATCTAGGGCCCCAAGCAAGATCTCATCCTGTGGGGTCAAAATGATCATAAGAATGGTGAGCAAAAATCCCAGAACTACGCAGAGGGAACTAATGAATGAATGACCTGCAGAGAGCTGGGACCAAAGTAACAAAGGCTACCATCAGTAACACTACGCCGAGAGTGACTCACATCCTGCAGTGCCAGCCGTGTCCCCTTGCTTAAGCCTGTACATGTCCAGGCCCGTCTGAAGTGTGCCAGAGAGCACGATCCAGAAGACGACTGGTCAGATCATGTGGTCAGATGAAACCAAAATGGAACTTTTTGGCACAAACTCAACTCGTGTTTGGAGGAAGAAGAATACTGAGTTGCATCCCAAGAACACCATACCTACTGTGAAGCATGGGGGTGTAAACATCATGCTTTGGGGCTTTTTTTTTCTGCAAAGGGGACAATAGTACGGAGCCCCTCTGGTGACACGGACAGAATTTTTTTTTTGAAAATGTTAAGTCGTGGCCACGCATTAGTAACGCGTGGCCACGACTTACTAATGCGTGGCCACGAGATAGATAAATTGTGGCCATGCATTAGTAAGTCGTGGCCACGAGATAGATAAGATAAATACTGCCTTCGGGCCTGATGTTCAGGCAGACGAGTGGATCCAGGGATTCGATGATTAACTGTACATCCTCCTTTTTTGCTAAGTGACAGTGGAAAAAAAGACTTTTTTGGTAAAGTCTGATATCAGCATAATTTATACTTAATACTGGATTGAGGCGGTGAGGTGGGCGGATTTCCCCCGATTGGTGCGCTGCGCGGTGGTAAAAATGCACAAATAAAGACTGTAAAGGGCTCCTTTAGAGAGAACAGGAGGAATGATGGATCTGAGCTGAAGCCCCCGCTGTTAAAAGTTCCTTACAATTACCCTTAAAAGTGCGCACCTAAATTACATGCAACATAATTTTGCGCACCTGAATTCAAGCGCAAGGCAGCATGCCTGTTTATTAGAACAAAACTTATAAACAGAATGTCATGGTACCGAGTCTTTTGACCCACATGCAGAGCACACTGAGGAGGCAGAGATCCGAGTTTTTAAGAAGTTTATTAAATATAAAGCTCAAGACGTGTTGTGAGTCCTCCGGACATCTGGTAACAGCGGGAGGTGGTAATCGCGGTGATATAATTGATTCGCCGGGGGAGTGAGCAGCTGCTGCGGGGCACCAAAGACTGAGAAGCTGCTTGCTTGCAGTTGCTAGAGTCCGAGAAGGGCGGGACAGGGTCCGGTCACTCGTGCGGCGGCAGGGAGGCTGTCATCTGATCGGCGCTCTGTAGACGCTGATACTTGCGAGGATGATCAGGGACTTTCTGAGGTTTTCTTCCTAAGCAGCTGAGCGGGCCGAGAGCTGGCCGGCTCAGCTGAGGCAAGAGGTTTTCCGGAGCGGGATCCGAGGCAGGTTCCACCTGGGAAACAGGGAGACAGAAATTAGGCGCTTTCCAAGGCGTTTAAAGACGCTGGCCTACTGAGTCCTACCACTTAAGGTTCACACTCTGGCAATGAGGTGCTGACAGCTAACCTGACTCCACCAGATGGATTTGCTCTGCATATCCATCTGGAACCCTTCCGTTGAAGTAATTTTGGGAAGGGGCAAAAATACTGGTTAGCTGATTGGCCTATGTTGGTGATAGACGGGCCAAATAAACCAATCAGATCAACGAAGCATATGACGTACTAACAGCGACGACGAAAACACAACCACAAGCTCTTGCCGAGTCGGGAGAAGAGCAAAAACATCTTTTCCTCTGAGAAAAGTCTCCAGAGTAGTGTATGCTCTTCTTTCAGTGAAGAAATACTTTGTAATTCTGATAAAACTTGCTCGATAGCCACGCCAGTGTTCCCCGCAGCGCTATCTTGGCGAGGCGGCTGCCTCACCAAGATAGCGCTGCCGCCTCGCTAACATTCAAAAAAAAAAACAACTTTATTTGCTTGCATGTTTATTTGACGGGGTTGTTTGTTGTTGCTTTCGCGCGTGCATACAGTGATTGGCAGGGAAGAAACAGGCGAAAATACATGGATACGCCCCCCCCACCCCCGGTCCGCGAGTCGTCCGCGCAAAACTTGTCTTCTTCAACACCCCGCCCCCCCACCCCCGTCAGTCGTCTGCCGGCCAACAACTCAGCGCCTCGCCTAAACAAATTCCTGCGGGAAACACCGCACGCTAACGCTAGTTTCATCGGCTGAAGCCGCCATGTTCTTTAGACTGAACTGTCGCGCTTCTCGTTGCGTCACACCTCAACCCGCCTCAAAGCCAACGCTCATTGGACGTTCGTTTGGTGAACGGCTCCAAATTTTCTTTAACGGAAAGTAGCCAGACTGATCTGTGAGTGAAACCTTGAAAGCTCGCGAGATCAGGATGGTCTCACGAGGCTAGCTGACAGCCGCCTGTTTAAGAACCGTCCCCACTGACGATGGAACGCGGATCACCTGAGAGCGGCACGCCTCCCCGCTCGTCAGCCGCCACCTGTGAAGAAGGGAGAGGAAAAAAGGCAGCGCCCAGCCCAGGCATGCCCGCAGCACCCTGACACACAATAAGAGGCTTTCTAGACTGGATCTGGTTAGCAGAACTGTTCTCTGATCCAGCGTGCAGCCATGACTGGTTCTGAATGAAGGATTTATCTGGCACCCTCTCTCCCCACTTCCCTCCTGTGTATGCGGTACCGGACGGTACCGGCTTACTGTCACCACTGGTTAAGACCAAAATTATTTATAACTCTGATCGCTCTTCCTGCTGCTCTGTTAACATGAACTGCAGCAGGAATAATTACTGATGGCCACAAGCTGTGAAACAAGCTGAAATAGCTCCACAGAAGGCGAGGTTTACACTGAGGTCTGTTGCGTGAGCAGGTGAAGTCAGTGAAATGCGCGTGTCACACGGTCAATGCGTGTAAGATGAGAGCTTTGCTTATTACCACTCTGTGTGTAATTGCAAGAGATTGCAGAATGTCATTATAGTTCATTCCAAGATTGAAATAAAATGAAATCAAGTCTATGTTCTCCATATTCCTTGAATGTATGCTACACAACCATAAAGGAGCTCCCTCACAAATAACTTGTGGCCATAACTTATCTATCTTGTGGCCACGACTCACTAATGCGTGGCCACAAGATAGATAAGTCGTGGCCATGCATTAGTAAGTCGTGGCCATGCTTTACTAATGCGTGGCCACGACTTAACATCTTCAAAAAAAAAATTCTGTCCATGTCACCAGAGGGGCTCCGTACAGGAGGACTCATCCGTGTTGAGGGAAGAATGAATGGGGCCATGTATCGTGAGGTTTTAAGCCAAAACCTCTTTCCATCAGTGAGAGCACTGAAGATGGAAAATGGCTGCGTCTTCCACCATAACAATGATCCGAAACACACCACTCGGGCAACGAAGGAGTGGCTCCGTAAAATTCATTTACAGCTCCTAGAGTGGCTTAGCCAGGCTCCAGACCTCAACCCACAGAAAATTTGTGGAGGGAGTTGAAAGTCCGTGTTGCCCAGCGACAGCCCCAAAACATCACTGCGCTAGAGGAGATCTGCATGGAGGAATGGGCCACAATAACAGCTAGAGTGTGTGCAAACCTGCTGAAGACTTACAGGAAAAGTTTGACCTCTGTCATTGCCAACAAAGTTTATGCTACAAAGCATTGAGTTGAACTTTTAACCTGGCCAGCCAGATTGATAATGTGTAGCCCTCTAGTTCTGCACGTTATCAATCGGGGACTGCATTGAATCTGTTTGGGGAAAGGACAGACATTAAGCAGAACGCTCCGAGCTGATTGGGCAAAGCAACATCTAGTGCCCGTCTGCCAAAGGTTAGTTTTAGCCAATCACAGTATTAAATTAAAACTTAAGCAGCAGGTGCTATGAGAAACCACAAAAGCTAAGCTAATCAAGGCTTTTCTTGCTGCTCTACTATCAAAGAAGAAATTGTGGATTCTTAAAAAAACAGATGTGATAGCAGCAACTACGCATGCGTCCTCCTGCACTGCCATGTTTGTTTTGGCTGTTTGCCAAAACCGCTCCTGCTTTTGTCACAGCGGTATGTCCCGCCTTAAACCACAATACTGCAGCGTGATTGGCCCGAACCCTTTTTGGTTCGGATACAAACGGTTGAAGCGGGAGCGGTACAAGATGGATTCTCGTGTGTTTGTGAACACACAAATACCGCGAGAACTCAGCTTGCAGTCAAGGCTGTTGTGCCATATCAGGACGTGACAAACCTGCGTTAATTCGGGACATGACGGACTGCATTTCCCATGATGCAAGGTGGTCAAAATGGCCACCAACTCCCATCATGCAACGCGGCCCAAAATGGCCGGTGCCCTAGCAACCGATAACGTTGCTAGGGTAAAGTTGATAAAACTCGGTTGCACCTCGCAATCGGCCTTCTTCCCTGGCGCCCTGCCAACCCGAGAAGACACAGCTGTACTCCGTGGATTAATTACCCACACGCCACGTGCTCGAGTTTCTCGCTGGACCGAGATTTTTCGACGCAACGTTGTTCCCTGCTTTTCATAGTGGGAGGTCGACTCAAAAAGGTACCTTTAATTCCCTCTGATCAAATACTGGAAGCCGCCTTATCTCCCAGTGATCGAGAGAGGACGACGCGTTGTTTGGCCCAACAAGCGTCTAGGAGCCCAGAGAGAGAGAGAAAGACGAAGGAACTCTCTCAGTCTGGTCCCCGCTGCAGCCTGCGGACCCTGCGGTCGTCAAGACGCGTTCAGGACGCCGCGTGATCCGGAGCGCTCCGGATCGAAGCCGGGATTTTCATTCGGACCACCTCAAAGTAACGGGGTTCTCCCCTTTTATTTCTTTTCCATCCATAGGATGTTTAGAAGTGCCTGGGCAGACGTTAGAACTTTGTAGGTGCAGGTTAATGCTTTTATTCCACGACGAAGCTGGAATTATTTTGCTGAATAGTTTCTTTGTATGTGCATGCATTTTACATTTGATTTTGCTGTGTTGATTGTGGTTTATCTATAACCCCGCCGTGGGTCACTGTTTCAGTTCTTTTCCATCTTCTTCCATGCTTTTCCCCCCTCTCTTTCGCTTCTCCTTATCAGAGAATTTGATCGCTTTGTTTGAATCTTAGTTCGCGGTTTCTCTTTGAACCAGAGCGTAAACCACTCCCTCTCGGAGCGAGGTACCACCTCACCTTAGCGTAAGCGCGGTGACATCATTAGGACCTCCCCTCACGCTTCACGCAAATTTGCGGAGCATACGTCATCATAGTCGCCATCTTGGGAGGGTGTCGGATGACTGGACTGTAGGTAGCTTAGCTGATAGCTTTGTAAGGCATCAAAGCGTCCGGTGGGACTCTCAAAGCTGCTCTGTCTGTCAATGCTATGTCAAATGCCGACGTTCTGAGTGTGGTTTAAACAACCGTGAGCTGAACTAAGATTTGCAACCGCTCATTTTAATCCATTCGTTTTTCTTTCCTTTTGTTTTGTTTGTTTTGTTTATTCTTTTATTTCCACATATATTTTGCGTGTTAGTTAGTAGTGAGTAAGATTTCCAAAGTCGTTGAATCAGAGAATTACTGTAACAGGGAATTGCTTTTGGTTCAATAAAACCAACGACTGCGGAATAGACATTGTTTTGTGTTCAATCCAATTCAAAGTTGCCTGGTTATTCAGAAATCAGAGCTAACCTCCTTTGGAGTTAACATCTGACATTAATACAGAGACAATATCATTGGATGGTGATAGACGAATAAGGATTTAAACTCTAATTGCAGTTACATTGGGGTTCTCACAGCCTGCCGGATAAACCTCGTCGGTCACAAGTCCGACCAGATCATTTATCCCAGCATAAATGAGTTCATAACAGCAAATTAACTAATGCATTAGTGGTATAAATACTTACAAGCTTATAGCTAACATCACCACCATTTGAACTATATTTTGTTGTAGCGGAATTTTGAGTTGAATGATTTATTATTTAAATTATAATGCCAAATTATAATTAATAATAATAATAATAAGCATATTCAACCATCTTCTGGCATAACAAGGCTATTGAACTTTTGTTATTGACCAAATACTTATTTTCCACCTTAATTTACAAATAAATTCTTTAAAAATCATACAATGTAATTTCCTGGATTTTTTTTCACATTGTGTCTCTCATAGTTGAAGTTTACTTACGATGAAAATTACAGACCTCTCATCTTTACAAGTTGGATAACTTGCACAATAAGTGCCTCAGTAAATACTTTTTTGCCCCACTGGATGTCACTGAGCTGACGATGACATCTCATGGTGTGCTGAGGAACAGCAATGAGCGGTCTGAAAAATACAGCTGTACTTTCATTATTATTATTATTATTATTATTATTATTATTATTATCATATAATCATAATAATGACTTTATTTATAAAGCGCATTTGTACACAGCTCTTAACAGTCACAAAGAGATAACATACACATCAAAACAATACAGATAAACAGATACAACACCATTTAATCGGTTTATTGTTTTATTCAGAGTTGTTTATATCTTAAACACTTTAAAATTAAGAGCAACTCCTCTCTTCACTGCTTCCTGGAGCGGGTCAGGATCGGGTAGACTGCATTGAATCTTTATGGACCTCATTGACACTTTTAGCTCCTGGGATTTAACAGAAGCATACACAAATGTTGTTTGTCACACAAAGATAATGGGAGTTAAATTGTTTCAAAAGAACCAAAACGGGTGATCTAGCCACCAACATCCACAATTCAGTTTTATTTACATAGCACCAATTCACAACACATGGCTAATTTTATCTGTATAGCACATTTCAGTACAGAGACAATGCAAAGTGCTTTACATGATAAAAATATAGGAAAATAAAACAGAATAAGAGCAAGTAGGAATAAAATGTATAAACAAAATAGACATGGGAAAATAGAAACTAAAAGCAAACATTAACACATGTCATCGTAAGGCATTTTACAAACTCAATTTAATCAAATCATACAGACAGATTGGTCAAAAGTTTTATATTCAAGGAAACCCAGCAGTTTGCAGCGAGTCTTTGACCTGCAGCATTCACTCCTCTTGAAAAAGCGTGCAGCCACAGAGAACAGTCTGAATTTGCAGCAATCCCTCATACCAAACAATTACGGCAGCAACAAACACAATTAAATGGTGCATATGAGAGAGAGAGAGAGAGAGAGAGAGAGAGAGAGAGAGAGAGAGAGAGAGAGAGAGAGAGAGAGAGAGAGAGAGAGAGAGAACAAGAGAGAGAGAGAACGAGAAAACGAATAAGGATTATATAAACATCCTTAGTGCATTCTTTAAGGGAATTCTGGTCCTATTTTAGGTTTCCAGGAAGTTTCCACAAGAAATGATTACAGGATCTGAGAGGTTGTTGTGTAACCAGAATCAAAAGAAAGATGCAGCAAAAACCTCCACACTTTGCTGGGATAGTAGAAATAGGCAAGGCAAGGCAAATTTATTTATATAGCACAATTCAGTACACAGACAATGCAAAGTGCTTTACATGATTAAAATACAGGAAATAAAGCAGAAAAAGAGTAAGTAGGAAAAAGCAGTTGGATTATATATAAAATAAATAAAATAAAATATTTGCATTCGACTGTTTAACTAGTGCAGTCGAAGGCAGTCCTAAACAAATGAGTTTTTAGTCTTGATTGAACTTAGGCTTTCAGCACTTTTACAGTTTTCTGGAAGTTTGTTCCAGATCAGTGGAGCATAGGAACTAAATGCTGCTTCTCCATGTTTGGTTCTGGTTCTAGGTATGCAGAGCAGGCTGGAGCCAGAAGACCTGAGTAGTCTGAAGGGTTGATACACTGATAACAAGTCTGTGATGTATTTAGGTGCTAAGCCATTCAGGGATTTATAGACTAACAGAAGTATTTTAAAGTCTATTCTCTGAGATACAGGGAGCCAGTGTAAGGACTTTAGAACTGGGGTGATGTGTTCTACTTTCTTAGTCTTAGTGAGGACGCGGGCAGCAGCGTTCTGGATCAGCTGCAGCTGTCTGATCCTGTTTTCAAGCAGACCTGTGAAAACACCGTTGCAGTAATCAATTTGACTAAAAATAAACGCATGGATTAGTTTTTCCAGATCCTGCTGAAACATCAGTCCTTTAATCCTGGAAATGTTCTTCAGGTGAGCGTATACAAAAGACTATTCACTGATTGTTCAATATGGTGCAAACAGACTGCATCTCTGTTGCCAAAGCAATGTTTACAGTTTAGGGTCAGATGTTATCGGACTATATGCAGCCAAATTATGAGAATAAACAACATTAAACTCACCCTTCCACGGACAACTGCTACATCATTCAGGTAAAAAACAGACAGTTCACGTATCCATCCGGCAGTGAACTGTTTGTGCGCTCCCAAACTCTTGTACGCCTTCATCTGATCGCCACTGTACGTTGGGGTGGGTGACAACACAAGGTAGTTCACCAGATCCGCACAGCAAACTGATGGCCAATCATCGGGATTGCTAGAAAAATCCTTATCAGGAAGAGCCAAAGGGTCCGCAAATACCGGCATACATACACTGTACGAGTTTTTCAGTCATGGTACTTACATACATCTAAAAACTGTGCGACGGAACCGCGGGGTTTAAAAAGTTCACCGCTCACGATCTGTGCGGCGCGACGCTCGCTGTGGTGGCAGAGGCAGGCGAGCGACGGTGGGTGACAGGGACCCAGAGCAGGGGGTCGAGCCCAGCTCTGGCGAGGCCCGCAGGAGGCACCGGGAGAGAGGAGGGACGAGACGCGACGGCGGCCGCGCGGCACGGCAGGTCGCCCGGCCCGGCCCGGCCCGGCCCGCCCCCCCGCGAGCGGAGGAGTGCCGAAACAGGTGGCCAGCGCGTTGCGCGGACCGGAGCGCTCTCCCTTCCCAACTCCCCCGCGAACGGGCCGGGCGGAGGTCGCTTTAGGGACGCCCGCTCACCTCCCTCCCCTGGCGGGGACGGAGAGGAGGGGAGGGCGCTCCCTCGTAGCTCTGCTTGAACAGCAGGATGCGCTCACGAAAACCTCACGACAGCCGACTGAATTTCAAACATGTTTGATTTTTACCGATCGTCCGATTCCTGATCGGGAGGTAGTCGTGAGAAGCCAGTCCCTCCTCCTCCCCCCTGTACGATCAAGCTGAAATTCGGCCCAATTCAAAACATGCTTGCACGGCTGAAGAATCGGCCCGAAAAGGGGAAAAACTCGCCCGGCTCTTGAATATTGTGCGTTGTGTAGAAAATGGCATGCCAACCAATATGGCCGCCACGCAAGGGGTTCTGGGTAACGGAGTCACGTGGTTGCAAGGGGTCTATTGGTCCATAGTCACCTGGTGACATGGTGATGTAGAGCTGTGTGTCGTCTGCATAATTATGGTAGCTGATGTTGTTGTTTTTTATGATCTGAGCAAGAGGGAGCATGTAGATGTTGAATAGGAGGGGACCCAGAATGGACCCTTGGGGAACCCCACATGTGATTTTTGTCATCTCTGACGTAAAGTTACCTACTGACACAAAAAATTCCCTGTTTTTTAAGTAGGATTTAAACCAGTTGAGAGCTGTACCAGAGAGGCTGACCCATTTCTCCAGGCGTTCTGACAGGATGGAGTGATCAACAGTAATACTAATCAAATGCTGCTGAATAGCTTGATAGCTTCCTAAAATGCTCGTTGTGTCAGGGGTAAGCCGGGCGTACACTGTACGAGTTTTTCCCCTTTTCAGGCCGGTTCTTCAGTCGTGCGAGCATTTTTTGAATCGGGCCGAATTTCAGCTTGATCGTAGAGGGGGGGAGGAGGGGGGAATTGCTTCTCACGATCAGGAATCGGACGGTCGGTGAAAATCAAATATGTTTGAAATTCAGTCGGCTGTCGTGAGGTTTTCGTGAGCGCATCCTGTTGTTCAAGCAGAGCTACGAGGGGACGCCCTCCCCTCCTCTCCGTCCCCGCCAGCGGAGGGAGGGGAGCGGGCGTCCCTGAAGCGACCTCCGCCCGGCCCGGGCGTTGGGGAGGGCGGCAACGCGCTGGCCGCCTGTTTCGGCACTCCTCCGCGGTCCGTGCTGGCCGCCTGTTTCGGCACTCCTCCGCGGTCCGTGCTGGCCGCCTGTTTCGTCACTCCAACGCGGTCCGCCGCCTGTTTCGGCACTCCTCCGCTCGCGGGGGGGGGGGGGGGGGGGGGGGTGCGGGCCGGGCGACGTGCCGCGCGGCCGCCGGTGCGTCTCGTCCCTCCTCTCTCCCCTCCGTTCCCCCGACGCCCGGTGCCTCCTGCGGGCCTCGCCAGAGCTGGGCTCGAACCCCTGCTCTGGGTCCCTGTCACCTACCGTCGCTCACCTGCCTCTGCCATCACAGCGAGCGGTCCCAGAGGGGGCACGACGTACAGTGTGAGCAGTCCGGTCGCGTCCGAGCGTAGCGCCGCACAGATCGTGAGCGGTGAACTTTTTAAAACCCGCGGTTCCGTCGCACAGTTTGAGATGTATATAAGTACCACGACTGAAAAACTTGTACAGAGTACGCCCGGCTTTAGGGTTAATAATAAGAAAAAATAATAAGAAAAACACCCAACACTGCTGTTTTGCTTAGATGGATAACTCATAGAACCAGCTCATGTTAATATTGCACTAAATACAATACAATATAAATTTAAAGAACCCAAGAACTGTCTTAAGAACTTCTTAGTAGAACCAAACTGAGACCAAAAAGAAGACCAACTTCAACAGAACCCGACATTCGGCTTCAAACCGAACATATCGAGTAAATCTGAATTTGAAAACAAAACAAGGATCTGATTCAGTGTAAACCATCCATGGAATCTCCCAAAGCCAGATTTTTCTGTCTTCAGTTCTCCAGGTGGACTCAGTCACCTTCCAAACCTTTTTCAAAAGTCACATCAGCTGCTCCAGGAACGTTTGTTTTTGACCTGACTCTTAAGACACATTATCACCATCTGCAATTCATCAACCATATAAACTTTCCTATACTACCTGCTGGAGCACTGTACCAAACCCTGACCCTAATCTAAACTAAACAAAGTTTCCTCTCTGCTATCTTCCGGCTCCCTCTTATAAGAATTGATGAACGGTATAACCTGGACCAGATTTGACCACCTTAATGACCCCTTAAACAAACAATGTAAAAACTAGACGCACCCCTAAAATTGTTCATAATCACATCTTCCTATCCACTGTTTTTGATTGGCAAGAATCTCAATAATGTCCACAAAAGCCATTTCAAAACTTCCCAGAGTTCCACCAGAACCTGCTTATAGACCATCAACCCTGAAGAACAAGGAGCTGCAGGGTTTCTGCTTTACTGATGGGAAACAGCTCCAAGTTGAAGCTGTGGAGAGTGATCGTGACAAAAATAAATAGGGTGAAAGTTAGTGAAGACCCGACTGACTAAACGCTGCTCAGTGATTGGACAAACTGATGAAACTTCCTCTAAATTTGGTGATTTGGCTTGTTTACAGTAAGTATTGGAAAGTTGTGGTTCGGGTAATAGTCAGTAAAAATTCTGTTACTTTGTGAAGAATATGGGAATTAAATTTTTAAACATTTCACATGAGCAATGATGGGACAAACACTGTAGAAAATCTGTGATGTGATTTGTTTCTTTGACCTAGTCACTTTATGTAAAGGGAAATCTGTGGATGTGGAAACTTACCTCACTAGTCAGGAATGTGGAGATTATGTTAACATTGCTTAGCTTGACAAGTCACTGATGTTAGGGTCTATTCTTTACCTGATGAGGATAGCGCCCGCAATGCGAATACATTGTTGCTGCCATCTAGATTGTGCAAATTTATTTAACCGGAAAGATAAAACGCCTTCCATTGACTTCCATTCATTTTCAACCCTTTTTATGGTCTAACCCTAACCTAAACCTAATTGACACCTTAGTCCTAAACAAAACCCCTAGCCCGGAATAAAAGTGAGGACTAAAAACAAGGACCTTACTTTACATCAAAGTCTTTACTTTACTGGTAAAATGGGCAAAAGATTTTCTCACTCAGATACAAACACAAGAACACACAAACACAGAACGATCCCCAAGACCTCGGGGAAAATATTCTTTGGACATCTAGCGTACAACTAAGACTGGTACATCAAAGATTGAGGCGGTAGAGCGACGGTCTGATGTCATGCCATAGTTGATGGAACCATAAAATGATGGCAGTTGTTGTTTTTTACATAGCTGGTTTGTATAGCTTTCAGAAATCTGTTTCACAGACAGATTGACAGTGGAACATTGAGTCACTTCCTGATGCCTCATACGTGGGGGAAATGCATGATACACGCCTATCAATCTCCACCAAAAGCTGGAAATGTTGTCTAATAATTTGGCGAGACATTCTCTGTATCTGCACATCACTGTGCTGACTGTCAAACGCCCCCTGGGTATTGCTTGAAAACAATAGCTATCCACTCCTGATGCCAACACTTCTGCACTTTGTTGGCCGTACTGGACATTACAGGTCTTCAAGGTGCTGAACTGTATTTTGTCATTGGGTGCCGGTCTGTGTGAAGGCCTTAAAGCTGAGCCAACAACATTACAAAACTGCACCATTTCTCCCCACATGGCCACGTTTGAACCTCATATTTTGCTCTAAAACACGTATGCCCAAATGTGGAATCTATCAGCACTTTGTTGCTCTCTGATAGCTTCTTGACCTGCAGTGCTTATTGTAGGCCAGTTGAATTTCACTCAAGCTCACAGGAAAAGACTTTACAACTAGCCACGATGTTCTTGATTTGAAAGTTCAGCAAGTGGACTGGGAAGGCGAGCTGCTGCACGATTCAGGCAAACTTCCTGTCTGCTCTGCGAGACTCATCAATGCTGTCCAAACGGACAAAGAGAAGGTCATGTGTTCAAACTATCAAACTGGGTTTCAGTTTCTGGAGTCTATACAGACCTCTTGGCTCCTCGACAAACAAGTGCCCCACTTTCAAATAATCTTCCTGTGGTTTTCGGCTTACGGATTCTCACGGTAACTGCTGGGAGAGACTGAAACACAAGAGTATACAGCAGTCAAAGAACGAGAAAGGCCAGATTCTATACGCACTGACTTAGACTTAGACTTAGACTTAGACTTCCTTTATTGTCATTTTGTATACACAGAGTGCATACAGAACGAAATTTCGTTTTCACACAGCTCAGAAATATTGCAGTAACTCTACAGGATACCTTGCAGTGAATTACAGTACAGGATAAAGTGCAGTGATAAATCGCAGTCACTTACAGGATAAATTTCAATTGACTTCTGGATAAAGTGCAGCAGTGAACAGTAGGCAGTTGAAATGTAAACAATGTAAACCAAATGTAAACAAATATGCAGTAAGGTGCAGCAGTGATTTAAAAGTAGACAGTTGCATTGTACACAGTTTTGCAGTACGTTTCCGGTTAAGGTGCAGCAGCAATTTTGCAGGATACGATACAATGTGCAAATGTGCAAATCAGCGAATCTAGTGTGGTACACAGTCCGTTTTTATACTTCAGCAGTTCAGCAGTTCAACAGTCTGATGGCAGCAGGGAAAAAGCTTTTGCAGAACCTAGTGGACCTGCAGCGGATGCTGCGGAACCTCTTTCCAGAGGGCAGCAGGGAGAATAGTCTATGGTGGGGGTGTGAGGGGTCCCTGATGATGTTACGGGCTCGAGACACACAGCGCTGCGATGAAATGTCTTTAATGGAGGGAAGAGGAGCCCCGATGATCCCTTCTGCTGTCCTCACCACTCTCCTCACGTTCTTCCAGTCGGAGGCACTGCAGCCTCCACACCACACAGAGAGACAGCTGGTCAGAATACTCTCTATGGTGCTTCTGTAGAAGGTCGTGAGGATGGGCGGGGGCAGGCGGGCTCTCCTCATCCTCCGCAGAAAGTACAGTCGCTTCTGTGCCCTCTTCACCAGTGACGTGGTGTTCACAGTCTACTGGCAACAGTACCTGCACTCTGGACCGTTTTAAAAGTGTTGCATTCAAGTTTGTTCACCTTTGAGTGGTACTCAGTGTTCCAAGCGTTTCTGGATGCAAAATTAAAGTCCGACTTACAGCCGAGCTTCACTGTAGACAAGATGTTACTGCAGAAAAACACTGAACTGCTGCTGACATGACCTGGTATTACAGCTGAGACTGTCAGAAAGCTGAGAAGGGAGAAAAGAGTCTACTGTATCTTAGGGATGAATGTGAGGTCCTCTGATTTCTCTGGAACTGATGTGGGATAACACAAAAGGGGCTGATGCTTGGCACCACATCCAAACTCATTCTATCATTTTCAGCTAAAACAAAAAAATTATAATTTCTGAAGTTCTGAAGGTTCAGACTACCAGGGGCCCATTGTGCCTTCTTTAAATTTTAAGTTTTGATGTGCCAGGTCAATATGGGTCTTAAAGTTAAGAAAATCAAAGTTAATAGAAAATGCTGAACAAGCTGTCTCTCTTCTGGGGTCTGTCCCTGCTTCTTAGAATAAACACAATGGACGACCATAATTAAGCAAGTAAGTGTATTGCTAATAAAGCACATTTACAACAACCTCAGCTGACCAAAGTGCTTCACAATAATCACCTCACAGGTAGACAGAGGATAAAACAATAAATGAAACTAAGTTTGATTTAAAAATAATAATTAAAAAAAAAACAGCAATAAAATAGCAAAAATAATAATCAAAATAAAAACCAAGACATACTTAATTGTAGTTGCAGCAATTTCCCAAGAACTCAAATCAATGAAGCACAAATTGTCCCGTTTTTTTATCTGGTATTGAAGCCCAGGGAAAATAGATGCGTTTTTAGTCTGGACTTAAACCGACCTGCTGACTGAGAGAGCTTAACAGAGATAGGGAGACTGTTCCACAGTGTGAGTGTTGCCACAGAAAAAGGCTCTGTCACCTCTGGTCTTTAACCTGGCTTTAGGGACAGCCAACAAAAGCTGGTCGGCTGAACTCAGGGCTCTGAGTGGAGTGTTGGTCTGTCAGAGCTCAGCTAAGTAAGATGGGCCCATAGAGTTTAGATACTTAAAAACAATCAATAAAACCTTAAATTTCACCCAAAAGACAACAGGGAGCCAGTCAAGGAAGTAATAGATTCACGCCTCTTTGTTTTTGTCAGCAGACGAGCTGCAGCATTTTGTACAAGCTGCTATCGCTGCAAAGAGCTCTGATCCAACCCTAAATACAAAGAATTACAACAATCTAAACGCAATGTAATACATTTATGGATAGTCCTATCAAAATCACACAGAGGATGATAACATTTTAATTTAGCAAGGGTTTTCAGCTGGAAGAAACTGGCTTTGATAACAGGGCTTATGCTTTTCAAATTTAAACCAAGGATCAACCATCACACCCAAGTTTTTCACAAACCCTAAACCCTTTTCCCAGCACGGTAACTCAACAACAGTGTGTTCCGTCACAATGTTCTTCAGATTATTTCCAGCATTAGCTGCCTTTCCACTGACCATCAGATTGCTATAATTGTAATTACAGAAACAAATTTACTTAAAAGAAATATGCCAATTTTGGAATAAAAGCTTCTGTGCTAGGATGAGGCGGTTTTTTGACCGTATCGAAATTAGTGTATTTCACAAAACTGCGAGGAAAACAGTTTTCTTTGTTTTTTTTGCATGACACAAGTCCCATGACAACCTAATCTTTAATTGCCTTTCCTATTTAATGGAAACAATGGAACTGCAAAATTGTGTTTTTTCGCCATTAGCAGAATATCAACAAAGTTTGTGCACATCTGCAATGCAAACACACCTACTGACTGCTACAGGAGTTCCTTCCTGTCCAGTGGCAGTTAGTCTGAAGGGGCACTTGAGTGCAGGAAAAAAGTATAGACAGTAAACATTAATTACCAAATAAAGAGTAATCATCACTTGCTGTCTCATAAAATGTCTCGGACTTTTGATTCTTCAGCACTCCCATTCCATTTTGGGTTAAACTTTCTTGTGTGTGTGTGTGTGTGTGTGTTTGAATCAATGACTGTAAGTAACCCACATCTTGGCACACAGAGCAACTTTTTAATTAATATCCTTTCACAGTATTAATAGAATAACTGAATTTAATAATTTTTGTTGTTAATTTGAGGTTTCTAGTTATGCCATTCTAAGGTTTGGTAAGTCGCAAATGTGTTAGTTTGGAGAACAATATTTTCTTTACTTGTGGTGTTCGGATCCAAGCAGCAGATCGGTTCTCCACACACATCTAGAGCCTCCTCTTTCTTCTCCTGCGGTCAGAAATTACTTAATAAGTCACATCCAAATCAGAAAGGACAGGCAACCATACACACACTCACACCTAAGGGCAATCTAGAAGGAACAATTAACCTCATGTTTTTTGGCTGTGGGAGAAAGCCAGAGAGAACCCATGCATGTACAAGGAGAATGTGCAAACTCCCTGCAGAAAGACCCAAGGATTTAAACCCAGGACCTTCTTGCTGCTACCAACTGTTCCCCTGTGCAGCGTATGCATTTTTTTAACATATATTATATCAATTTATGTAATCAACATATAAACAGAATGTATGCATGGAACTGAAATGGAAAACAAAAGACAACTCTACAGTAAGTCTATCTGCACAGTCTTAACACTGCTGAACACAATTTGTAAGAACTTACATTCAACCTTTGTTCCAAGTATATCAGTGAATCAACTACACTAATGAAATATAAATGTATAAATGTGATGAAGAATTCAACATGCATCATAATTTTTTTCTACTAATATTTATCTGCAACTTGGTTTCTGTCAAGGTTAAAAAGGAAAGTTCTCGCAGGTTTATTTTCAAGTTCAAATATACATTTAAGTTCACATTTTTTGTATTCTGTTACTATAAAATTTTTACTTTTTTCTAATCAATAAATATTTGTATTTTATGAAATCCTATTTACTGTTTTTGTATTAATAGAGTTATTTACAGTTGTTAGTTTAAAGTTGTTTGTTTTAAAATCCTTGTAAAATATTAATAATGATATTTCCTAGTTTAATCATTTGTCTTTATTTTCCATTTATTGTTTTATTCCATTTACTATAATTTACTGCATTATTGCGTGCGTAAGCGCATTGTGAGCATTGTGGAATCCAGAATCAAGTTTCTTGCATGTGTGTTTAAAACATGACAAATAAAGCTGATTCTGACTTATATATTTCTTTGCTTGACACTGTATTTCATGTCAGTTTGAAATGAAATCATACCTTGTTAATTTTTTTTTAATTTATTGATATTTGTTTGTAAAAAAAAAAAAAAGTTTTACTTCGAGGAAGCTGTGATCAAATCTAAATGCTGAGACCATTGCACAAGAGGGTTGGGAGCTACTCAGTGCTCCGATTTACATCGATTCACGATGGAGAGAGTGGCTAGAATCTGGTGTTTTACCATCATATATGTTCATTAACATGCTCTGTCCCTTTCAAATAAATAAATAAATACTACAATGTTTTGGAAGGCCTATTTCTTTTCCGTTTGTTGCATTTTGCGTCAAAGTTGTTTTTATTTATTTAAGAAGTTCAGTAACCATAAACCTGCATTGTTTCACCTAAATGTCATTAGGGCGGTTTCAAGGCATTCCTATAGCTCTCTCTTCTTGTTTTGCAAAATCCTTCGCCTCGGTTGTATTTGTTCCTTCGAAACTGAGTGTGTAAGAACATCCAGATGTCCCCGATAACGGAACGCGCTCGTGTGTAGCGAAAGGTCGCGCTCGCGCCGCTTTCAGATCCGGAGCGAGCAATTAGCCGTTGTTGCTAGGCAACCCCGCGCACGCAAACATGGCTGACCGGCGCAGCGGGATCTGGTGAAAAGTGTTTAGAGTTAGTTCTCTAAGGTTTCCTCGGTGCTCCCACTTTATGTGGTCGTGAACGGCTGTTGCGAGTCTAACGGGGCGGTTTGCCTACAACTTTATTAGCTCGGCTTAATTTAATTTCAAGCTACAGCTGGGCTGTGTTCGGCAGGCAAAGACATGACAGAGGAGAGAATCGTTGAACCCCCGGTGGAGAGTCACAGACCTGCGTCAGAAACGTCACAAGTAGGATAAATGCACGATTTAACTCGAAGAAAGAAAATCCATAAAGTGAGTGGCAATGTAGTTGAAACTTCTCCTTCCTCCTTCTTTAATTCCAGGACATTTCTCATGTCTCAGCAGCCGTTTTCAAAGAGGTTTACGACAAGAACATGGTCGGGGAAGACACTCTGTTGTCCAACCTGATCAAAACCAATGCAGGAAGAAGCAGCTATCATCAGAAATATGTTAAAGAGCTGCAGCAGGTAACCAGATAGTGGAAATCATGGAAATCAGGATGACAACGTGAATGGACTTTTTTTTTTTTTACATTTACAGGCTCGTTGTGAATATGAGCAGTGCATAAAACAGGCCGAGCTGGCGGAGAATCACATAATTCAGGCCAGAGTCCGATCTGCTGCCAAAGAAAGCCTGGACCATGAGAGGATGAAGGCAGACACTGGAGACGCTTGTGATCATCAACCTGCCCTGTTTACAGGTGAGTGGCTCTCTGATTCCTCTGAGAGGAAGTAAAAGAAAAAAAAACAGCTCTAGTTTTTATTTATCTTGAACACAAGGAGCCAGACCTGCTTGTAAAAAGTGGCTCTTGCAAAGGTTTCCTTCTAGACCTTTGGCTGCAGAGGAGAACGGCGTCAAGTGTTCACTTACTACATATCGCTAATACAATCCATTAATTAAGACATAAATCCATTCACACCCATTTGAGCTTTTTGCCGTTTTTCATCTTTAAAACCACACATTCTTTTGTATTGTATCAGGATTTTATGATAGAGCAAACCACAGTAATGTGTAATTGTGAAGTGGGAGGAAGAGGGTATCGTTTTAAACAGATAAGTGTGCTTGCTCCTTTTAGGCTCTGATACTCCCCAAATAATATGCACTGACCACAGCAGACAGGTGTGATTGTGGAAAAGCTGAAAGTGGGGTTCGGTTCTAAATCATATCCAAAGCTTTAGACATCCCAGGGAGCATTCTTCCATCCTTCATTTAGAAAAGGAAAAGACGGCGGTGGCACCATCATGCTGTGGCAATACTTTTGTCCAAAAGGGGTCGGGAATCCGGTCAGGGAAGATGGCTGGAGGTAAATAGAGGTTAATCCTGGAAGTCAAAGTTGATAAAGACGGTTAAAGGCTTGAGATTGGGGCTGTTGTTCACTTTGGAGCTAATATCCTAAACATACAGGCAGATCTATAAAGGAATGGATTAAATCAAAGCATATTGCCCGGTCAAAGTCCAGAGCTAAATCCAACTGAGATTCTGTGCCAAGACATGACACTGATGTTTGCTAAAAAAAAAAAAAAAAAAAAAAAGTAAAAATTTTTTTTTCAGTTGGTGCCCAGAGCTGAGACATGTCCCAATAGACTTGCAGTGGTAATTACATAAAATCCCAAAGGATATTTATGCTTGTTATGTGAACAAATAGGAAAAGTTCAAGAAACTTTACATCAACAGTTATTTTAAAAGGGGTCTTATTCTGCATGCTTATTTTCAGTCAAATCCACCTTCTCCTGGTGCGTTGATGAAGATCTTTTCAAAGGATGCAACCTGATCTCCCCCGGGGATTACTTAAATACACAAAAAGCACAGGTTCCAGCACCAGCTGCAGGTACGCAACACTCCTAAGTGACATTTAGGGACTAATTGATGGGGTGACAATCTTTGTCTGAACATTTTGTTGACAGTTAAATCCAGTTTTGCTAAACCTACTATCACCTATGGCATGCATACGTCCCGGGAGCCTCAGGAGGACGGATACACGCTGATTCCCAATCCAAAGAAGACTGTGCTGGAAATGAATGAGTTGGATGACAGTCTAACTTTTGAATCAAGCTCAGATACACAACAAAGGAGGAGAGCCCCTGAAGAGGTAACACCCAGTTGTTGTTGTTTTTTTTCTTTTATCAGCAATCATTAAGTAACAGAACTCCAAAACCTCTGCACTTACACTGCTTTGTAAAAGTTTTCATACCACTTGTTCTTTTCCACCCTTTGCCAAGTTAAAACCACAAACTTCAATATATTGTGTTGGGATTTTATGTGACAGACCAACACAAAACCCAAAGCTCAAGTGGAGGAGAAAAAAAACCTGTATAGTTTCCCTCCCACTTCATATTTTTTTCACTTCTGTGTTGTTCTATCACAAAAATGTCTGTGAAATACACAGAACTTTGTGGTCGTAACAAAGCTTAAGGCACTGGATGTTCCACTTGTTCCTAAACAGACTAAACCCAGGCCAAAGTGGTGGGGCCAGCCAAGCGCACAGGACCGGGCGGAAGGCTGGGAGAACCTTCAGAGGTTCAAAGGAAGACGGCGCTTCCTGCGCAATCCACGCTTCCTTCCTGCTAACGCAAAGCAGAGTGGAAAATCGCTCATCTCACCCGAAGCCAAAGGGACGAAGGAGCACGAGAGCCGGAGCTCTGAGAAACAAAGGTATCAGCGTGAGCTCGGAGTACGAAAACCGATGTAGATATAGCAGCTTAGTTGAGTGCCTATTTGTTGGTGTACAACACAATATAATGTACAATGCAAGCCCCGATCAATATTGACACGAAACACAAGGGGCATTTTACCTCGCTGCAAACGGCTGTACAGCTGCTGTACCTAAGCAGGTGTGTGTAAGCTGATACCTAAGGTGGTTCTGAAGCAGAGAGGCCGTGAAAACCGGACAGCGTTTCACATTGTCCTCTAGGGCTTGTCTTTCCGATGCGTTCAGCTGCAACATCAGAGTCAGTCAAGTGTGGCTACAGCATCTTTACTCAGCTGAGAAAGACAAACACTCAGGAGAAAATAAGTGAAATATGAGCCTCATGTGTTTTATTTTCCATCCATATACATCTTTACTTATCTGTGCCGGGTCATGTGTTGAGTTGGGGTGGGGGCAGAACAAACAACCCAGAAGCTTCCTATTCAATACAAAATACTTTATTAAATGCTCTATTGCAGGGCAACCGAGCCTGATTTTTATTTTTGATCAGCCTACTCTATTGATGCTGTAAAATCAGACCTCTCAACTTTTATCAAAAGTTAAGAGTGAGATTATGCTAATTGTGGACATTGAAGTAGACATGTATTACTTTTGTTAAAAAGAGAAAGAGACGTATTAATACCTTATTGTTCAGTTAATGGATTAAAACATAAAAAACACACAATTGTTCAAATAATACTGAATAAAATTAAGTAGTTTTAAGTTATTCACCGAATTATTACACTGTTACACATTCATCTATGGGTTTGTTTATCATTGTAGATCTATAACCTGATTGGTGAATCAGGCTGAGTTTCATCAAGCCTTTATGGTCAACAGTTTCCCCTCAGCAGCAACACTGAAGCACACAGAGGTTCCCGCTGCGTCTTTATGCACGATCCAGCTGCTGATGTCTCCTCTCTTTTCAGCTCAATGCGCTTCTAGACTGTTACAGTTTATAACCAGCCCGTTGCCAAAAAATGCATCCCCTGCTGTTTCATAGAAATATACACTTGTAGTTGATGTAACATTTTCTACGTGTTTACACATGTGTTCTGAACTACTGGTGTGAATTTCAGGTGTGTGGGACAATTTTTAGATTAAAAACATAGGGGGATGCGTTTTTTGGCAGCCCCATTGCCAAAAAACGCATCCCCTGCTATCTCAGAGGAGTTGACACTTGTATGACTGTATTCCTGTATATCCATCTGTAATTAAAGGACAAGGGTCAGCAAATGCAAATTCTGCCCTGTAAAACAATGACTATGATCTGAAGCCCCATTTGGAGCTTTTAAACAGGCTTTTGAAAAACTTTGCTGCTGTAATATTATAGATTTTTCAGAATAAAAAGCTAGCAGATGTGCAGAATCAAAACATAACAGAAATACAATTATAGAGCATTCAGTATTGTAAGAAAGCCCACACTGTTTCTGGATAAATAGATTATTGTGTGAGTTAAGTTCTATTCCGTTTTATGCTTCTTTCCTTGTAAGTTTGAAATGTCCCATGCTCCTGAATGCACCATAGCTTTCTGACGCTCACGAATGCATCCCACTGGTCTATGAACGCTGTGTCTGCACGTTTGATTTTCCGCTTAAGAAAAAGCTTTTCAGTTTCAAAACTCACGTCGGCTCTCACGGTTTATTGTTGTGTGTGAATGACAAGAGACCACAACAAATAAATCAGCCGTACCTCGGATAAAAACTTTGGATTTAATGTTGTTCATAACACCCGCACTTTTGTAAACGAATCTGCCAAATACACACAGTTTTTTTCACACTAGAAGTACATTTAAACGTTTTTATATAGTTAATATAAGAACAAGTCGCTCCGTTGGTCGTATTTTCATTTGTTTTCCGTCGATATTCATTTGTACAGAGCGAGGCGCGCTCCCGCGACAGGGGATGCATATCTCGGCAGGCATGCACTTTTGAGCATAACACCGGCACACTTTCACCACTGTTAAGACTAAAATTATTCATAATTCTGATCACTCTTCCTGCTGCTCTGTTAACACGAACTGCAGCAGGAATTACTGATGGCCACAAGTTGTGAAAGAATCCGAAACAGCTCAGCAGAAGGCGGAGTTTTGTGGTCCGCAGCCCAGATGGGCTTTGTGATTTTTATGCGTGTGAAATGCCATGTGTTGCGTGTGAGCGTGTGAAGTTAGTGAAATGCGTGTGTCGCACGGTCAATGCGTGAAAGTTGAGAGCTATGTGTAAAATTACTGTGGTTACTACGCCTGGGAAATTTCATGCATTAAAACCCAAAAGGAACATGTTCAAAAACAGATATTTTACTACGCTGTGTTCGCCACTGGTTTGCATATATATACTTTCTATGAACCACCTTCATTATATTTTATCTGGATGCAAAACTTGGGGTCGCTCAGCGAGCTCCGACTTTTCCAGTCGGAGACCTTACTTCCGTGGGCCTTCTTGTTCTGGTTCAGATGGGAACTTGAAAAAATCAATTTTCCAAGTATAAATAGAATCCACTAATGTTCAAGATCAGTTAAGTGCTTTTTAAAATTAAATCTGACGAAGCGCTGAACTGTAAGAAGCTACTCAGTGACAGCTAGTGTTAAGCTAAGGAAAGCTACACATCT
This sequence comes from Fundulus diaphanus, assembly GCA_037039145.1. Classification (NCBI taxonomy): domain Eukaryota; kingdom Metazoa; phylum Chordata; class Actinopteri; order Cyprinodontiformes; family Fundulidae; genus Fundulus; species Fundulus diaphanus. Next base: position 21,070,846 of record CM073137.1, on the reverse strand, counting down.
AGGGAATCATGCTAGCCACACTAATCTCACTGTTCGCTAATATGACAGTGGAAATGTTGGGGAAGATATGTCTGAAGATAGTTATTAATCAATAATAAAAGTATAAAGAACATTGATCCTTTTTGGGAGGTTACACCTAGGAAACCAGGAACACCTATTGATTATATCACTGATATTGCTATTAGACTGTGTGCTATTCTGTATGCCTAAAAGGCAAATTAGGGAGGGTTTTTAACTCAAGGGTTTTTTAGCCAGCGATTATCAAAAATGCGCTTTTAATGACAAACCAATTCTTTACAAAAGCATTTGTTACAGTATCGCTACAATCACCAAAATAAGCTGTATTAAATGTGATGAATACTACAGATAACAAAAAACATCCACTATTTACAAAATGCATTGTTGCAAATGATCATCCCAGTGTAAGAGAAGGAAATGTGTCTGCGTAATGGGAAAGGAGTGAAATATCAGAGATGAAAAGTTTCTCAAATACAAATCAGTAAAGACAGGGAGGAAATGCTGTTTCATTTCTTATTATTTAACAGTTGATCATTCTGATTTGACTAAAATCCATGTCAGCAGGTCACAGCATTAGCAACAGCTGACATGTGAAACTAGTCACAAAATTCTGATCAGCAAATCTCTAACAATCAGCTTTGGATTCGGGATCCAGGGTTAAAATTGAGCTTGAGATTCTGTCTCTGTTTATTTTTCTCCTTCTCAAAGCTCTGCTGATGATCTCGCCCCGGTCTTCCAGGCGAAGCCCTCGGTGATATTTTTTAGTGAATACAGCGTTGGACGTGTCTATGAGGTGCGTTCTAGTGACACACTCGAAACAATCAAGACCCCAGAACACGTGCGCCAAAAATCCGATGCTCAGTAACATATCCCCGCATTTCATCAGTCTACCCTGGAGCTGAAAAACGTGACTTCCACCAGCCGCCACGTCAGAGTCATCCCTCCTACCACGCCTTACTTCTCCGTTGGCCTGGGTGAGTCCGTTTTAGCCCCGATTAGTCTGCAGTGTGCGCCCTCACCTCACGTGATGTGGAGATGGATCAGAGCAGACGTTGTAGCAACTGGGCAACATCTAGCCAAAAACCTACAGCATGTTGTTCAAATGTGTTAGCTCTGCGCTTGGGTATAGCGGCTTAACTGTGAGTCACTCTAGGCCACTGTGCCTAGAACAAATACCACATTTTTTCCAGCTGAGTAGACAGTTATTTATATAAGCAGCTTGTGTTTGCAGGAAGATTCCCCAGTGATGGAGGCATCATCGCCCCGGGGATGAGCTGCAAGTACGCTCTGCGTTTTGCTCCAGACTCCCTGGGGGACTACAAGGATTTTATGGTGGTGGAGACCGTAGCCGAGCGGCTATTTGTGGTGCCCATTGAGGCACGGAGACCTCCTCCCATCCTTACCTGTAAGAATCACTGCATGCGACCACACTTGGAGGTATAAGGATGCTTCGAAACCCCTCGTCCTGCCTGTTTCGCAGTGCCCAGAGTTGTGGACTGCGGGTACTGTCTGGTTGGAGGGGTAAAGTTCGTTGAGCTCCTGTGCCAAAATGTTGGACTCAGCCCTGGAACGTTTTACATCATCCCTAAGGACCAGTGGCCGGCCTCAAATCTGAGGGTAAAAGTTGCATCACTCAAACTATTTACTGCACCCTCAACGTTTATTGCCACCCCTAGTACATGATGAATGTTGTTGTTTTTTTTCATCGTAGTTGCCTAATCAGAAACTGAAGCAAAATGTATCACCCTGGTTCTGTCCATTTCTGTGAGTAGAGGCAGGAACACCATGTGTCCTCTTTTAACCTTAGAGTAGAATATCCGTTATATTTTACATTAGTTGGGGAATTCCTGGTGTATCAAGGAAATAGGAACAAACAGGAAATACATTTTAACCCTACCCTTGCTGATATCGGCATGTTTATGTAATGATTTACGGATGAGATGAACCTGGTATTCAGCCAGACACTGTTGATAAGCTTAAAAGGTTTATTGAGATGGTGAAGGGTCAAGCAGGCAGACAGACAATAATCCACATCGGGGTACAGAGCTGACATCCAACCAGGGCAAAATACTGAACAGGGAACAGGCAGACTCAAAAACACAGGATCAGGTCAGGACAGGCAATCGGTCAAACAGGCAGATAGGTGGATGAGAAAAGGCGTGAAACGTGTGCGACGTTCTGGCAACAGACAGAAAACTGAGGCGGGTTTAAATAGACGGGCGGACAGGTGAGCAGGGAGACTAATTAACCAAAAACCCAAAAACAGGTGAGAATAATCAAGGGGTGAACGTGGATGAAAGGTTGACAGGATAAGTGGAAATGGGACAGAACTGAACTAGACAGAATACCGAACCAAAGTAATCATACAAACTAAACCCTAGAAAGAAAACAAAAGCTAAGACTGAGACTAAAGACATGACGAAATAAACTAGAACCGTGCAAAAGCTATAAAAGAATCCAAAACGAGACAGAACCCAGAACAGAAATAAAACCTGAGGCAGGGGAGTGAACTAACTGATCAAATAATAAACAGAAACCAGAATATTACAGTTCAGGGAAATATTTGTTTTTTGTTGCCATGTCCTGCCTTATAAAGATAAAACATGCTTTATTCAAAAGACATTTGCTCACGTCTTTCGCATTTTTAATAGTGGCTAAAAGAAACGGGCACCTGCGTCACACCATGATCGTACCCCAGCAAACAGAGAAGCCGTAGATTACTAGTTAAAACACTTTTGATTAGAAGAAGGCAGTATAATTTCCAAAAACGGCCCAGTTACATTCATTTTATTGAAACTGTATTGGGGTGTAAAGAACTGTGGCAACAAAACAAATATTTCTTGGCGGTGTGAGGTTCTTTTTCCCGCAGTGCAAAGTGATGTTGTTTTAAGGTTGTTGTTTTTTTTTATTAACAGATCTTTGCTGGGGTTGGCAATAAATGTGGCGTATGCTTCAGGTTCATCAGAAATAATTGAAGACAATCTTGCTTTTTCTTTGAAGTCCTTGGCCACAGCGTACTTCTCTGAGCAGCCACCGTTTGCCGTGGGCCCCAGCGTGTTGGCCCTGCAGCCGGGAGAAGCCACTGTTGTGGAGGTAAGCGGTCTGGTTGGGACATTTGCATGGACGCCGTGTATCAGAATTGAAATGACAAGAGGCGTTTTGTGCTTTACATAATCTTTTTTGCATGCGGTCCAGCTTATTTTCTTTCCGACTGCTGCGGAGAGGCGTCGTCAGCTGTTTACCATAGTCTGCGACAACTGCCAGGTGAAAGACGTTTCGATCGAAGGTGAGTGCTGGAAGCGAGGCAACCGAGAAAAGGCCTTCTGTCCCATTTCCTTCGAGGTGGATTGACGTGTTCGGGTCTTACAGGCGAGGGCCAGCTCGTTGGACTTGAGCTCGTCTCTGTATCTGGAGAGAACGAGCCCCTCAGTGCCGGAGAGGTGGGCAACCTCACAGCAGAGCGCTTTGTCCGTTTCCCCACGTGCAACCCTCACTCTGCGCAACAGAAGAGACTCGTCATTAGAAACAATGTGTAAGCCTGACTCCTGTCACCATCAAGCACCTCTTTCCTTTACAAAAAAAAAACAACACCTACAGTGTCTTCCAAGAGTATTTATACTGGATCATGGGTATTAAACGTTTTCATATTGGCCCGTTACAACCATTAACTGTGATGTAATTCGTCGGTATTTTATCCGATGGAACAACACAAATCAGAGCACGATTAAGTGGAAGTCGGCTTTTACAAATAAAAATCTGAGAAGTGGGGCGTGGATTCGTGTTCAGCCCTCCAGAACGTGGGGCAACTGTGGCTCATTGGGACGATTAGTTGTCTCGCAGTTTGGAAGCTGTGAGTTTGGCAGCTTCCTCCTGCCACATGTCGAGGGGCCCACGGGCAAGGCCTTTAACCCCAAGTTACTTACCGACACGCTTAGTGGTGTGTGAATGTGTGATCGGATGAATGTGGCTCCTTGTGATTCAGTCCATTTACCTTTCGACTCAGTGCTTTTATTTAAGGGCATATTTAATTGCCGTTAGAGATGCAAGTATTTTGACTTTGGTTGCTGTTAGCTTACCACCATTCTGCTTTGTGAAGTTGCCCAAAATAAGTCAAAGAATCCGCATCTTTGTTGGGTCCCCTACATGACTTCAAACAGGAAGTACTTGGCTTTCTTGAACACTGAGCTTTCTTTCTGCCGGCCAGATTTGTGGAGTGCTTTCCTCTCAACAGATTCTCTCACCTGAGCTGTGGGTCCCTGCTGCTCCCACAGAGTTACCATAAGCTGCTTGCCCACTTCCCTGAATAATAATCTCTTTGCCTGACCTGTCAGTTTGGGTTGATGGCCTGGCTGGTTTACAGAAACGCCTTTCAGAACATTGGTTGTACAGTTCTCCACGCGGCCATCAAAGCTTGGCCTGTTGGTGAGTAAGCCAACCTTCTATGTTGAGCTTTCACCAGAGAGAATGGGTTTGAATGCAAATGCAAGCCACACTGTGACAAAATACATTGATGTTTATTGTAATATGAATAAATGGAACATTTAATGGGGGGAGTGGTGGCCTAATGGTTAGAGCAGCACGCTTGCACTCAGAGAAGGATGCAAGTACCCTGCACTCTGGGTCCCTGAGCAAGACCCTTAACCCCAGATTGCTCCCCGGGCGCCACACATGGCAGCCCACTGCTCCCCAAGGGTGATGGGTTAAAAGCAGAGAACAAATTTCGTTGTAATGTATGTTTCAATGTATGTTGCTGACGTCACTTCCTGTTTGCGGTAAGGCGTATTCCTGTTTTCACTGCGTGAGCAACGGTTTGTTGCTCCAGATTCTCTCGCGTTTATCTTTAATCTCTTTGCTGTAACATCTGTTTCTAACACATAAGCACTTTTAAAACATTTTCTGTTGCTGCACATCACGCTTGGGAACTCCTCGTGTTTCACGGTTTGCTCTCTTGGCGTGGTAGAAGGGCGCTAGCCTAGCTTTAGCCTAGCCTAGCTTTAGCTCCCCAATGGCTTCCTCTCCTACTATTAATTCAGCTTCTCCGTCTCTTACTAAATCTCCCCTTATCTCCTGCTCTCTGTGTCAGATGTTTAGCTATTCCTCTGCCTCCTTTAGTGATAATGGTACATGTAATAAATGTAGTGTTTTTGTAGCTTTGGAGGCGAGGGTGTCAGAATTAGAGACCCGGCTCCGTGCTATGGAAAGACCAGCTGATAGCCGCCCCTTTGCTAGCGCGGAGCCACATAGACCTAGCGTTACTTCACTTAGTGGTCCTCCAGAAGCACCCGAGCAGCTGGGTAAGCAGGCCGGCTGGGTGACAGTTCATAGGAAGCATAGCTCTAGATTTCAGCCCCCAGTTCACCACCAACCCGTCTGCGTTTCTAACAAATTTTCCCCACTCAGCGACACACCCGCTGAGAAGCCGACCCTGATTATTGGGAGCTCTATAGTCAGAAACGTGGCACTAGAGACACCAGGGACCATAGTTAAATGCCTGCCAGGGGCCAGAACGGGCGACATAGAATCTTACCTAAAACTGCTGGCTAAGGATAAGCGTAAATACAGTAAGATTGTTATTCACGCTGGCGGTAATGACACCCGGTTACGCCGATCGGAGGTCACTAAAGTTGGTGTTGCTTCGGTGTGTGAGTTTGCTAAAACAATGTCGGACTCCGTAATTTTCTCTGGTCCCCTGCCTGATCTGACCAGTGATGACATGTTTAGCCGCATGTCATCATTCAACCGCTGGTTGTCTAGGTGGTGTCCTGAAAACGACGTGGGCTACATTGATAACTGGCGAACTTTCTGGGGAAAACCTGGTCTGATCCGGAGAGACGGCATCCAAATCCCACTTTGGATGGTGCAGCTCTTCTTTCTAGAAATCTGGCCGGATTTATTAGTTCTCCTAAATGCTGACAACCCAGGGTCCAGACCAGGAAGCAGAGCCGTAGTTTAACACACCTCTCTGCAGCTTCTGTACTATTACCCACCCATTATCCTATTGAGACGGTGTCTTTCTCACGGCCAAAACTTAACAGATCAAAAACTTATCTAAAAGTAACAAATCATAAAAACCTAATAAAAATCAATACGGTTCACCTTGAACCTAAAAATAAAACAATTAAATGTGGTCTATTAAATATAAGGTCTCTCCCTCCAAAGACTTTGTTAGTTAACGAATTGATTTCTGATAATCAGATTGATTTGTTTTGTCTCACAGAAACCTGGCTACAAGAGGACTACGTTAGTATAAATGAGTCAACTCCCTCCAATTATTCAAATTTCCACATTCCCAGATCTGTAGGAAGGGGAGGAGGAGTGGCAGCCATCTTTCAGTCTGATTTATTAATTAGTCCCAAGCCAATTAATAACTACAGTTCTTTTGAACATTTAACCCTCAGTTTCCCTCATCCAAACTGCAAAGCAATAAAACCTCTTCTGTTTGTTGTTTTGTATCGTCCACCAGGCCCTTATACTCAGTTTTTGGATGAGTTGTCAGATTTCTTATCTGATTTGGTGTTAAATACTGATAAGGTTATTATAGTGGGTGATTTTAACATCCATGTTGACACAGAATGTGATAACCTTAGTGTAGCCTTTAAAACTATCCTAGATTCAATTGGTTTTGCTCAAAATGTGCATAAACCGACGCACTCTTGGCTCCATACTTTAGACCTTGTGCTGACATATGGCATTGATTGTGAAGAATTAACAGTATTTCCTCACAACCCTGTCCTATCTGATCATTTTTTAATAACATTTGAGTTTAATCTAACGGAGTTCTCCACCCCCAAAAGAGGGTTCCATTATAGTAGATCTTTATCGGATAATGCTGTATCAAAACTTAAAGAGTCTGTCCCCTTTTTAATATCCTCCGTATTGCAGAAATGCCCTGTAGATGGCAGCAATGTTGTTTCTTCCAATTCACAAATAGATGTCTTTGTAAACGGTATGACTTTGTCATTGCGTTCTGCATTAGACAATGTAGCTCCCTTGAAAAAGAAGGTGATTATTCACAGGAAGCTGGCTCCTTGGTTTAATTCAGAGCTGCATTCCTTGAAGCACAATGTTAGGAAATTGGAGAGAAAATGGCGCTCTACACACCAAGAGGAATCCTACCTAATCTGGAGGGACAGTCTATTGTTGTATAACAAGACCATTCGCAGAGTTAGAGCAGCATATTTTTCATCATTAATTGAGGAGAATAAGAATAATCCTAGATTTCTCTTCAATACAGTTGCCAAACTTACCCAGAGCCACAGCTCTGTTGATCCAGCCATCCCCCTAGCTCTTAGCAGTAATGATTTTATGGGATTCTTCATAAATAAAATTGATTCCATTAAAAATAAAATAATTGGCATCCTCCCAAACATGATTACCTCGTCCTCAGTAAGTGAGGCAGCATTGGAGGAATCCTTAGAACCTGCGCAGTGTCTGAACTGTTTAAAAGCAGTAGAGCTTTCTGAGCTATCTAAAATTTTAGCTTCATCTAAACCTTCTACCTGTATGTTAGACCCAATCCCAACCAAGTTGTTTAAGGAGGTATTCCCTCTGATCAGTGGTCCTATTTTAGACATGATTAATCTATCCTTAGTAAATGGATATGTACCACAGGCTTTTAAAGTAGCTGTTATTAAACCTTTACTTAAGAAACCTTCTCTTGATCAAGATGAGCTAGTAAACTACAGACCTATATCTAATCTTCTTTTCTTATCTAAAATTCTTGAGAAAGTAGTTGCTAATCAACTTTGTGAACATTTACAAAGTAATGACCTACTTGAGGAGTTTCAGTCAGGCTTTAGAGCTCATCATAGCACTGAAACAGCTCTGGTGAAGGTCACCAATGATATTCTCATGGCCTCAGATAATGGACTTGTGTCTATACTTGTCCTGTTAGATCTCAGTGCTGCATTTGACACAGTTGATCACAATATTCTCCTACAAAGACTTGAGCATACTGTAGGGATTAAGGGGAAAGCATTAGGCTGGTTTAAATCTTATCTGTCGGACAGATTCCAGTTTGTTCATGTTAATAATAAATCTTCTTCAAACTCTAGGGTCACCTGTGGAGTACCACAGGGGTCAGTCCTTGGACCAATTCTATTTACTATATATATGCTTCCGGTTGGCAAAATTATCAGACAGCATGGGATTAATTTCCACTGTTATGCTGATGACACTCAGCTATATTTATCCATAAATCCTGATGAATCCAATCAGTTACTTCGACTGCAGTCATGTCTTGATGACATCAAAAGCTGGATGACTTTAAATTTCCTGCATTTAAATTCTGACAAGACGGAAGTTGTAATCTTTGGGCCAGAGTCCTCAAAAAATAAACTTCTTAATCAATCACTTAATCTGGATGGCATTAACTTGGCCTCTGGTAATAAAGTTAAAAATCTTGGTGTTGTTTTCGACCAAGACATGTCATTTAAATCCCATATTAAACAGGTTTCCAGAGTTTCCTTTTTTCACCTCCGGAATATCGCCAAAATTAGAAACATTCTGTCCAGGGGTGATGCTGAAAAACTAGTCCATGCATTTGTTACTTCAAGGCTGGACTATTGTAATTCTTTACTATCAGGAAGTCCACAAAATGCAGTTCGAAGTCTTCAGCTGATCCAAAATGCTGCGGCAAGAGTCCTGATGAAAATCAACAAGAGGGATCATATTTCTCCAATTTTAGCTTCCCTTCATTGGCTTCCTGTTAAATCAAGAATAGAATTTAAAATTCTTCTTCTAACGTATAAAGCCCTTAATAACCAAGCTCCATCATATATCAGAGCTCTGATTACCCCGTATGTTCCTAACAGAGCACTTCGCTCTCAGACTGCAGGTCTGCTGGTGGTTCCTAGAGTCTCTAAAAGTAGAATGGGAGGCAGATCCTTTAGCTATCAGGCTCCTCTCCTGTGGAACCAACTCCCAGTTTTGGTCCGTGAGGCAGACACCCTATCTATTTTTAAGACTAATCTTAAAACTTTCCTTTTTGACAAAGCTTATAGTTAGAGTGGCTCATGTTACCCTGAGCTACCTCTATAGTTATGCTGTGATAGGCCTAGGCTACTGGAGGACATCAGGGTCTAATTTTCTCACTCTACTGATTTCTACTGTTCTTCATTCTACGGTTCTCCAGTTTTGCATTGTATTACATTGAAATGACTGTCGTCATTTCAGCTTTTAACTTTTTGCTCTCTCTCTTTTTCTTCATAGTAGGTACACCTGGTCTGGCGTTCTGTTAACTTTGACATCATCCAGAGAAGACGGCTCACCCGTTACTACCATCTAATGTAGAACAGATTACTAGATCAATGTGTGCTTCTGTGCTTTTTGTCTCTCTTGTTGTGTCTCTGCTCTGTCTTCTGTAACCCCAGTCGGTCGAGGCAGATGACCGTTCATACTGAGCCCGGTTCTGCCGGAGGTTTTTTTTTTCCCGTTAATGGGTGGTTTTTCTTCCCACTGTCGCTTCATGCTTGCTCAGTATGAGGGATTGCAGCAAAGCCATGTACAATGCAGACGACTCTCCCTGTGGCTCTACGGTTCCCCAGGAGTGAATGCTGCTTGTCGGGACTTTGATGCAATCAACTGGTTTCCTTATATAGGAACATTTTGACCAATCTGTATAATCTGACCCAATCTGTATAATATGATTGAACTTGATTTTGTAAAGTGCCTTGAGATGACATGTTTCATGATTTGGCGCTATATAAATAAAATTGAATTGAATTGAATTGAATGTTTCAATGTATGTTTCAATGTATGTTTCAATGACAATAAAGATGATATTACTATTTATTATTATATTATTATTTTAAAGGGGTTTAATATTTTTAGAAAGCCTGTGGTAGACCACTAGGGGGCTCCACCCACGGCCACGCTCCAGGATGCGAAGGTTGACGGATGTGTGTGTTTTTGGTGATTTCTTGCACTTTGTTGTTCTGAGCTGGAGTCAAGTTAACGAAGTAATCAAATTTAGCTCCTGCGTCACCTTTCCTTACTCCTTCACAAGCCGATGCGTATTTAACTTTTCAGTTGCAGAGTAAATTGTGGAAGTCCCTCGTCTCTCAAGCTCATAATGATAACTTGCTTCTGATATGCTGTCATATTTTATTTATTGGACATTAAGAAATATTTGCATCAGCTAATAATTTTCTTTCTGGGATCATTAAACTCTTTCTGCTTTCTTTTTGTCCATTGGTTGAAGCCACTTGGAGTTGCCCTTCCACTGGCAAATCATTAAACCCGACCTGCGTCCTGTCCTTCCCGGGGAAACCCCGGAGCCATCCCATATCCAGGTTCATCCGGACACCAGCGGCGTTTACCACATGAGCCCCGAAACAGGCCTCCTGGCTCCCTGTCACGACCAAGAGTTTCTCTTAACCTTCTGTCCAAAAGAGGTATGATTAAAAAAGTAATAAATACAGAGCGCAGCAAACGGTTCAAGTTTTTTTTTTAATATACATAAATTTGAACTTTTCCAAGTTGAGGGATTATCACAGCGTCTTTCACTTGGTCCTGAGGGACGTCCCCCTGTTGCCACCAGAGCCCAACGAGAACAGGTAACCCTCTGTTTACAAAGGAGGCAATAAGTGCAGCAGATTGTTGAAGCCTAAAAATAAAACCACGAAATACACAAAGGACTTTTAAATGAGTAAAAAATGTCTCTTTGGTTTGGTTTTTGCTCTTAATGGTTTGTCTGTTCATGCGAGGAAATCCAGCGTCCTTCACCCTGTGCAGACCGGCTCCAAGGTGAGCAGTGTGATCATCATGGAGATAGAGGTCAAAGGGTCAACAGAGCCGTACCAGGTCCTTCTGGAGCCGCATGCTGTCGTAATCCCTGGGGAGATTTGGATTTGCACCAACATTCGCAAGCAGTTTAAGGTTGATCAAGGCTGTTTTCAGGCAGTTCAACTTTGGTTGAATAAAACACATTTTAGACATAAATCTTTTCATTTCATGCGGTCTGTGTTTCAGATGTGGAATCACAGTAAAACCTTCATCTTGTTTCAATGGGAGAGGCTGACCAGCGGCTGCCATGTTGTGGAAGTAGAGCCATCTGCTGGTAGAATAGGTGCGCTGCATGTTGAATCGGCTTCGTGTCACTTTCAGACACAAAGGTCACATTTTGCCGTTTTCATCCACTGCTTTTTGTTCTTCGTTCATCTTTTTTATTTGTTTATTTGCTTCAGAAGAGAACGAGTGTTTTGATTTTGATCTCATCGTCACTGGAGGGAAAGCAGAGAAGCTGCAAACCAGTTTGGTTTGCAACATACAGCATCAGCACGAACCTGTGAGGTTGCCTGTGGAGGTTTCCTTTAAGGTAAGATTCAGCAAGATCTAGACAAGTCATCTTCTACTTGAATATGTTCTTCTTTAAGGTGATTGAATACTGAATAGGGTCCTACAGTGACGCCCAGTGTGCCCTGTGTGGACTTTGGGCTTGTGAGGCTCGGTGAACATGCTCATACCACCCTGGTTCTGACCAACACCACCCCTCTGGAGGCCAGCTGGACTCTTAAGGAGAAGATTATAAATGAGCAGCATCCCAGAGGCGCGCAGGTATTGTGCAGTAAATGTAGCAGGCGAGCCGTCGTGTGAAAGATTGGATTTTACACAAAGATGATTAGCGTTTCAATCTCAGTGTCAGGGATGTGTGCATTCGTGCTCAGGTCTTGGTGGAGCCATGCAGAGGTTCCCTGCCTCCCTTTGCTTCGTGCAATGCAGAGCTGTCCTTCAGCTCTGGTTTCAGCCAGAAGTTTGAAACGGAGCTGGAGCTGAATGTGGAGAACGGGACCGGGTGGTGAGCACATCTACAGAAAAGAAGCCACCCCTTGAACCATGATAAATTATTTCCAAACCTTTTCTCCCTTTAAATGTCACACATGCTCTTCACAATTACATAAAACCCCCAAAACAAACACATTAAGGTAAAAAATATAAGGAATAAACATGTGCTTTCATTTGATAGCTTTTGATTTAAGTTCAGATTTGGGTAGTCTGTGGTAGGAGTCTATCAGTAGTCACGTCTTGACTTGATAATATTTGGAATGAGTTCTGGAGTTTGGTCAGGTCCTCCCAAAGCTTGAACTTTTGTCTGATAAAGCCTTTTCTTTCTTTTTTTTTTGTTATTTTGGACTCACTATGATGCTGATTCCCCCTAATCTCCGGCTTTATTAGGAAAATTTTTTAGGTTGATCAGATTCACAATATAAACTCAAGAAGACTCAATGCTGAAACCGAATCACAGGTTGTCTCAACAAAGTATTAATTTCAGGCGTGCCCACTTATGCATTTTATATATTTCTGCTAACAAATTTGTTTGGGGATTTTATTTTCTGTTGACTTTATAAGACGTGTGTCATATTGAAGGTGGATAAGGTTGGACACTTTAAAACGGTCTCAGTTTTTTATGCCTCAGAAACACGGAGAGGTAAAACGGGTGTGAACTCTTTCAAAAGCTACTGTACTTAGACTGATGGCTTCTCTACTTAAAAATCAATGTTTCTTTCATTCTGCAGCTGTTGATACACAGCAGCTACGAATAAAAAATGGCTTCCAGGACATGTTCTCAGGTGTTTTTCTGCCCTGATGTGCTCCTAACAGTCACGTGTGGGTCGGAGCAGACGTGCAGTCCCCTCAGGTGCGCCTCTTAAACTGTGAGCTGGTCTTTTCTGAGCTTTACATCGGAGTTCCCGCAAGAGGCAGCGTAACACTCTTCAACCAGACCCTGCTGCCATCACGCTTTAGCTGGAAGGTACGTTCCTTTGAAATGTTACGCAGTCTCAGTAATGTGCATGCATATCATTCATAATCTCTTGTATTTTGGACCTTTATGCAGTTTGTTGATGTAAGTGAGATATTTTAGTCGGGGTGACCCTGTCAGACACTTTTCCTTCATGGCTACTGCTGTTTCGTCTCAAATGAAAAAGTAGTCGCCTCCTTACAGGTTTTTCCTGTTTTCACATCACAAATCTCTTGCTCACTAGTGTACGGCTGCTAAAATCTCGTCCGGCAGCGTTGTAGATCAGTGTGTGACGTCCCAACAGAACCAGCTCCAGGGTAGACAGGCGCCACTCTGCACAGCCAGCTTTGACCCGTCCTCTGGTGTACTGGGACCCGATGCAACCATGGAGGTGACCGTCAGCGTCACTTCTCACACAGACGTAAGGAACTGTGATGCTGTGACAAGTGTTTTATTGTTAATGTGCTCTTAGAGATTCTCCTGCTTTATTTCTTTTATTCTTTTACAGGTGGACCTGACTGAAGTTGCTGCTCTCTGTGAGGTGGAGGGGATGAATTCGCCGCTCGTCCTTGGACTTTTCGCTCCCCGACCCAAGAAACTTTCTGTGTCCTACTCGCTGCCTGGCCTCTGGTAGAACATTTGCATAAAGAAAACTCAGCAGAAACGACACATTTTTACCAGTTTTGCAAACTAGAGCGTATTTACGATACTTCTAGTCACAGCGGGAATGATGACGGTCATTCGGCGTTGCTGCTTGACTTTGGAGAAGTCGTTTTGAAAAGAGGGGTGACCAGACAGCTCCTAATCACCAACGGAAGCCCAATCCCTGCAGCCTTCACCCTTAAGGCAGAGTTCTTCGACTGCCACGTCTCAGCGGCGAACAGCTCCTTAGAGAAGAGGTAAAACAGGCAGCTCTCCCTGACCCGAATGAAAGATCACAGACACGACGACACAAACGTTACACAGGCTCCATCTTTATTACAGACTCACACATACAAAGGCTCCGCTTCACGCTGCGCACGCGGAGAAAGTGGAGGCGAAAGCACATGAAGGTGGGGGATCGTTTTCTTAAATTTGCTGAACTTACGCGCCACAGCTGAGCTCATCTGTCTATTGTCAGAGTTTATGAGCGGCCTTCTGGCCCATGGAAAAGGGGCGGCCTTCTTGGTCCAGCCAGACTCGGGGCAGCTGGGACCGTTCGAGACCAGGACAGTGGATGTGACCGCCTACAGCAACATGTGGGGGGAGTACAGAGACCGGCTCATATGCGAGGTGTGTTAGGAATCAGAAGATGGCAGTGATCTCCTATGTGCTCCAGTAGCAACTGATTTGGATGTAATCTTGTCTGCAGGTCGGAGACCTTGAGGCGATGCGTATATCCATGCGGATGTCCGTGAAGGGCTGCCCGCTCTACTTCCAAATGTTAGGCCCACGGCCAGATGACCAGCATCAGGGACCAGTCATACAGTCCGTTACACACCCTGCAAATGTACTGAAACCTGTCAGTGTGCCGCTATTGATTGAACACTCTCTTTTGGTTCTAATTCAAATGTTAGCTTCGGCGCTCACTTGTCAGGAGGAGACACGGTTTCTAGACCACTTCGCATCAATAATCCCACCATGTTTGGTGAGTCGTCGTTGGGAAGTTGGTTCAAGGCTTAAACGTTGGCAGTCTATTAATTGTTTCTGTTTCTACCCCCTGAACACATTTTATTACATTACAACCAAAAACAAAAGTATGTTTTGTTGGGATTTCGTGTGATAGACCAACACAATGTAGTGAATTATTGTGAAATAGAAGAAATGTAAAAGTTCTTTACAAACAAAAAATGTAAAACTGTGGCATAGATTTATAGTCAGACATGATTAAGTCTTATTTTTCTCCTGCACAACATTTTGCACGTAGCACTTTCTTGCTGCATATGGGACCTTTCAAGAGCGCTCACTGGTTCATTCGTCCATCCGTAGGTGGAAAGGTTGCTAGAAATTTGAGCCTGAAAATGAATGCAACTTGTCCTGAAAATAGAAAAAAAAACTGCAGCACCCCAGATGCCACCAATTAAGGCTTTCTGTACACCTCTTTCATTGTTCACTTGTCTTCAGTGACAAATGGGACTTCTTATGGCTTCTCCAGAGCAGCCAGCAGTCTCTTTTTCGCTGTTGATCTATTTCAGATTGCATGACGATCCATGAAATGTTAAAGTTTTAGATATTCCTTCACTCCTAAATCCTGTCTGTGTTCCTTCCTCTTCCTTGATCACAATTATTATTTGTAAAAACGTTTGAAAGCCTAATTTTCCTTTTATTTCACAATTATGCACTACTCTCCGTTGGTCTACCACATAATTTTCAAATAAGATAAAAATGTAAAACAAAATAGCGGAGAATGGACGCTTTTGCAGCTTGTTCCGTATGCGGCCTTCATCCAACTTTCTCAGTGACTGAGTCTTTTGTCTGAGGCAGATATCCGTGTGGACTGGGAGACTTATAACATTGAAGAGAATGACCATAAGCTGGTGGACGTCGTGGTGAAATATGGAGACCACTTCCCACTAAAGGATGCTGACGGTAATGAGCTGCTGAGCGGGGCCTTTGGGCTTTTCGGTGGAAACGTTCCAACAGCATGGGAGAAGAATCAGACGCCGGCATCTGAGGGGACGAGCGTGTCCCTTCAGAGCGCGCCTGTGAGTGCATCAGACACCACAACCCAGATGGCCTCTGATCGAATGGACATTAATTGGACATTTGTCTCCATTGATTCCTCAGGATGGACAAAAGCGGGACTTTGTAAGTGAAGAAGAAGAGCAGGAAGAGCCTCTCTACCCTGCAAGGAAAAACCTCATCTCCGTCGACATAAGACCCCACATAGGCAGCCTGTCAGATTCCCCATACTGCATCACGCCACAGCAGACTGTAAATTATTTCAGCCACGTTTTTGCATTTTACCGCAAACCTTCTTTAATTTCAATCAATTATGATGAAACCTAAAACTTTAGGTGATCCCGGCGAAGGGCAGTCGGAGCATCCATGTATCTTTTACCCCTTTGAATCTCTCCGAGTCCCAGTGTGAGTGCAGATGCGTGGGTGTAGCGCTCGGTTTCCTGAGCCTAGACTCAGAGGTAAGGAAAAAACAACAACAACACATTTCAACATTGAATCAAAACTCGGTGGGGTTTATTCCCTTGATTTGTTCCTGTGTATGATGCAGGAGGCAGTTTGCATCCCTGGTAAAGTCAGAAGGGAACAGGGTTTGGATTTACAGCCTGTCAGATTGGATCTAGAAGCAACCATTAAGCCAGCGGTGTAAGCAGTTACCTTCATACTATTTATGCCCTTTAGATCCCTCATGCATCCTTCTGAATTTATGTTTCCTAAATTAAAACAAGCTGAGGTTAGGGGGAAAAAACGAGCTCAGAGGTGGCCCGGTCGGGCTGCAAATCTTCTTCCTGCGTCCCTCCTTTGCTTGCAGGCTGTTGGTGCAGATGGAGGAGGACGGCGAGGTGCTGGAGTTTAATGCCTCCGCCGGGGATTTACTGAGGGCTGGATCGGACGAGGAGGTGCCGAATCATCAGCACATATGTGATGTACTGATGTCGGGGTTGTAAAGTGTTCCCGGGCAGACGGTGGGTGTTTTGTTGCTCTGTTGTGCAGGTAGTAGTCAGCGAATTTAGCGTCACACGGAGCTTCCAGCTGAGGAACGCCGCAGAGATGCCTTTACGTTTCAAACTGGGTACACAGCCTCCATTTTCAGTTCTGAAGCCTCCCTCCCGAGTTCGGACCAGCACCTCCAGCACGCCCTGTTCTGTTCACGACCAGCGGTTGGTGCTTCGCCCTCAACAAAGCATGCAGGTGAGATGAGGCGAAGCTCTGAAGATTTCATGAGGGTTTTTATTCAGCGGTAATTACTGCTTCTTCTGTCCACGCTAGGTGAACGTAGCCTTCAGCTGTTCTCTGCCGCTGCTGGACCTTTCAGACCACACGGAGGAAGGCCTCTCTCTCGGAGTGAGGCTGATCCATACTGAAAGTGGTCTGAAGAAGCTGAGGTTCCTGCAAAACCTCCTTATCCACCACAGCAACAGCAGCCTGCAGGTCAGCGGCAGCTTCCGAGCTAGGCGGCGCGCTTTTTATGACACCTTGTGGCCTTAAACAGACGCTTTTCTTGTGCACAGAAGGTTCCTCTGTGCGCCCATCTGGATCTGCCCACCCTCAGCGTCTCCACCGACTGCCTCAGCTTCGGGTTTTGTTACGTTGGCCACACACACGCCAGAGAAATAAACCTGTACTGCCATGGGGCACGCACCTACTGGAAATCCCTTATAACAAGTAACTGCACAAACACCCTCGCAGCCTGCTAAATGTTTGAAAGTCGACACGTCCCAGCTGCAAGTTTCCATCCAGTCTGGAAGAGTATAAAACTCTGAAGCAAAAAATGTTTAGCAACCCCGATAGCATCGATTGACGCTTACTCTAGGCTTATTACGTCCGTTTGCCTTTACCGAGTCTCTCCCTTTGTTCAGCGACAGAGCCTCGTGTGTTTGAAGTTACTCCAGATTTCGGGTTTCTCCCATCCAAGAAAAACTCCTGGAGCCAGTGCCTGCAGATCCGCTTCACTCCAAGGTAGCAGCCCGTCACAACACATATATGTTTAAAATAAGTAAATAAATCAAGCATTGACATTAATCAAACATGATAAGCATGTTTATAATCCGGCTGCCAATGTGTCGTGCGTTCCAGGGAAGACAAAGCGTTCGAGGCCTCGCTGGTGATCCAGTCTCCTCTAGTGCCGATGCCCCTCACTGTGCAGCTCCAGGGAGCAGGATCCTTTGATGAGGCCTACAGGTCGACGTGCGTGTCTGTGTAACGACACGACTAACGACTGAAACGCTATTTTTCTGGAATGCCAATAAATGTTTCACTATAATCAAACAGCAAAGTTCTTTGCTTGCTTTCTGTCAAGCAGCAGACAATGTCAGGGAGGTTCCTGAAAGGGTTCTAAAAAAACATGATCCCAGCTAAACCTGACTAGAAATTATACAGCTGTGCCAAACTTGGGGAGAGGGGGAAAGTTTGCTTTGCCATGTGAGAAAGAAGAGGAGAGAACGTGAAAAGGGAGGGAAGGACGGCATCGTAAAACAAAAATGACCTGACAGGTTGTTTAGTGCGAGTCGTCAATAGGCGACAGGCGGGAGCCACACCCACGAAATGAAAGAGGTGGAGTCAAAGGGCTCGTTAAATCGGGAGAGGTTCTTCTTATCTCTGACCTAAAACGGCATAAAAAAGTTATTGTTCAGTGTCTTACGAGATAGTTTGGACAAGTTACAGTGAAGTTTTGTTGTTAAGAGCTTTAGTCGGAAAAAATGCGGACGTCCTACGACAGCCGGTGGGTTTTTCTAATCTATTTGGACATACAAATATGTTTAAGCCTCAGACATGCAGTCCGGTGTTCCTCTTTACTGATGAAGTGACAGTGAACACCATGGTGAGACTGAAAATGCTGTCTGAGGGCTTCAGAGAGAGGATTGTAGCAGTTTAGGAGTCTAGTAAGGGATTTAAAGAAGTCTCAAAAGAAATCAGCCGTTTCTGCAACATGGAAATTGGGAGGACCTTCAAAACAACTGCCTTAAACATCCTTAAACGTTCACCTTGAGAGCAGTTAACAAGATGCTAAAAGAAGGGTCCAGAAACCCTAAAACGTCCCCATGGACCAGCAGCAGGCTCTCGCTGCCGTTGATGTGAAATTTCATGTCTCTAAAATCAGTTTGTACAAGATGTACAAGTAGGAAAAGCTTTGCTGTCTCAGAGAATCACGAAGAGTCAAACACGGAAGGATTTTCACAGCAGAAAACGTTATTGTCGTCTAAGTGCAACTAAATCGCATTATTTTTCAAGAGTTTTGACATTGATATAAGACATTTTTTTAGGTTGAAGGGGAAGGTTTGGTAGCTAAAGCCTAAAATGGAGAACATGATCCCAGTTGGAAACTCGTTGCCAGCGTTTTTGCTCAAGTGGAAATAGTAGCAACCAAGCGCGGAACCACGCTTTTCCTTTTGGTCTTCAGGGTTCAGACACAGGCCAAATTCAGGCGGTAAACTGCCGGCGAAGAGAGACAGCGCAAGAAACTCATCTATAGTGGTGAGGACAGCTGTATGTTTATTATAGAAATCCAATTTGAAGGATTAATATTTTTCTGTAGTGATCACTAGCCTCCCGACGGCCTCGTTGGTTTTCGAGCGACCCTTTACCGGTGACGGATGAATGGAGTTTTCCAACAAGACCTATTGAGTCAAGAGAATCAAGAGTGTTATATATTTAGCTAAGCTTGTGGACAGATAGGCATAAGCATGCTAACATTTCCCTCTAGCACATTCATATTTTATAGATTAGTGATCAGTTATTTAAGCGCATCCAGCCGACCGGATGTCTTCATGTGAATTTTGCATACATTTGTATTTCACGCCCAGGTTTGCGCGGTGAGTTTAACATCCGTAAAATCCATCCAGAAATGTGGCAGCTGATATCTGAAGTCTGTCAGCTGCAAACGAAACGATGCATCCGCGAAGACGGGAGACAATCGCAAGTTGATGTTACTCCTTTGCAGCTCGCGTGGAAGCGCTTCAGCAGGAGGAGAGAGAAAACAAGCCAAAGAAAAGGATGCAAAAGAGACAGAAAAGATGCTCTTCGTTCCCCTGGAGACTTCAATCCTCTCCGGCTGTTGGGGAACCCCAGGAGACGAAGCAACACACGTTCACACCGCAGACACACACAGGCGGGCTAGTTTGGCGTAGAGCGGCCCGCGTGCCGTCCTTATCTTCAGCACCGCTGAGCAGTACAGACATCTGCAACGACTCCGAGTCCACGGAGGGATGCAAATGTCCAATTGATATTCACTGCACTCAAGCAGTCCTAAACAGAACAAGGACATGTCTGGTCACAATAAAAAAACAAAACAATAAAAAAACTGCTGTGGGGAACCAACGTAACGTAGGTGATGCTGAGGCCAACAGGAACATTAAGTAATCCAGTAAGGAGGTGTTTGTGGTAAAATGAGGAAATAAGCCTGCTCCTCCGCTGAAGCAAATAAACGAGAGCTTCTAACTGCATGAAATGTCGGCTTCCTGAGTGCTGCTGCCTTTAACTGCAAAGAAGAAGAGATATGCAACAAGGCCAGAGGATATGCCATTTGCCTCAAAGGCAGCAAAAATGTTCCTGAAAAAAAAAAAATCACAACTGCTTCTTCCTCTGATCCTTGTATCTCTTTGGTGAATATGTATGCATCCGTTCATTTGAATCTAAATTGAGTTCCTTCACAAGCAAAATGATATCTTCTTACGGAGGTCTGCATTAGCATTTTTTACATTTGGGTCTGCACCTGAATGATCAGCATGCAGAGAAATGAAACCAAATTATCTTAACCCTTAACCTTCTGTAAAGCGTTAAGTGAAACAGGCTTAAAAAAACAGAACCGTACACAGCCACTCCGAAATGATTATTCTTACCAGAAATTGAAATATTTATTTATCAATGGAACATCTAATATCTGTCCAAGTTCATTGAAAAATTCTGGTAAAAAGAATTCAAATGTATTCATCAAAAATACTTTTCTCTTTATTCTTTATTTGTCTTCAAGTTAAACACCAGAGCAACCCATTTTCCTTTCTTTTCTATTTTTGTTTTGTTTTTTGCGCTGAACAATCTACAAAATTACCAGAAATAAAACAAAGAATTGGGTTGTAACATGTATTTATGTGACAAGACATTTTTTTAAAAGCAATGTATGCAAATTGTACAGGCACTACTGAGCTATTATTATGATTTTTAAAAAAATCTATAAATTTGTTTTGTGACATTTCTTCACCCGTTTCAAGTAGGTATAAATGATGGATATTTTTTTTTAAATCTTTATTTGCCTTTTTGATTGTACTTTTATTTTATTTATTTATTTACTTATCTTTGCACTGAATACAGCATTTCTCTAAATAAATTTTTACTGTAATACAACAATATATTCGACTTTGATGTTTAGTTGTCATTTCATTTATTTGCCGTATTAATTTTGCACCACTTAAGATATCGAATCCCTTTTTATTGTACTATATTGTGCATCACTGTAACCTTTCATTTAAATAATAAAACTAAGTCTTATTCAGTAAACTGTCCTGGTAAAAGTATCGTCAGTTTTTCTAGGAAATAATGTTAGATAATGTAATAGAGTTTCAAAAATGCTAAAATCTCACTGAGGAACTTAACGACCGGCAATGGTTGCAGTGCCTTAAGGGGTCCGTTAGGGGGCAGCACCGGCACCTGTTGACCCCGCTGCCTTGGCAACGCGCCACCGGAGAGCGTCACCACTTCCCGGAGCTCACGTTGCTGCTGACATCAGAGAGAGTCGCAGGCAGCTCCGAGCAGAAACTCGCTGCTTGTGGACTGGAGAGCGTGTTGAGACAAGCCGAGCGCGGGGTTCGGGAAACTTTACCCCGCATCCCTTTCGGGTTTCCCGGTGCAGTCGGCCCCCCTCCCTCCCCTCTGAACGCGGCGACCGACTCGGGATTATGCATCGCTGAGAGGAAGAGGAGCCGCTTTCAGCCAAAGCGCGGCTGGCTCTGTTATTTCTGCGTGCCGCTGCTGAGCGCTCAGCGCAGTTTCCGGATTTTGTGCTCACTGTTTTTTTTTTTTTGTTTGTTTGTTTTTTATTTTTTGGGGGGACGATTTGCTCTGCAACTGTTGGGATTTTTTTTCCGGCGTTTATCTGCTCTAAATTATAGCCGAGATCAAAGAAAGTGACCTTTACAAAACCCTGCAGCCACAACATGGACACACTTCGGCGACAAGGTGAGAGTTTTGTTTTTGCTTTTTAGTACTTCTCTCTCTTAAAGGAAGCGGATACGTTTGAAGGCATTTGTGCTGGTGCTTAAGGAACCGGATTCGTGTTTTTTACTTGGCAGCAGCTCTTCTTGCAAGTGGAAACTATTGCTGGACGCAATCCAGTCGCTTTCAATGCAATTGTTACTCGGGGCGAGTTTGAATCGAGTCAAGCCCAACGATTATCCTTTACAGACTAAACAGTGTCCCCCCCCCTTTTCTTGTTTTCAGCCCTGTTTAGTTTTCTTTTTTATTCGCTGGGAAACGCGCACGCTTGTCTTTCTGTACAAATGTCCATCAGTCTACAGCGGCGTAACCTGAATGGCTAGAGATGATTTTTTTTTTTTTGAGTTTTCATTGTTGCCTGCGTTTCCTGTTTCGTTGTCAGTCCCAGCAGGACGTCTTGGTTCGGGATTGGGAAGGCTGGAAAAGCGTGAAACGTGTTTCTGGCGTTGAAAAGCATTGCATTAAGTTAAGCATTTCCAGACATCATTACCAACGGCATTGACTAAAAGTTGCATTCAGCCAACCCTCCATCCATCCTGCCATCTGTTTCCATCCACACAGGTCCCATAGTTAATGCCTGAGCACAGTGGAGGTATGTTTACATTTAATAGATATGCACAAATAGATCAGTCCCCCCCCCCCCCCTAATCGGGGCTCTGTGCTCATATACATTAAAAAAAGTCTAAATCATCAAAACTAAAAACTCCCAAGACCTCAAACGACATGTGCTTTGACGCTCTTTGTTTGAGGTCAGTAAATATCTAATAACGGTTAGGGATTTATACTGACATGCATAAAACAAGCATAATTTTCTAATTGCTTCATTTTTTTTGTTGTTGTTGTTGTTGGATGAAAAACAGCTACCTTGATCAAGGAGCCTGCATCACATGGGTTTTCATGTTATAGTTTTCATGTTATACTCCTCAGGTGGAAAAATAAATAAAATAAACCGGCCTGGGATTGGTCAAAATCGAAGTCGGAAAGGCAAGATCTCAAGGAAAGCCCAAAATCATTTCCACCAGGAATCGCCTGGTTGGTGAATGAATTTAATCTGGGAGAGAATGGAACGTCGAGATGAGAAACCTACAGGAACCTTGTTTAGTGTTCAGCTGCTCTTACCGGGAAGCAAGAATCCCTTCAAAAAGCACTTTAAAGAGCATCTTTTTCATCCACACTGTCTTCCTGGTGCGTTTCAGTGTTTGGACCACCAATAGGAGGCCCTTATAAGGCAAAAGTAAAGCCACAGTGCTAGCCTGAAGCCATTGATCCTAGAGATGATGCCGTATATGGAAAACATTATTCTTATGGGATTAATCCGCATTGATGGATGAGTTTATCAGCGCTCTGACCTGCCCTTGTGCTCACAAATAGCCCCCAAAGCTATGATTGAACTGTCTAATGGGAGGGAAAGCTCTCAGATATGGCTGCTGTGCTGATAAAGGGACAGGATCCCACCGTAGGTCGCAGCAGATGTGAGGCATAGGGAGTTAATACGTGTCTCCTTACTGGGAGGGGGGGGATGAAGAAAGAGCTCTGACTGAAGAGTTCACAACTGATTTGATGTGTTAACTTGTTGCAAATGTTGATGACTCATGGAAAGGGTCGGCTTGGAATGTGTTTTCTTTGCGAAGAGGGGAGCGTGGAAATCTGGGCCGCAGACTCAAACTGTTGATTTCCCCGCAGATTCCTCAGAGGAAGCAAAGCCCTCTTTAGTGGAGGCTCGCCTGCTAGCCGAGCGGCATAAGGGGAGTGACTTTGGCCCGGGATCTTGTGCCGCACGATGCTCACAGAGCAGAGGTCTGTGGTCAAAGTTTACGGTGAATCATGGGGAGGGAATGTTTATGTCCTCATAAAAGCTCACTTGAGCTGTTTCCTAAAGAGTTTGGAGTAAAACACGACAAGACAAAGAGTTCCTATCCGCTGTTGTATAGATTCTTGATTGTCTGACAGTAGATGGTGTAAATAATTGAAACAACAGAGATGTGTTAGCATACTTGTTCACACTAGGGGTGGGCCTTTATCGTATCGTTTTAGCGTTATCGCGAAAAATGTCTTAGCGTGGTAAGAGTTTAAGTTAAGAACGATAAATTAAGAACGATAAATTCCAACAAATCGTGTTTGGGAACCCCCAAAACAGCCAGTATAGGTCTGGACGATATAGAAAAAAAGCACATCGATAAAATAGAGGTCGATAATTATCAACAAATTCAAAACATATTTTAAGTGCAGCCCTGGCCGTTTTATGCTGTTGCTTAGTAACATATTTTTAGATAAAGAAGACAAACACAACCCTTTATTTAACCAACTTTATACCTAAACTGCAAGTATTTAAAAAATGAAAAAAAGCACACTTGCTCTCTGAACTCTTTGAAGTGGGCGGAGCTTGGTTCCTGAGTCTGCTTGTGATTGGTTGGGAGGATGTAATGACTGTAATATTAACCTACTTGATAGGCTAGAATGCAAAAGGAAGGAAGTCTGTACTATTGAACTTTTTATTGACCTTTTTTTACTATCATCCATATACGTCTATTGATCTATATATATATATATATATATATATATATATATATATATATATATATATATATATATATATATATATATATATATATATATAATATAGTTATTTTGCTATTTTCTTCAATGCTGGTTTGTGGAGAGCATCATAAATATCAATAAATTTAAAGAATCTAATTAAATGCAGTTACTTTGTGTAGTTTGGTGATAAAATCACACTTATTTATATAACTAGTGTCCTGATGACACGCATTTCAAATTTTTGTTTTAATATGTTATATTTTAAGCTATTAAAATGTTTTAAGCACAGTATTTCTGTTTATTGGGGGTAATTGATATGCAGCCACAGCCACACAGTTACCTAAAAAGCTGCAATAAGCTGTAAAAAATCTTTTATCGTGGATTTTATCGTTATCACAATAGTACCACAATATATCGTGATGATAACATTTTAAGTCGCTATCGCCCACCCCTCGTTCATACCGCTTAAACACCTTCACTTCTTTTTCATTACAGCCACAAACTTTGCGTTTGGTTCGGATTTTATGTGACAGACCAACGCCAGGTGACGCATAACTGTGTAATGGAGATAAAATGTTGGATGCTTTTCAAACTGTCCAGCAGGAACGTGACCCTCCACCATCAGTCTTGGGGTCTCTAGCAGCCTCTGATGGGGTTTTAATTAAGTATTACCTTGTATTTATCACCATCCGTCATTCCACCAGCCACATTGTCCCTGCTGCAGAAACGTGTCCCCCACGGCATGACGCTGTGTTTCACGCTGCCATTGCTGTAGTTTGTTTTTTCATGTAGGTAAAAAAAAAAGGCATGTTTTGGTCTCATCTGACTAAGGCAGCTTTTTCCACCCTCTACATGACTTATGTCCTCTACGCGACCTGTGACAATGGCTTCTTATGGCTTTCTTTCAGTAATGCCTTTCTTGTCACTCGTCCATAAAAGCCGGGTTTATGGAGCCAGGTGCATGTCCTGTCAACAGATTCTCCCACCTGAGCTGCAGATCTCCGCAGCTCCTCCACAGTTGCCATGGTTGCCTCTCTTCTCTCATTAATGCTCTTCTTTGCCTGGCCCGCCGGTTCAGCTGGAGAGCCATGTCTATGTAGGTTGGCAGCTGGGCCGTACTCTCGTACTCTTGGTGCGGTTTGTTGCAGTTATGTTATTTGGGGGTAAAAGTGTAATGGGAGTTGAATATAAACTGCTTTTTTTATTTACCAAAACATTTCTAGCAATGCATTGTTTTCCTTTCCCTTCACCACTTTGCAATCTCCATATATTGCCCAGCCCTACCTGGTGATGCAAAAAAAATCATTGGGATGTGAACGGACATCAAGGTCTACCGGGGAACCAGAGTTTAGGGTAGAGTTTTGATCAAAAACGCAGGAAGAACAAGAGCCAGTTGTCTATTCATCATGAAGCCTCCAAAGGACTGAACTCACTATGATAACTTATAGACAAGGTCAATAAGGTGGTTGTACAATCACACAGAGTCCCTTAGCTCTTAAAATAATAGTGTTCCTGCCTTAATTTAGTTAACGATGACAAAGTTAAACTGTTATTTCAATGCAAACTAAGGGAAATCATGCTTCATTGGACTTCTGTGCATTAGAATTATACTTTTATGTATTCCAGTAGGTTATTTTTTTCAGCCATTTGTGATATTTATCTACAGCTGTTTGATATGAAACGTCCCTGTGAGACATTTGGGATAAAGCGTTTATTCAGAGACCCTTTTTTTATAATTTATGTAACGATACAATATAAATATCGTGTATCGGCATTCAGCCTAAAACTGTCGCGATATTATTTTTGATCCCTGAATCGACCTAAATCGGGTGGGTTAGTGTTATTTTGGTCAAAAATGTTGCTGAATCTGTTAACTTCCAGAAAGCTAATACTTGGGTGAGTGAATCACTGAGAGGGATCTTTGCCACCAAAAGGCTCAGAATGTGTCTGAGACTCAACGTTCATAACTGTTTTGACCAGATATGTAAAACCTCCGACTTAGATTCCCTGTAAATTTGTTCAGCGTGGTTGTACAAATACCCCGCCCCCTAAAAAAAAAAATGCAAATTTAATCAAATTCAAACTGAGCCTACAACAGGGCTGCATCCTGTCCAAGTAAAAGGGTTTGTGTCATCTTTAGCATCAGTCTGGGTCTCCGTTCTTTATCTGCGAAAGGGCAGCGGGGTCCTGGCGGGGTCCCGGCGAGGTCGGCGCTCCAGAAACCCAGAGGAAGTTGTCTCGATGGAGCTTTGTCTGCGGGGCCCGTCTGACCGTCAGGACAATGCCATCGGCAGCAAATGGAGCCCCAACGCTGCAAGGACAGCCGGATAGACTACACACGCTCTGGGCCTAACAATAACACGGAAGACGAGCGGGTCTCCGCAGTCGTTAAAGAGCAACGGGGACGGGGATCGCAGTGGTTCAGGGTATCATCTTTATGGGCAGCAGAAAGCTCAAAGTTGTCCTGGCCTCTTCCTGAAGCACAGCTGTTTTCAAGCACTTTCTTGTTTTTTTTGTTTTTGTTTTGCGAGACGGATTCGAGTCTATGATCTGTGTCTCTGCTCTGCTTGGCTGCGTTTGGGTGGAGAAACACAATGAGTGAATGTGCTTGTAATAGCACATCGTCTCATAATGGAAAAGACAGCTTACTTTACAGATTCCCCTTAGTTGCAGAGTTTCGTGATAAAGGGAGTGGGCGGGTTGTGCACGATAGGAGCAAGACAGAAATTGTGCATTTGGTTATTTATAGATGTTCCTGAGAAGCTGAAAGTGATTGTAGTTCACTGTAATTAAGCCCCTTCTGAGGCTTTGGAGTCTGACTGGGATCTCTGGAAGTTGTTAAGGTGCAGCTCTGGTACTGAGGTGATTGTAATTTTTTAGTTTCCTGCTCTTCCAAAGGGTCCTGCAGAGAATTATGGGAGAAGCGTAAGGGCTGGACCCCGTTTCTTTTCTTCAGAACTGCCTTAATTCTTCCTAGCATAAATTTGCCCCGCGGTTTCTCATTCAACTTAACGGCGTCTTTTAGCTGCTGCAGATTTGTCGGCTGCACGTTCAAGATGGGACATTCCTGCTGAGCCGCATCCCATAGGTGCTCTGTTGGATTAGAGTACAAGGAGCTCATTTTCATGTCTGAGAAACCAGTTTAAGATGATTTGAGTTTTGTCTTATGGACCTGCTGGAAGTAGGCATCAGGAGATGGGTACACTGTGGTCATAAAGGGATGGACGTGGCCAGGGACATTACTCTGGTTGGCTGTGGCATCTAAATAGTGCTCAGCTGGGACTAAGTTTGCCTAATTTGTAGATTGTCACGTAGAACCTCAGGAGATTTGTGATCTTCTTAGGTATTTGCGGCAGGTATTATTTGCAACAAAAACGGCCTAGGTGCTACCCAAGTTAGTGAAGCTGGCTTTTCTTCTTATTCTATGGTTTTGTGTCATTTAGCTTGGCTTACATTGTGACACCCTCCTGGCTTGTCAGAATGACATTTTACATCTTAGGTCAAAACGCTGCAAGTGAAATTAGATTTAAAATAAGCATGGCGAGACATTTGTCCATTGGATACTGAAACAATTTGTGTCTAATATGTTAGTAAACCATCCACATTGTCTCACTGCAAAAACGGAACTAAAAATAAGTAATATTTTCTTAAAATGAGTGTATCTGTCCTTGATTTGAGCAGGTAAATAAGATGATCTGCCAATGGAATAAGACTTTTGCACTTAAAATAGGAACAACTCCTCTCCATCATCTTGTGTCAAGTGCAGTATATCTAATTATCTTATTTTAAGGGTCAAAATACTAATTCCATTGGCAGATAATATTATTTACCTGCTCAAAACAAGGACAAAAACACACATTTTAAGAATATTTTACTTATTTTTAGATCCGTTTTTGCTTCATGACCAAATGCGCGACCAGCGGTCCAACTGACCATTCTCATTAGCTTTTGATGCATCATGATAGAGCTCACTTTATCTATTTTTTTTTTCAAGTTATAACATCTTCTATGTGTTTGTGAACTTACATTTCTGTTCAGCACTTTGGTCTAGTGCTGTTTTTAAAATGCTCATAAAAAAAGTTGGCTTGGCATTTTTGCCATCCCAAGTAGGTCTGTCACGATAAACAATAAATCAATTAATCGCACGATAAATTTTAATCACTTGATTAATTCAAATAAGCTTGATAATTTGCGCATAGTGCTTGCTTTTTTCCCCTTGTGTTTCCCTCACTTCTCTCTGAGACTAGATAACAAAAGGTTTCTGTACGGTGCATCGGCATTAAATGTTGTGTCTGATAGGCACATGCTCCACGTTTAGCATGAGAGGTCCAAATGACAAAATTATGATTTATCGCAATATTTAAAAAACAATTATCGTCCGGCTAAATTTGTTATTGTGACAGGCCTCATTGGGTTTTAATCCAAACAGTTTTCTGGTTCCATCCAAGCAAACACAAATAATCTGATTAATATTAAGCTATATTATGGGGCGACAAAGTCACAGGAACTAGCGAGTTCGTCCTATGACTGGTGGGTTGCTGGTTTGAACCCCCGCCTCCGACCGTCTCAGTCATTTTGTCCTTGGGGAAGACACTTAGCCCACTTTGCCTGCTGACGGTTGGT
This sequence comes from Fundulus diaphanus, assembly GCA_037039145.1. NCBI lineage: Eukaryota > Metazoa > Chordata > Actinopteri > Cyprinodontiformes > Fundulidae > Fundulus > Fundulus diaphanus. Next base: position 21,042,063 of record CM073137.1, on the reverse strand, counting down.
TAGTCCGGTGGCCCTGATTGTCTGGCGGCGTGGCATCTCAGGATTTGATAAAGCCCTGTACAAGTACAGGCCATTTACCATTTAAGCTGCAGATTTAGTGGCAGCGCCTCCATACTGCTGCTCCTGTTCCACCATAACCCAATGGGGTTAGATGGGAACAGATAATGAAGACTTTCAAAACCCGCTTGATTTATTCCAACGCCACCCGCACAAGCGTCAACCGTACAAGAATGGAAGGAGTCCAAGCTTTGACCCTGCCAAATTCTGACCCTACCATCTGAATTTCAAGACTCATTGAACCATGCTGCAGTTTTCTAATCTGGTACTGTGCAAGTTTGATGAATCTGTGTGTGAATTGTAGTTTCAGTTTTCTGTTCCAAATTGGCAGTAGTTTCATCACCCACTGTGTTCTGCTGCTGTAACCCATCATCTTCAAGGTTCAACATGTGTTCATAGATTTTATTCCTCATACCTTTGTTGTAACAAAGGGTTATTAGAGCTACCGTTGCCTTTCGACTATTTTGAGTCATCCATCAACAGAGCACGTTCGTCCACACAACTGCTGAACATTGAGTATTTTCTGTTCTTTGACCATTCTCTGTGATCATCACTAAGTATTCATCATGTTTAGATGCCTAAATATGTAGGGTTCCTTATTGTTGTTAACGAGCAATTGGAGAGCTGTTCCTAATAAAGTGGGTGGGGAGTGTTTACGTTTCAGTCTGAATAAGCAGACTTAACTCTATAGAATAAATAGCTATATTTATAATGACATCATTCTCATCTTTTGTGCCCCCTCTGATGTGATATTGCAACACCTTGCTGATATTAGAAACGGTTCAGTCTTTGGTCTCCATACTGTAGTAACTTGTGTGGACAAAGCGGCAGGAAAGGTTTGAACAAATAAATGAAAGCTCACACCTCAAACAAAATCAGCTCCTCAGATGTGTTCACGAATATAAACACTTCATTGGCCTTATTAGTGAGTCAAGGGACACACTATTGTCGTACTTCCCAGAATCAGCCAGCATAAACCTTCTGACTCATGTGGGGAAGCCACATTGCAGTCTTGGCCTGCGTTCAGTATCCAGAACACCCCCACCACTGACCTTTTTGAAAAGAGTAAGTCACTTAAATAGCCACGGCCTACTAATCACCCTTCATTTCCTGTGTGATCCAGTCAGTGAGGTGTTACAATGTCAAGCAGCATTACCTCATACCTACTGATTGAGAATACATTTTTACCTTTTCTTGCTATGGTTTTCAAGGGACCTGGTCATGTATGGTTACCATTAAAAAAACACATATTCATGTTCAAACAAAACAATATACACCAAGCATTCATCCTGATAGTGTTTATTTAGTCGTTTTTGAGCCTAAAATTAATTTTGCAACAGGTGCGATCAGCAGACAAAAGCACTGTTGTGTCATCTGCCGGCAGTACTGAGGAGCTATTAGAAGGCAAGATGACGACAATTGAGGCAGCTACTATAAGAGCCGGTAGATGGTCTTGCAACGCCTCACAGTAAAGGGACGGATCGGACAGATTGGCGTGGCCCGATCTACAGGGTTAGGGTTATTATTCTTACTTTATTATATTACTTTTCACATCTCCGCTGGACGTCGCTGACTCGCTCGGCTCCATTGCTTCTCCTTGTTTACTCATTGCGCGCATAGACAATATTTTACTTCTGGTCATAGATATGGTGGTGTTATGGTAAATATACACAAAGGCGCTTCGTTTACCAACAAATAGAAGAAAAAAAAGTTGAAAACACAAAAAAATATATGGTGACCTAACATGGCGCTGTAATTCAATTGGAAAACCTTCGTATGCTACCAGAGTGAGCTACTTCCATATAAATTTGTAAAGTCGACACATGACTAGGACCGTTTAAATTTGAGTGTTTCAGCTTACTGTTCCATAAATCCACTGCAGTTCACTTAAGACCATTTGGATCGTTGACATTAAGCAGCTGTTTCTTTAAGTCTTTCCAGAAATTTGTCAGAATAACCTTTTCCACAGTTGGCACTATACTTGAGTAATAATAAATACTCTCAAGATATCTACAGGAAAAGAACGCAGTTTATCATGTAAAACATGTTGTAATTCATAACAGAACAGCAACAGTTATTCCTTTGGTTCTAATAATATTTTTAATGTTTTCCTGTTTGATTTTTGACAATCTTATTTCAGCTCTTATTTGCCAGACTAGGACTACTGACAGTAATTTGGTAATTATAAATCTCAGTGAACAAAGATCACACTTGGGGTTCCTCAAGGCTCCATTCTCAGACTACTTTCATTCATTATCTACACGCTCCCGCTATCTTAGATTATGCAGCATTACAACATATCTTATCATGAGTATGCTGATGACACACAACTTTATATCTATGTGTTAATCCATCACTGCACTCACTGAGACCATAATATTGATAAGTGGATGGGACAGAATTTCCTCCAGCATTATCAGAAAAGATTATGCTTGCATCTGATGAGGCCAAAGACCACAGAGAATGTAAAAATAGGGTCGTTATTCACTCGTATTTAAATTGTATACATCCACAAAAATTCTTTTGGTTTTAGCTTTGTTCCCTTTTTTGTTCCTTTGCCTAATTGTGTGAAATATGCTATTTTACCTTTCTAATCTTTATTTAATAGTTCAAGTATAGCAAGCAGAAATTACCAAGCTTAGTAAGTGACGGGGGGGGGGACGCCTTCAATTTCCACAGCATGACTGTCCATGTCTTCATGACCGGAAATATTTCCAAAAAGCCATTTAGTCTTTCTTATCAGCAAGGTAAACGTTTACGGGTTTTCTTTCAGACAGCGTGCAGCATTAGACATGGGGAGGGAGGGGCAATGTATCTTTGTGCTCCATACAATTGGAGGAAACTTTCTCATTTCTTATTAAAATGACTTTAAACCCTAGTAAATCTACGTCAAAAATATAAATTTTATAATTGTAAAATTATAATTGCAATTGTGATTTAATTTTGACTGTTCTCTGCATTAACCACAAGCAATAAAAATGCCCTCTAGATAAACATGTTTGTAAAAAAGGACTGCTTAAAACAAAAAAATTGCTATTTTTTATTAATCAGAATATTCTTATTCAAGAAAATAGCTTGTTGAGTTGGACATCGATCCTTGTTGAACATATAGTGCAAAGTGCAACCAACAAACAAGTGTATGTATTAAACTGTTTGACCAGTACTCAATGCTACGGTGAGTTTCCTGAAAGTTTCTGGTAAAAAAGTACGATTATATAAACTCTAAAAAGATAAATAAAATAACATTATCTCACTGCTGCAACTCTCTTCCCTTCCATGTGGAGACAAACCCACTTTAAGCATATTACCGACACCTAAAGGACACGTCTGATCCATTAATTGTCATGTAGCCAAAAATTGCAGACTTGTGCGATTTGGAAATTGTGTCGTTGTTTTTTTATCACGATTGTCGACAATTGTCCAACCCTACTTGTTTGTAATGAAAATCTGAGTGTTTTTTTGGGCAACACACTTCACATATTTTTTCCTAAACCAGCACTTATCCCTTGCTACGGTTCTCTGTAGGTCGTCTGTTTTGACCTTTGCTGGGTAGTGGAAACCCCATGAGCCTCGCCGCGTTCAGATGCTCGACCTCAGAAATGTTGATTACTCTGGGACTCCTCAAAAGTGATGTCACATATGAGGCCATACTGCACGGCTCACCAGGCAGCTGCAGAGCAGTCTAAAGAAAGAGGGGGGTTGGGGGTTCCCCTGGAGACCAAGGCCAGCATTACAGTGTTTGTTTGGTTGGATGGTGATGTAAGCGAGCTGAAAGAGCTTAGTGTGTGCTCACAAGCACATCCTTGCTGACCACCGTAGTCCTGGCTGCAATCTCCTTCGATCATTGCAACAAAAATAAAACTGCGGAGTGGAGTTTCAACAGTTTGGCTTCACTTTTTGTGACTTGTTCTGAAATCACATACAATGCTGTTCTGTTTTTTTTGTTTTATTTTTAAATAAACTTTGTATCAGGTGTTTGATGCTAAATTGCAGAGGCCTTATCTTATTGGCTGATTTTTATTCACGTTAAATGCGTCACAGTGTCTGAAGTACTTCTGAAAGTCATTAGCATTTTCAGCTTTGCTTTACACAGCCCGGTCTCTCAGTACATGTGGCCGCTGAGCAACAAGCACGGGGGGGGCAACATTTAGTATTTGATCTTCAACAAGCTTAGCTGTCACATTGCCTACTTGTGCGGAGAACTGGGCTAGCGATCAGTGGGCACCTCCAGCTCGGCATCATGCTGTGCAGAAGGCCGAAGCAGATGGACCATCTGGTGGCTGGCAGCAGGAGGACAGAGGCTTGTGTGTGTTTGCATGGCGTCGGCTCGGCAGACTGGACGACTTGGTGTTGGAGGACCACCTGTCATGTTCTTCGTCTATTTCGTGCGTGGTCTGCGGCGGCGGACAAACGAGCGCAGCCGGACTCAGATATTTGCCGTGAAGATGTCGGGTTCCCTTCTCTTATTCGCTCTGTGAAACTTCTCATCAGACCATGTATTGCCTTCCTCTATCGTCATGTTTAATCCTGAATACATTTTGGTCAGTCGAGTCTCATTTCTGCTCATGCTGTCTGTTTATGCTTGCAGAGTTGTTGGCTATTAATCCATTTAGCCTGTTGTGACACTGTGTCGCATCTCTGCTGGCCACTTGGGCTGTAAATTGCTCTTGGGATCATTTTTATTGCTGTTGTGACATGCGAAAAGTTTTCTCTCGGACCCAAGAAGAGAGTGTCTTCATGCCTTCTCTGACAAGCAGAGCCATTTTTCTGCCCTGAATGTTAGGGATGAGTGGCATTTGCAGTGCACAGCGCTAGAGGATTTAAAAGCACACGCAACAATGACACTGGAGAAATGCCAGCCTATTTAAAAATAAAAAAAAAAACCTGAATCTGCCCGTACAATTTGAACAACCGCCCCTCCTTTAGTGACTTCTCTGAGAATAAATGTCCCGATCAGCAGGATTCCCCCACCCCCAACTACATTCACTACATGTGAAACAGCGAAACAGCAGTTCCCAAAAATGTTGTGATTTAGTTTTTATTGTGGTTTTGTGAAATAATAGCTCAGCCACATTAGAGGTCGTAGCTACAATTTTCTCATCAAAACGATAATACATCCACAGAACATCTAGAGTGGTGCAGAATAAAAGTATTAATTTTACTGAAAAATACATATGTCGTATATAAATAATTGTTTTTGTACATTGTGATGGCTCCAAAGTATATAAATATTTACTTGTGGTTACGGCGCCAACGTCGACACAAAATGATTCTGCTGTTACATGAGACAGCACTCAGGTGTTGCCAGATCATAGTAGCTCTGTGAAAGTGCTGACAATGGCTTCTTCTCAGCGTTACATTTCTCAGATTCAGGCGGGCCAAAAAAGCAAAGCGAGGGGGAACATCGGTCAAGCTTTTGAGCGTTGGTTGCCGACGTATGGAAGCAAAGGGACTCAGAAGCCACACAAAGGTTGCTGCTTTCCTTCTCTGTTCACCTCTGGTATTTGGCAGACCTGGCAACCGGCTGGCAAACAGCACAGTTGAAGTTTGGAACAAGAGCGGACGAGCGAGAGTGCGTCACCTACTGGCAGGGAGGAGTTAAACTTGCATCTCCTTTAAGGTTTAATCCCAAAGCTCCTCTCGGTGTGAAATATTGAATCTCATGGTGTCTGTAAAACGCTTATTAGTGTGTGACTGACCAAAAAACAAATCAGTTACAATGTCAGAGCATTACTTTGTAGACCCATTTTCTGCCAAGGCATTGCTGTAGCATTGCTGTTTTATCCCAAATGTCTCATAGGCACATTTTCTAACAAACAGCTGTAGATAATAATAATAATAATAATAATAATAATAATAATAATAATAATACATTTTATTTAAAAGTGCCTTTCAAAACACTCAAGGGCACTTTACAAATTAAGGTAAAACAACAACAATACAACAAATAAAACATCATCAATAAAGGTTAAATATGAGAAATATGAGAAACGGCAAAAAATAACTTGCTGGAATACATAAAACTATAATTAGAACACAACATAGACTCGATATAAACAATGTAGTCTCATCTTATATCTCTTTTTAAAAAATCTCAATATTTTTATAACCTTGATATATTGCCCAGCCCTATTTGGACATGTGAAGTAAAAAAACACCTTTTGAGTGATAGCTACCTCATCTATGTGTATTTAGCACAAAACATGAGAACACCATGATGCGCCGTACCTCCTGGGGCTAACCACAGACATGTATACGTAGACGCCCCGTGGTCGGGTGAGAGGCGTGCCGACAGAGCGGCCATCTTAGGTCAGACCAAGCTGCGCTCAGAGAGAATACAAGTCAATTCAGGGAAATGTACTTTATGTTTTCAGACACTCTGAATCCGGTGAATTCTCAACCGATTTCCAGATAAATCAACTGACTGAAAACGTCACCCCTTTAGGGGCTACATGGGACCAATTGATTGAATTAAATGATTGTCTAACTTAATAAAATAATTTCGATTTTGTATTGAAAGTAAGCAAACTTCCAGAGCTCCGTCCCAGGAAGCCCGACTTTTACTCCGCTTATGGGTGCGCAAATAAAAGGACATCGGAACCAGATCCTGGGGAATTACCTTCCATAAGTAAGATTGTCTGATGGATAATCCTCATGCTTTACAGTTACAGTTTTTCCGGCATAAACACAATATGTGCTAATGGGTAGCAGGGATGGAAGTAGAGAAAAAGTACATTAAACACCAAAAACAAATTACTGGATAGACATGATTTGGGGGGGGGGGGGGGGTAAAATATTATACAGTTTTTTTGGTTTTGCTATGTTTTTGTGATGTATTTGATTCTAAGATGCGTTATTAGGTTTTTTGTTGATTTTCTTTTTTCCAGATCGCGGTTTGTATTATATCATTTTTTAATGCTGTTATGAGCACCTTTGCTCTCACATATATATATATATATATATATATATATATATATATATATATATATATTGGAAGAAAGAGAGAGAGATTTATGTGTGTATAATTTGTGTGTATTACATTAATATGTAACTGCAAAATATGTGTGTGCGTGTACATTTTTCATCCAGTTTGACTTCAGTTTAAATAGTTTTGGTTCTGAATAAATATGTGTAATCTGTCTGAAAGGTCACGATCACTGTGAACATATGATTAAAATGAGATCTGAGCTGCCTCCTATTCATTCTGACAGCAGCTGTCTGATCTGTGGTCTGACCCAAGATGGCCGCCCTGTAGGCCTAGCGGCCGACAGCATACAATGGGGCGTCTACGTATATGATGTCTATGGGGCTAACCGCCTCTTTCAGGAACATCATGGGAATTAAGAAATTAGCCGGGTTTAACATGAACTCAAATATTAGTATCTTACCAAAACAACAAAAGACATGGGCCGGTTATTTGTGTCAAGATATTTATGTTGTTTTAGAAAATGTCAGCATTTTACAGCATACCGTTCCCACAGTTGTTCTAAGAGACACTAGAGCATTGTTTGATTGTGTGTAGTAACACACCTCCCCTCCCTCACCTGTTGCTGTACTTCAGATAACCAAATTAAGACCAGAATACTCCTTCGATGCTTGAATTAAATACAAATGCAGATGTTTGGAAATGTTTCCGGCCTTCCAGCGCTAACATTTGGGTAATCCTGTTTTCAACCATTTTTGGGAAGCTGTGAGAAGCGTCGCTGTTAAATAACTTAATGTGGGCTGGGTACCAGCCTGGCTTGGCTATTATGGACTGCATTTTTATAGCTTTATTAATCAATAGTTTACATTATTTCACAGTAGGTGGGAAAAAACTATGTTTTTAAAATAAAAGCAATTAGATCCGGTCAGGCATGGACTGGTAATCGGGCGTACCGGGCATTTTCCCGGTGGGCCGACGTGCTGTTTGGGCCGGCAGACCCGACATGTATATTATGTATTATTATTTTTTTTAATATGTCGGCCTCGTTATATTTGCATAATGCATGAAGAAAAATAAAATCAGCAGCGCAAGAGTCTGTTCCGATCATCCGGCCCTTACCACAGGCTACTGCAGCCCATTGGTTATCATCCCTGCCAGTCTAAAGGGCTAGGCCAATCATGAAGTAGAAAAACACCTTCACGCTCCATGTGGAACTTTGTGCAGCGGTGTTCACAGTAGTAATGGGAGGCGCAGAGAAACTGCACGAAAAAAAGAAACGAGTTCTTCAAACGGATGCTGCGAAATGTGTCAAACTGACTGACATGTTCCCAACAGCAGGCCTTCATCTGCTCCGGTGTCTGATGTAAAATATGGTGGTGGTTGTAGTCAGTAACGTGCGGTAGAGTTCATAGCTGGTGAGGCACTGACGTCATCAGAGTCAGATTTACAAATATATACACTCTACAGAGTAGACTCATTGTGTACAAGTGCTGAAAGAGACTGATTGAGCCAAATAAATTCACCAAGAGACATGGAAAAAATATTGATTCTTTGATGAAAAAATAAAACTAAATTATTTATCATTTGACTGGTAACAAACCGATGGATGATGATGGATTTCTGCATTTGTGACACATTCTAAAACTATAACCCACACTATGCACATTTTATCACAAAAGCAAAACATGAGTAATTATCAGTGTTGGGGGTAACGCGTTATAAGTAACGCGTTAGAGTACTCTTATTAGTTTTTTTCAGTAACGAGTAATCGAACGCGTTAGTTTTGCGAATTCAGTAATCAGTAACTCCGTTATTTTCCAAAATAAGCACTCGTTACTCCGTTACTTTAAGAATTTCCCTCGATAAGGAAAGTGAAGTCCCGGCTTTTCTGCATTTAGTCAGATGCGGCTGCTTGCGTCTGTACCCTGCTCCTTGCCTCTGTGTGTGTGTGTGTGCGCGCGCACCTGTGTGTGTAAGCTACTTGTGTTTGTACCTCGGCAAGATGGGCGAGAAGACAGCGTTTGATTCTTGGAGGTAAGCACGTTATTTTGAGTGAAACAGCGAAAAGGACAAGAACATGGGTCCGGCAACACGGATGCGTCGGCGCATGAGTCGAGCTCGTAGAGAAAAACCTGTGTCGACGCGTGTATGCGCTAAGTGACCGATACAGGAACTGTTTCAAACTGACTGATGCGCCAAACTGTTTATGTTTCTTCTAAACTGCGCGCGTGTGCATTCGTGCACAGCATCTGGATTCAGCGCGCACAGCAAAGCTATGCTGCACAGTCGTTTCAGAAAAAACGGCTGATCTACACTGAGTAGAAAGCTGCAACTCTGAGCAGCTCTTCCTCCCTTTGTCATTCTCAGCCAGGCCCGTATTAAGACAATGTGGTGGCCATGGGCACTATACCTCAAAGCCCCCCCCCCCCTTACCCGTGCTGTCCTCCGGTCAAAAACATCAGACATAATCAAGGGGATTTCTTTACTATTTACTAACTTACACAACTACATGTAGGCATATGAGCAGTGAGCAATATTCAAATATCTCATTTTAAAATGTTGAAATAAAAAAAATCTTGATTTATTTATCATTTATTATTATTGTGACATCAGTGTTCACAAAACGAATAATGCATGGTCTTTCAACAATTTCAAGTAAATAATATAACAATTTATGAAAAATATATTTTTAAAGCATGTGTCATGTGGTGCCCCCCCATGGTTGGTGCCCCTGGGCACTGGCCCACTGGCCCTTATGGATAATCCGGCCCTGTTCTCAGCATGGCCGATTTCAGAACAGATGATATTAGTCAGGTAACTAAACACAGCGCCCGACCGACCTTGAATGTGAGCATGAAAAAAATCCCGATCACTGGAACGCAAATAACGTGATTCACCATGGCAATGACAGGAAATAAGTTTGGAGTTGCGCATGTCCTGCGAGTAGAATTAGAAATATTTAAAGAAGGCATATGGACAATATTAAACCATAAGAAACAACGCCGTTGCTGCTGAAAAGCGCAAGAGAAAATTGTTGAAAAAGTCAATGCATGCGTGATATGAAAGTTATGTGATGGAGAATTAAAGCTGCTTTCACCACACTTCACTGTTCAACACAAAAGGGGGAGTATATATATATGTGTGTGTGTGTGTGTGTGTGGGGGGGGGTGCATTGAATGGACATGTCAGCAAAAAATTTGTAAAAAAATAAATAAAAAAGCCAGAAACGAAAAAGTAACGCAATAGTTACTTTTACTAGTAACTAGTTACTTTTATAGTGGAGTAACTCAGTTAGTAACTCAGTTACTTTTTGGAGAAGTAACTAGTAACTATAACTAATTACTTTTTCAAAGTAACTTGCCCAACACTGGTAATTATCGCTGTCTTACCTCTACTTATAAATTAAGTCCATGCAGCGCTCTTTCTGAACAAAAATATCATAATTTTCCGGTAAAAACTCTTTATCTTCTTCAGATTTAAAACTCTCTTAGTCTCAGTGGAGCTCACTGCCAGGGAGGAAAGCTTTCCTTGATCAGTCCTGTTCCAGCTGTATGTTTAGAGTCTTTTTAGTGCTTTACTTGTTTAACAAAACTCGCTAATAATACATCCATAACTTGCTGTGACTCTACTATTTGGGGATCAGGAGCGGTGCTCCTTGAGCGCCCCCTGCCTAGAGGCCAAGGAACTGCCGGCCTCACCTACAACCAGCTCTTTGCCTTTTATGATCGCGCGCAGCAGCACGAAAACATGTTACCTGCACACAGTTTGATGCCCAAAACACAATTCGTAATCCACATATATTAAATTGTGGAAAATCAGTTCATAATTGTTTGAACAATTGAATTTATGATCTAGAGACAGGAAGATGCATTCACAGAATGGAAGTCAGCACAGTTAACATGGGGTTGCGCAATCTCAGGGGAGGCCAAGCTCGCTGCGGCCTCACCGGCTTCGCTATCAAGCGCCACCAAGGATTTACATGAAAAATAGAGAAAAGTCTGCGATTTTAAAGAAAATATGATCAAAAATAAGGAAATTACATAAATAAAATACTTATTACAAATGACTGAGTGAATCAAAATTTATATTATGTTATTATATATTTTCTTTCTTTCCATGATGACAAGTGAGGCCTGGCTGAGTTTACATTTTACAGTGTTAATAAATTAAGATTTTGGAAGTATTTTAAGTGTCCACTCTCACTAATTTCCATTAGCGTGGCCTCAAGGTATTGCACAGTTGGTATACACATTCAGTACACAAAAGAAAAAAAAAAAAAAAAAAAAAAGTGGTGGGCCAGTCTAATCCAAAATGCCAGGGCCGATTTTTTTTGTCCCAGTCCACCCCTGGATCCGGTTTAACATGTTTTTGTGAATATTATGATACTTTGAAATTGTGGTCATTTTGTGCAAAGTTATTATATAGTGATAATTCGTACTGACTAACTCCTGCCATCTTAACACATTTGCATACAGGCCTTCCACACATTGTACCTTCTGAGTTTTGGGTTATTTCATTTTTATAGGGACCAAAATGCTCCATGGTCAGGTTTATATGGCCAGAAAGTGTAACGCCATGATGTTATTTGGGAGAGTGATGTCAGCATTTAGATTTTTTATTTATTTTTTTACCATTCAGATTTCCAAATCCTTTCATTTCACTCTCGGCTTTAGCAGGAAAGGAGATTAGATGCTCGTGATGTAAACTGGATTCCAGATGTATCATAGCGTAACAACATATAATGGGTGCTGTGTGAGTGTCTTTGTTTAAGTCATTATGTAGACATTAGATGAAAACTAGGTTAAATGGCACTGTAGTATTTTTCAAATCTAACTGAACAAACATATTTTATGTCAAAAGATAAAGATGAGACAGCAGATCAGCTTTCATCTTTTTATTTTTTGTTATTTTAACCCACATTATTATACATCACAAAACTGAGTTGTTATGGCATATATTTTTTGAGCTTACTAAAACCATAGGAATAGATGGAAAATATATTCAATATTTACTACCAGATTTTGGCTAAGTGCTAAGCTAAAGGAATTAAACGTTTTCTCATTGTGTTGGATGAGGGTATATATAAATGTTTTTTTGGTTTGAGATTCTTACGGCATGCTAACTTTGAGTAAACACAAGCAGCTCACAGTTTCACTTCATTTGCATGCAAATTTAAAACAAGGATGCATAATGAGCTCCAGTTGTATTAAATAAAAACAGAAAAGCAACAGTTACTTCAACTGCTGGGGAAATGATAAGAATTTGAGTATTACACATATAAAAATGTTAACGTTCATTTATGTCATTTATAGTTTTAAATGTTATATTCGCAACATAATTATCTACTAAAGCAATATAGAATAAAAACTAACTCACTTTGGTTTTAGGTCGCTTGTAAACATATTAATTGGGCAGAATATTATTATACTGTTTGCCATTCTGTGCTTTTTAAGACTAGATAAATTCCTTTATTGTCCCACGATGGGGAAATTTGGACGTGACAGTGGCAAAGACACAGACAGTTACACAGAATTTATAGTGATGACAAAACAAGCTAATCTAATCTAAAGTTAGCTCTACAGCAGCAAAGAATGAGCTTTAGCAGAAATGTCAAAAACAAAAATAAATACCAGAGTAAATATTGCACAATTGTTGATAATCCTCAGGTGAAAAAAGAGATGAAATATTTAAGTTAAACAGTGGGAAAAACACCAGCCTATTTACAGAACAATATTAAATAACATGCAGCATGCTTGTTACATGTTTGAGCAGCAGAGATTATAAAGTCTCAGAGCAGCAGGGAGGAGCGACCTGCGGAAGCGCTCCTTAGAGCATCTGGGATGCAGTAGTCTGTCTCTCAAACGGCTCTCCAGCTGCTCCAGCTGCTCCAGCTGCTCCATGCATGCAGCGGGAGTATCTCCAGTATAACACGCTGACTTTAACAGGTTAATTAGTCAGGCTATCTGCTCCGGTAGCCAGCCTGCAGTCTGCTGCGCTACAGATGCCTTTAAATCGGACTGGACTAATTATGCGTTGAAGTGTGGAGCTAACAGCTCATCAGCAGACTTTGTTGCATCAACACCGTCTGAGGAGTTTCTCTGTTGGCCCTCCGACACTGAGGCTGAAAAAACTAGAAACAGAAAAAAACTAGCTGTAATCCTGCATGTTCAAACAACCGGTGACCTGCCAGGCGCCTTGTCCACCAAGCCGGTTCCACGGCTTAACTGGTGCTCGAGCCTACAAAGCACCAGTTCTTTGTGTTTCCATTGAGAGAAAGTCTAGGATTAGAACCGAGAACTGGAGCTATCTCAGTAACAGTCCACCAGTGAGCAAGATTGTCGGGGAACAGCAGCCAGTTAGGGTCGGATGATTATTCAATAACAATATAGATGTGTGGTTCAACAAAAAAAAAAAAAAGGTCAACAAAAAGTTCAAAAGTTTTCCTTCCTTTTTGCATTCTAGCCTATCATGTAGATTAATACTAGAATCATTACATCTTCCCAACCAATCACAAACGCAGACCCAAGAAATGTCCGTCACCAAGCTCCGCCCCCTCCAAATTGTTCAGAGAGCATTTGTTCTTTTTTCTTTTTTTAAAAGATTTGCAGGTATAGAGTTTGTTGAGTAAAGGGTTGAGTTTGATTTCAATGTTCTTTATTTAAAAATAGTTCATTAAGGAACAGTTTAAAATGGTCAGGGCTGCACTCAAAATATATGTTTTGAATTTTTGATAATTATCAGTATGGATCAATATGATTTTTATATTTATATCGTCTAGCCCTACAGCCAATCAAAAATGTTGTGAGTGCCATGTTTAAAACGGCAGAATTTAGTTTTGCCATTGATCAGTCAAATTCAACGCTTAAAAACAACAGTCTAATTTGTGTCAGAATAACACGCAATTTATTTTCAAAAGATTTACCACAGATATTTGTTGGGTTACAATGTCTCCATGCACGTCAGTCCTTCGCCCAAATGGGATGTAACAAGGGCCGACCCTAACGGTAGATGTATTGGACGTTTCTAATGACGTCGCTCCGACTCGGATCCTGTGTGGTGGAAAATCAAACCGTTCTGTTTTTTTGTTTTTTTTTTTCAAACAGAACCCGCTAAGCACGGGTTCTGGCGCCAGCCCTGGTTTACAAACTGGAGCGTCTTTGGTGAAAAGGCACTACAGCTCACATGCATTTCCATTTTATTAACAAACAACCTCTGGATCTTTTCTTTTTCATTGTTAAAAATTGGTCTCCCGCTGTAGTATTTATTCTTGGTTTCACGTACGATCTCATAAATTAAAACCTAGAATGAGGTCTAAGCCTATGCGTTGCTCCGTTTCCTTTTGCAGGGCACGCAGAACGCTTTTGTTTGGGCCAGAGATTCATAATGTAACGGAGCAGATATGATGAGCTCATGACCGCAGTGCTGCACTGTAGCTGTTTATTTATTTTTAAAGTTGCTGTTCCCTTTTTCTTTGTCTGCACTCACAAAACAAGAAAATGTTTCCTACGAAATTTAAGTGAAAAAATGTATGAAAGGAAGCTCTAATAGGACACGGTCATAATCTCCAGGAATCCAGTGGACATATTAGTCGATTCCTTGATATAAATCAGAAATGTGTTTTGGAGCATTTAGGCAAAATATCAATTTCTTTGCATTCTTTGTCTTTAGTTTCTCTCCGTGTCCCCGAATGGACACAGAAAATGGGCTGGCGTTGTTGTTTGGAAGCTCCTGGTCTTAACCTGAGGCAGGTTTTTTTCTTTAAACACCCTTCACCCTCGGTGGTGCTTCATGGGAAGGGGAGGTATTCCCTCACTGAGGCTCTCATGCAGTTTCGATAGAGGCAATAAAGATACGTGCGTCGCCAGCCAGCATCAAACGCAGCTCTCGGCCCCCGTGTTGTTATTTTTCACTGAAGGATATGCCAATCTCAGGAGGTTAGGAGGAAAAAAAAAAAAAAAGATTAAATAAATAACGCAAGCGCGGAGAGCGATTTAGGAAATAAAGCTTTTGTGTTGGTACCACCACCTGCGTCCTGTTTAGTCATTGTTTTTCATGTAATCACATAAAACATTATGCAGCGAGCTTAACGAGAAAAGGCACGTTGCACAGATGTTGAAAACCTTTGTCTTTTATTTCTTGCTCTCAGGGTGAAGTCTTCGTTTTCAGAGAGAAGTTGAGCTCTGCGCTCGAGTTCACCAGGGCCACTTCCTGATGATGACAGTAAACATGGGTGAGTTGCTTTTGAAAACAGGCCGCTGTATGCGTGTTCATATAGAAACTTGCACTTTTTCAAAGAAAGCGCGTCCATCCCTTATGCTTCCTCTGGCACGAGCAGTGCAGATAAGAATAAGCCAAAAATGAGCAAAATTGTATTAAAATAGAAGGAACGCTCATAGACGAATAATTAAATGTCTCATTTATGCCAGTACCTGTATTTTCTCTTCTCGCTCATCAGATGTGAAGATTAATGAACTTTAATGGGAATCCCTCACTGACAGATGTCTGATTTATAAGCCTTGATTTGTAACCAATCAAATATAAATGAGTACAATCAGCCGTTGCACTAATTGTTTTGTAAATGTTTCTGTTATGATCCTGAATCACTGTTGCTTTTTTTCCCCCTCCCCCTCAGATGATGGTCTCCCGAATGGACCCGGACAGCTCAGAAACATACAAGGTAAACTAAGAACTGAAGCACTGCGGATGGAACTTTTGTTCAGCTTTATTTAATGTGACGTAAAAAACAAGAACGTCACGCAGCGTATCGATTTGCACAACTTGAAACGTTGTCGACCAAACACTAGACTTTGGGGACAAACCTTGTGCAAACACCGCCTGCGCGGCTATTGTTGCGCTCCTACGATGCCAAACATGACATCAGAGTTATTACCCTCAGTGAAAGATTAACCCTAAGTGTTTAAGCACTACATCCATTGGGTGTCATTTAGCGGCGAGCCTCGTGTTCAGGGCGGGCCCCGCTCACGATAGCTGGCGTGTGCGCATCCGAGCGTGCGTCAGAGAGCGGACCTGGCTGCTGCTGCTGGGGAGTGAGGACACGTTTTGGCTTCAGCTGCTAATCCTGCTGGATGCCTTTCCCATGATGCGTCTCTGGGCTCTAGGAAATCCCCCACAATGTCTTCTCAGGCAGCTTGCCTAACTCTTCCCTGCCTTGCTGGCCGCTGCGTAGCGCCGACTTGCAAGGAGCCGCGCTGGTCGCTTAAAGCGAGGGAGGGCTGTTCTCCACCCGGACCCTGGAGCGTTTTCGGGTTGGATTGAGCGGCAGACGCAGGCGAGTCTCTCCTTTTCTGTTAACCGTCTTGGACAGCAGTTCCTGCCACTTTCACGGTTTCCAGCTTAGCCTCGAGAAAAGGAAGAAAAAAAAAAGACGCAGAGTGATGATGCAATGTCCTGCAATCAGTTTCCATTGTGCAACGCCGCTGGCTCTCCCCGGCTTCCTGGAATTCCCCCTGTTCTTTTTGTGGGTCACATTTTACCCGAGACAGGAGAAGGGAGCTCAGGAAGCCGCCTGCAGGTATGCCGGGCTGCAGAGCCGACTCAAACCGGCGCTCACGCTTGGAGCTTTTCTGGAGCCGCTTTCTGAGTCGGTGACACGCCGTCGCCGTTGGCTGGCCTCTTCCCGGTGAGTGGCCGTGAATCAGGCCCGGGTGAGGCAACGATTTCATTTATAGGCCGGCTCTGTGCACCACCACGCATTTCTCACAGGCCGACTGCCCTCTGCACCCGGCACCGGCTCCTGCTCTGTTACCCTGCGCCGAACCGTGCCCCCTCCACAGAAACACATTTCTACACGTGCAGGGCTGTGTTTGTTTTGTTTCCTTGACTGCGAGTGCACGGGGTAGTCTGGAGCCTCTGTGCCTGTGCAGGCTCAGCACACAGAGAGAGAGGGAGAGAGAGAGGCACTGGTTTTGTAGGTTTAAAAATGCTTTTTGCTCATTTATTGAATGCTTGTTAAATGGCTGCGTTGTTATGAACAAAATAGGCAGGTTTTATGAAAAGCTCGCATTTAGATTCGCGTTGAAGAAAGAAGACCGGTTCCCCTTTTACGGCGCCTTCCAAGAAAGTGTCGACGCCACTTTGACTTTGTCACATCGCAACCACACATTTCTGTGATAGCACGGATAGTCAAGTCAGGAGGCTCAGGGAACATCATGCATGTTTTGCAACGTTTTAATCCAAGAAGGGTGAAATGACCCCCGTTGTCAGTCTGTGGAGCTGTTTGCTTCATTTACAGCTCTAAATCTGTTTGGCCGTGTCTCCACCACCTGTGTAGTAGAACTTTTTCTTTTTTTTTGCAAAGCATCTCTGGAGTTCAACGTTCAGGTGTTGCCACAGATTTTTGATTTGATTTTGCGGCGGGCTTTGACCGGGCCACTGTGGCTGCACGCTTGGGGTTGACGTCCCGCTGGGAGGCGGACCGCCGACCCGCTCTCCAGCCGTTTTCTGGCTCTAACAGGCTTCCTCTCGTCTTCCCATTTGCTGTGGCCGGCTTCCCCGCTGAAGAGCAGCACCCCCACATCATGATGCTGCCGCCCCCATCTTTCACAATGAAGGGCTGCAGGTTTTCAGATCCCGAGTTGAACGGTGCTCCGTCTTATATCCCAAGTTGCTCTACGATCCACCCCTGCTTTATTCTGTTCCTCTCCGCTGATTCCCTCGTTTTCAGAACAGACGGTGATTCAGTTCCTTCCTGCTCAGAGAGGACAGGTCGAGACGTTCGTCATCCTCCTGCGCTGACAGCGTGGATTAAAAGCGGCCCTGCCTCCCGCGTTCGCGTCAGCACGGAGGCTTCAGCGCGCGCCGCTGCTTCCTGCCCTTTTCTCTCATGCTGCCGTATCTGTTAAAAGAGGCTCGGAGAGGAGGACACCGGAGGTCGTTGGTCCGTCACACAGTTGGAGGCGTTTACACAAATAAACGTTTAAGTTTTCTGCTGCAGGAAAAAAAAAAAAAAAAAAAACGAGGCAAATTTTCAGCAAGACAGGAAAAGCGTATTGTTCCGACATTGTTATTTTTAGTGCCCTGACTTAATAAAGCCGCAGGCGTTTGCCTGGGTAATTATACGAGATTTTGCCGGATTTATCGCCGTTTGTTCTAAGAATACCAGTCCACCCCCTTGTACTGTTTCCACTATTTGCACTGGAGCTGAGATATGGTGGGTGTAACTTTTCTTATCGCTCTGCATTATTTAGTTTGCCTGTAAGTGACGGGGGGGGGTGCTGCTAAGAGGAGAGCTGTGGGTCATTCCTGACCTCGCTCCAGCTGCTGAATGGGGACCAGGATAAAGAAGTGATGAAATACCACTTCTGTGTTTGGCCGAGAGGGATGGATGTCGCTCCACGTTAGCTACCTGACCTCAGAGGTTTGTAGGTCCGGGTTGAAGGGTGGCGGTTCGCTGGAGCAGAGCTTCAGTGCGGCTGAATGAATTTGGCTCTACAACCAATACGATACACAGTTCACTGAGTGTAGATCCGCATTTCGCTTGTGAGAGTCACCCCAGTAGGTCTGTGAGGCTGTAAAAGCACCGAATGAATCAGCGTGGCTCTTAAAGACAACTACAGTCCAGCACCAGGAGTGTGCATCGGTCTCCATTCTGTTGTTTACGCAAAACTGGGACTTGGTAAGCTAATTTGTAACTTCCATTTTTAGTCCATTGAACTGCCAGTTTTTTTTTTACTTTTTAATACTAATAGTGAAGCTGTGTCCTGTTTACAGCAGGGGCGTCCAGCACGTCTTTCTGTTGTGTTACATTTACAGACCAGTTCCCACGTTCGATGTCATCCAGGCGACTTTTAATTGGGGAGAAGGTTCATTTATGCCTGGTGAACCGCTAGTTTGGCCAGTGTGTTGTGGATCGTATCATCCTGACCCAAATGTGACTCATTTTCAGTTTCCTGCTGGAGTCCACCAGATTTTCTTATAAAGAAGTCCCGGTTTTAGAAAGAGTTCGTGGTGCCATTCGCTCCTACAAGGCTCCTGGCGTCTTTGAGGGAGAAACGGGCCCACAGCATCACACTTCCCCCGCCATTGCTGAACGATGGACATGTGGTGCTTTTCCACATATTCATCCTTTGTTTCACTCCGGAACCGTTGAGCTTGTTTGTCAAGATACACAATTTTCTGAAGCTCTGGTCCACTTAAAAAAAGTATAAATTAAAACAAATGCTGCGGTTGCCTTTACTTTATTGAAATAGTTTGAGGTGGCAATAATTGTGGCTTTTAAGAGTGAGAGAGAGAGAAATCCTTACCGCACAAACTGTCTTGGAAAATGGAGCACACTGTAAAAAGTAAGTAAAGATTTCTTGAAATGAGAGTATTTGTCCTGGATTGAGCAGGTAAATAATATCCGCCAATAGAATGAGTATTTCTGCCCCTAAAATAAGATAATTAGAATTACTGTACTTGAAATAAGGTGATGGAGATGTGTTGTACCTATTTTGAGGGCCAAAATCTTGTTCCATTGGCAGATCGTTTAAACTTGGCTGCTCAAATCAAGGACAAATGCACTCATTTCAAGACAAAAATTGACTTTTAGTTCCCGTTTTGCAGTGCGTTAATTATCGCACACTGGTTTTGACGGTTCTGCTGCCGTAGAAATCCAAACCAGCCATGATGGTCTGGTCTTCAGAGGTAGAGGTCAGACTCCCAGTCTCCTAAAACTAGTGTTTGGAGAAATGGTTTGCCTCTCAGCAGGTGAGCCAGAGCGGTAGTTGTAGAGGCGGATAGACACCCTCTCTTGTGCTACATCTCTCATTGCTCCACTTTTTGCTTTTAAACAAAGGAAACTCAGTCACTGTTTTAGAGAAAAGCTCAATATTTCTGCCGTGTAGTTGATGGGACTATGTTATCTTTTAACCTTTTAAAACCAGCTAGAGGTATTCATCACAAATTAACTTTTGCGTGACACTCGGGGTTCATCAGAGGCGTTCACTTTCATCCGGTCATAGCTGGCTGGTCATAGTCCCTCCCAGCGGTTAGGCCAGAAAAAGCCACCTCGATGCATCGTTATCACCATCCTCGTGGAAGGGTGTCCCGCGTCCTCGGGGTGACCTCCCCTGGACCAGCCGGGGCGACCAGCCGGCTGCGGAGTTGTGGCGGGGTCGAATTGCTCCCCGGACCCCAGTCCGCTGCCCGCGTCAGCCGTCCCCCAGTGGTCTGCCGCGCATACAACGCTCTCAAAGAGCGTCTCTTCAGCTGAAAGAATGCGGTCATTCCTGCAGGTGCTGTTTGTCTTGCGCACACCTGGCCTGGTTTCTGTGTGTGAGAGAGAACCGTGTGCGTGTTTCTGCAGGGAATGTGCTCGCGGCTCTGGAGTGGAGGGCAAGCCCCTCTTCTTTTATATCGTAGGCACGGCTCCTGTAATCGCCTCCATTAGCGCCTCTTGATATGGTAATGCCCGGCACGCTCATCTGCATGATTGCCTCCTATTTGGCGCGAGGAGGCGGAGATTTTGTTCCATTTTGCTTTTTCCATTAAGTGGGAGTTGTGCTTTCGTTCCTAATTTTGCAGCCTTTCTGACTTCTCCATTTGTAAAAAGGGAACCAAAAGTAAATAAGATTTGACTTGATATGAGTGTATTTGTCCTTTATTTGAGCAGGTAAATAAGATTTTCTGCCAATGGAATGAGTAATTGACCCTTAAAATAGGATTATTAGATATACTGCGCTTGAAATAAGATGATGGATTTGAGTTGTTCCTATTTAAAGTGAAAATATCTTATTCCATTGGCAGATTCTTTAAACTTACCTGTTAAAATCAACGACAAATGCACTTATTTCAAGAAAATTGTACTTACTTCTAGTTCCCTTTTTGCAGTGCTCCTGGAGAAAAAAGGGTGCTGTTATTTAGAAAAAGGCCTAACAGCCTCATGCAACAGGAGCTCATCCAGTCGATACACTCTTTGCATTATTAAGCATCTTTTACCCATCAGTCGCAGCGCTATTAACAGACTGTTCACACAGCTTTATCATGTGATAAAGATCCGTTCCTCCAAATGCGGGAAATCGAGGCCCATGTATGACTTCAAAACAATTATATTTTTTAAATGTGTGAACAACCACTGGAATTTTCCCACTAGTGGAAACTTGACAGATGGTGCAAGAACAGGAAGTAGCAGCCCAGGTGTTGCCTCATGAACCTGATCTGAGCCAACACCAGCTGCAAGCTTTAGCTGCAAGATAAGCACCGAGTCAAACTCAAACGCGGCCCTCAGAATGTTACAAAAATAAAACATCCATATAGAATCTGATTTCATATTTGTTTATATGACATAATAAAGTGGTCTCTGTTTTTTTTTTCTCTCTCTTTTTGTGGCCGCAGACGACGAGGAGGCGCTCAACTCCATCATGAAGGACCTGGCCGCTTTGGGCCGCTACTCCAGCCACAAGCTCAAGAACAGAACCTTACTCTACAAGCAGGTGCGCGGCACATCTGGACGCGCTTACGTTCCACCCGCTGCGGTTTTTACATCACCACCGACACGGATCAGCCAGATCTGAGGATGAAACAGATCCCGTGTCTGTCCAAATACAGCTTCCCTTAGCAGGATCAGCTAGGAGTTAGTTTAACCGGCCATTAATGTTGTTCATTTGCATATAAAAACGTGTTCATATTCTACAGGTGAGTTTCTACAATAGCAACTGAGTATTATAGAAACCAGTTTAGTCGGTAAATGAGGATGAATAAGAGGTGAGGATTTACCGGTGACGTTGACAAATTGACCGGGCTTAACAAAAGACTGCTTATAGCTCCTAAAGCTCACAGTTGTTGATTTTTCTAGTGGTTTAATCCTCTAACAGGGGGACCTACACGGTCTGGAAAAGTCTGCTATTTGCTTTAGCCTTTTTCCCAATCTGGTTCACTATAGAGAAAGAGAGTTTATAAGGAAAAATTATTGATTTTCAAGACTTTGTTTCTCCTTTTATCATTTAAACATAAAAATATTTTAGAAATAAATGAATTTGTAATTAAAAAGCTCTTAAATATATATAAAAAAGGAACATTACACTGCTTCTTTGGCCTCTAGAGCTTCTTGGATCCAGGTTTTAAACTGGACTTGGAGTTTTTAAACCGGGTTTGGTTTTTGAAGCTTTTCCACTCATAACGCTGTCGGAGATAACAAGAATGCTGTATTCAGTGTAGGATAATTCAGCTTAAGTGTGAAAGATGTAAATCAGTACCACTTATTAACTCCATGCTTATTATCCCCTTAAATTAAATCTGATTTACATAGATTTTATTTTAGTAGCAGTATATTAGCTTGTCCCCATAACCTTCATTGTTGTTCTGGGTTAACGCAGTACCTCTGCCACTTCATCGTTTTGATTTATTTTGCTGGGCTGCCAAAGTCGGGGGAAGGTTGTGCCGTAGTTAAAGGGGCGTGGTGGGGGGGGGGGGGGGGGGGGGGGGGGCTCAAACAGCTCAGCTTATTGTGAGTAGATTTGAAGGGGATTTCTGTTTACTTTCATTTAGAATTATAAACCTAAAAACCAAGCCAGCTCATTTTGGACGGCTTATGAGCCCTCCCTCATGGAGAAACCTTCTTCACGTTCCTGAGATCTCATTTCCCTCCGTCACAGCGCGTCGCTCTCAGGAGCAGACCCCCTGGCCCCCCATCACCCCCCCCCCCCCCCCCCCACACACACACACACACACACACACACACACACACACACACACAATGATAATTGTCAGATCCTCTCAAAGCAGCGGTGTTTATGATGAGACATAAACAAACTGCGAGGAGCAGAGAGTTTCTGCCCAGACAGCTGCTTTCCTCAGCAGCTAGGAGGACCAACACCCCCCCCCCCCCCCCACACCCCTACAAACACAATATTCCCCCAATCCCCTGCGCCGACATGATGACAGTGTTAGTTTATCAACATGACCTCACGCAGACTTGCAGGCTCCTCCAGATTCCTGCTCCCTTTGGCTGCGAAGAACACACACAGACTGTGTCCCCCCCCCCCTCCCCGTTTTATTTCAGAACAGAAACAACAGGCGTTATAATGCTTCACCTAATTTCTTTCCCCGGCTTTATTCAGCCAGCCAAAATCCCTCACAAAGCCATGAATCATTTTAACTTTCCACCCCTTTTAACGTCTCTCTCTTGTTATTCTTCCTTTTAACAGGATTTAAGAGTCAAGCTGGAGCATGAGAGAGAAAAACGGTATGTTGGAAACCTCCTTATTGTTTTTCTTCCTCTCTCTCTTTCTTTTTTTTTTTATTCCGAACTGTCCAAATCCGAACTCTGTAGTTCGGATCTTTTTTGCTTTGCTTCGCCATGCCGGGGATTTTGAGTGCGAGGGAGGAAATCGCGGTTACATGCCAAAGTGGCAGAAAGTGAAGGAAAAATTCCTGCTGGGATTATTTAGCCGAGGCCCGGCGTTCTGGAGCCGGTTTATAGAGTGGAGAGGATGCAGGGAGGTCTGAGGGAGAAGGAGGCATCGACAAAAGGCAGAGAGACAGGGGAGCAGCAAGTCTTTGAGCTCGCCGCCCTCTCTTCATCCCAAATCAATATCGTGTCTCACGCTGCATCCTTCGTGCTGTTTTATCCCACGTCGGCGGCAGAAAACGGTCGCAGGAAGTGCTCAGCGCCTCGTCTAAACCGTTTGAGCACTTTTTTTTGTAGGAATAAATATTAGATAACTTTATTTCATGTAAATGTTTTACTTCTTTATTAAGCTCACGTTCTGTGTTTGGATTAGGGCTGGACGATAATTCAATAACGATATATACCCATCGATAGACGTATATCGATGATAGAAAAAAGGGTCAATAAAAAGTTCAATAGAACAGTTATCCTTCCTTTTGTATTCTAGCCTATCATGTAGGTTAATATTACAGTCATTACATCCTCCCAACCAATCACAAACGCAGACCCAGGGATGCTCCGCCCCTTTCAAAGAGTTCAGAGAGCACTTTTCATTTTTTAAATACTTGCAGTTTTGGTAAAAAGTTGGTTAAATAAAGGGTTGAGTTTCAATTCAGTGTTTTTGTTCTTTAACCAAAAAATAGGTCGCTAAGCAACAGCATAAAATGGCCAGGGCTGCACTTAAAATGCATGTTTTCAATTTGTTGATAATTATCGACATCACTCAGTATGAGTTTTACTTTATCGATTTGCTTTTTTTCCCTATGTCGTCCAGCCCTAGTTTGGATGCTCTGGTAAGGCCATGCAGGCGTGACCTTTAATTTCTCAAACATTTATAAATTAATTCCCAGCACGACTAGCTTCTCTTTCAATCCTGTTTTCGGAAGAGTGTGAATTTAGGAGGAGAGGTGTACTTTCATCCTTATTTTCTTCCTGTTTCTGGCAATCTTCAGGCCTTCTGCCGCGTGCGCCGCGTCCATTCATGATGCCTCACCGTCACATTATTTCAACTCTGTAGGCAGCTCTGGTGTCAAGCTTGCATTCAGTCATTATGGGTGTTATTATATATGTAGCAAATGATTAAGGCAACGTTTAAATAATTAGGTCCAAAATTATTCATACCCCAGGAACAGTCAGGATTGTAATAACCTGTGGTTTGGGGTTGAAGCTCAGGGAACAAAACACCTTAAATGTAAAGACAATCAATTAAGGAGCACTGCCACAGCTCTCCTAAGTAATTATGACGTAGTCGTAGCTGAACTCTGCTGGTGACTGTAACTGGAGCCATGTGCTTTGATCACATGGCAACTAAAATGGATTTTAGATTTGGATTTCTTTATTAGAATGGACTTTTTAAAAAAAAAAAAAAAAAACTAAATTTTCTGTTAGATCTGATGATTAACGTTGACAGATATCTTAAAAAAGCCCTTGATGCCTACTGTACCTCTTCCAAAAGCCCTGCGGACCTTATTAGAGTACATTGCATTGTGAACTTTCTGAAATATGAGGACATTTCAAATCGATGTTTGGTGGACTCTGCCAGGAAACTAAAGATGGGTCACTATAAGGTCTCTTAGCGCCATACCTGGTGAAACCATGGCAATATCTACTCAGAAATAGTTTACCGTAGACAACCTTTCTCGTGAGACATCTCAATCCCCCGGACCTAAATCCTGTGGGGTTAACGGGAGAGTAGAAAAGGACTCTGTAATGTTTACAAGAACGAACCCGATATTCAACCAACACAGAGTTACGTTTTTTTTCCAAAGCAAAACAAAAAAAAAACTAAATCATGACAGAGTCCAGATGGTCTAGAGAGATTTTGCAAAGAAGAATGGTCTCAGTATGCTCCAACCTCGTCAAATGATATAGAAAATAGTTGCGTTTCCATTATTATTTAATGCACATTTTTACGTATCTCATTAGAAAAGATTAGTGGAAATGGCAAAATTCGAATTAACTCACAAAATTTAGCAAAAACGTTTTTACGCTCGCTTCAGGTGGTTTTTGATTTTTTTTTTCCCGAAAAAAAAATCAAATGCGCTAAGGAGGAGATGGAAACACATTTGTCGGATCAGTTGTGACGTAGCAAACATTTATCTCACATGACTGATCAGCTGTTCCTGCTGCCGGCGTCTTCCCGAATGTTCCCGTAACGCTCATAAGACGGGGCTGGAAGCAAAGACAGGTACGTGTGGACCGACAAAGAGACTCAAGCATTTCTTAATCTCATCTGTGGGAAAAAATATCATTATTATTACTTCCTGTTTATTACAGCCAACGTCAACATATGGCGACATTACGCTGTACGTCGCCTGGTTAGTTAGCTACAAACCAGTATGGGGAAACGTGCGATTTGCATTTTCCTTTTTTCCGACATTTTAAAAATTCGCTCAAAAGTCGCATGGTAATTGGATGGAAACATAGCTAGTGTTGCCTTATCGGTGAAAGGGGGCGTTCAATGCCAATATTTACGAGCAGGGAACAAAGAAGTGCGGAGGGTCCTGTATAATGTTTTGTCTCACTACATGCCGTTACTCTCATTCTCACCATCTGACGTTTGCAAATCCTCTGTTGGTATAGTCTTTCAATTACATGCAAAATAGAGGCAAACGAGGGGGAAAGAAGTGATTGCTGGAGTTCCTTAATGTTTGCTAGATGTGAAATAAATAGGGCTGCAGAATATTTGCCAAATTTATCCTCACCACAGTGTCCATGTGCACAATATTCAATTCAATTCAATTTTATTTATATAGCGCCAATTCATGAAACATGTCATCTCAAGGCACTTTACAAAGTCAATATTGCGAAGAAGTGCTTGGACAGCACTACATATGAGGCAATTGTATGAACGCAATGCATTCTTGCTGTGTGTACCAGAAACAAACGTTCCCCGGTGTTTGCTGCTCAAAGCAGTAAAACAATTTTTAAGAAAGCTTATAGACGCTGGTGAAGATTCTAAGTCATCCAGGTCATGGTCATTCCAAAAAAGTTAAAAAACCAAACAACTGGACTCTCTAAGCCCTTACAAGGCCTTTGTTGGGCAGTATTATAAAGCTTGGAACTCCACACTACTCCAGACATTTTGAATTGAGAAAGCTTTCTGGATGGGAAGCGAAACGTCTTCAAACTTCAGGAAAAAAGTCCAGTTGTTTTGTTTTGTTTAACGTTTTTGGAAAGCATTGAGACATTCTGGCAAACGACTTAAAAAGCTGCATCGCCCTGCAGTCTGGCTGCGTATCAATTAAACCCACGTTAGAAGTTGTTAGAGTGGAAACAAGATTTTTCCAGTGTCTGGAGAGAGTGTTCGCCGTCAGGGACGCCGGTCTGCCATGAACCCGAAGCAGACAGACATTACACCTGCAGAGGGCACGTTTGAATTTAAAGTGGGGGGGAAAAAAAGAGCAAAACTTGCTTTTGTTCTCGAGACCCTAAGTAGCGAGAGTTTATTTGCTCGCTGTTGGCGCAGCAGAATTGTGCAGACACCGTTTAGATCAAATGCTAGAGCCCCGGCAGCATCGGCAGCACTCGAGGTATTAGGAATCCATGAGTCAGGATAATCATGTCGTCTGTCCACAGTGGAATCAAACTGGAAGGTTTCTCTTTTCGTTGGCAGGCGGTGAAGGTTTTAGGCAGGAAATAAACGCTGCAGAGTGTCTCTCTTCCTTTGGCCAGAGAGCGAAGGACCGGAGCCAGACCTTTTCTCTCTTTTTTTTTTTTTTTTTTTGTCCTGCGTGTATGATTGGGATTTTGAGGGAAAGAAGAAAGCCAGGGCGCCGTGTGAAGGCAATCTTTCATCTGCAAATCTGTTCACCCCCCCCCCCCCCCCTACTGCAACTGGGTTTCCACATGCTTGCTTACAGAGGAAGGAAAGTCATATCTTTTAGTGCAGCATCCCCCTTTTAGCCCTCCTCCACATCCCTCCAGCTCTTTATCACACACAGATCATGGCTGAAACTAAACAGTCGGGGAGCGTTTAGCTGCATCGCTGCTCGCCTCTGATCTGCAGGCCTCCCGGTTCCCAGAATCCTCTCCTTTTTAAACGAGGGAACCAATGAGGAGTCATTAAGATAGGCAGAGCTTTGGCCTCTGATGAGGAAGCGATGGGATGAAAACAAGCTCTTTTATCAGGATACTATAAAGAGTTTGGGGGGTGGGGGGTGCAGATTCTTCAAAAGCTAAAGGAGACTGATAGCAGGGAAAAAGAAGAATTCATGCTGACGAGAGTCTCTTAATTTCTCAGCTTGTCTCCTTTATTTTCCCTCTCAGCGTTTGTAAATATCTCCACGTCTCTGTATCTTTCACTCTGTCACTCTCTAAAAGAGGAGGGAAAGACACACATCCTGCTGCTTTAGCCGCTCCAGATTTTTTTTTCTCTCCCCCCCCCCTCCCCCCTTCCTTTCCTCTCAGGAAGTTTCCCATCTGCCTTTGTGCTGGCTTAGCGGAGAGACCCCGGCGGTTGTTGAAACAGCGGCCGATGCACACACTGATTGGGAAGCACGCTCATGCCTGTGGAGCTTTGCAAACACACAGTTGCGTCTGCGCGCTCTGGCGCAGTCGGACACACAGTCAAAGTGATCCCTCCGAGTAGATAAGGGCACATATACCGTCGCTATCTCTCAGGAGCTTTTATTCCTTCGCTTTCTGTTTCGTTGATGAGTCTTTTGTCAGTGCCTGGCTTGCGTTCAGTCCCTTTTCTCCTTGGCCCACCTGACCTCAACATTTCTTTTCCCGCTCTCTTTGCCACGAAAACACAGTCAAGAAATTACTGAAATAAATGAATAATTTCGTGGTTTCTCGGGTTCCACCAAAACGGCAGAAAAGAAAAGGCTCTTTCCAGTTTCTGAGGGGGCTTCTTGTAGGGTTTCTGCAGTCAGTTGCAACATAAATGTCTTCCCGTTGATTCCTAACGCTGCTGATGTTTTCCCCCTTTTAGGATCATACCGTTTCAGAGGCCGCTGAAGATCAAGGAGCTTCTGCAGAAAGTCACAGAGGCCTTTGGTCAGCAGATGGACCTCTTCTTTATGGAAAAAGAGGTACGAGAAGGAAGGCTTCTCCAACTCTGGACATAGTGATAATGATGAAGACTATGAAAACACACAAAGTGTGGCTTATTTACTCTTTTCATGCAGTTACAGACTCCCAGAAACACTGAGCGAGGAAACGGTTACAGAGAAAATAGACAA
Source organism: Fundulus diaphanus (assembly GCA_037039145.1). Lineage (NCBI taxonomy): Eukaryota > Metazoa > Chordata > Actinopteri > Cyprinodontiformes > Fundulidae > Fundulus > Fundulus diaphanus. The sequence goes on along the minus strand of CM073137.1, from coordinate 21,013,508 downwards.
AATAGATGATGAATGTCATTTATATAAATATTTTTACTCCGTATCGCAAAAAAACCCACATTCTAACATATTTAGCCGTGCTAATTGTGCAGTAAATGTTTGACTGAAGGTGTCATTGGTCACCTCTGCAAAATGTTGCAGAATGATTTGGTTAATGATGCTTTTAGGAGAGCCCAGACACTGTGTGAGCTGCATAAAACGTGTTAACACCCCAATTACGCCAAAAAGCTTTGGTTTTAGATCCGTAAAAAGAGAACAACCCACACAGAAAAGTAGAAGTCTGTACCAAGTTACAGTATGTGATTGAATATTAAACAGTTATTCATCTGTGAGGATGTCAGTTTAAGTTAGTTATAATTATCGTACCAGTAAGGCTCCTCTTATAGATGGCTAATAAGTTGTTTCTAGATATGTTATCAATGAATCTGTAAACACTTTATAACTCATTCATAAGTGTTTATTATGCATTAATTAAAGGTGAGCAAGAGACACAACAGAACAGGTTTGGGCTTACATGGGCGTAACTTGGTCTGCAATGTTTAATATAAGAAGCTCTTGATGAAATATGTAGTTGAATAGATTATGCTCACTATTTTGCAAGAAACTGGACCGTTTAATGCATAATAAACATTTATGAATGAGTTATAAAGTCTTTACTGATTAATTATTGACATATTTCTTAGCCATCTATAAGGGAGGCCTATTGTACAGTTATTCCAAATCATATGTCGCCCATTTCAGTCCAGAGTCCATATTCTGTTGATGTAATACATTGCACTACAAAGAAATCAGTCAGAAATCTTTTAAAATTACAAACGATGCAGTATAGTGAACTTCAGTTGATTGTGTAATTAGTAAACAGTTATCTGTCTGAAGAAGCCCGGGCAGCAGAAAAAAAAAGCTTTCGGCCGAAGGTCCTTTCCTATAGATGGTACTCCTTGCTCAGTGCAACAAAGATGAATACAAAGTGTATGGCAGCAGCAGCAGCTCCATTATTGGCAGCAGGGAGACACGGCAATGTGCCAGGAGTGCTATCCCAAGGAAATCCTTCCAGGCTCAGCGCGCCGAAGAGAAAACCTCCGTAATGGCAGCAATAGATCCGTCAACAGCTTTGTCCAGGATGGAGGCAGAGCTGAGCACAGAATCCCTGAGCCAGGAGCACTTTCCGTGGGAGAGAAAAACAAAGAGTGCCCATGGTGCATTGCAGTAACGGTTTTATCGTTGGCTTTGTCTAGAAGAGAGAAACACAAAAGGCGTTTTCTATAGGAAAATAAATATAGAGAGTTAATGGTAGCACAAGCTCTGTCAGCGGCTCCATCCAGGAAAGAGACGCAGCTGAACACGAAAGACGGGGAGTACTTTCCGTTTGATATTGTTTGGCTTTTAAAGGGTTTATAAGAAATGCAAAATTCAATATATTTATGTTTCTCCAGGTTTAACTTTGTGCTACCTTTCATCTCCTTATTACGTTAATGCACAGTGATTCCCTGAACAATGTGAAGCAAAAAGGGAACTAAAAGTAACATTTTATTGAAATGAGTGTATTTCTTGATTTGAGCAGCCAAGTTTAAATAATCTGCCAATGAAATAAGATTTTTGCTCTTAAAATTGGAACAACTCGTCTCCATCATTGTATTTCTAGTGCAGTATGTCTAATCATCTTATTTTAGGGGTTTAAAATACTCATTCCATTGGCAGATAATCTTATTTACCTGCTCAAATCAAGGACAAATACACAAATTTCAAGAACATTTTACTTACTCTTAGTTCCATTTTTGCAGTTTTCACATCCTGGAGCCAATATTTTAACAGAAAAAGAAAAATGGGCCGCAAACATTTATGCAAAATTGCAAAACTTGTGTATCAGCGGTTGAAATGCTGCCAGGAGCTACACATTCGTTGTCACACTCGAGAAAGCATCTGCAGCTTAAAGAAGGTGTTTCAGTTTAAGTGTATAGGAAAAAAAAAAAAATCAGATAAAAGACTAACAGGAAATTCTTGATGCCTCTGCGGCGTTATGCAAAAATGGGGAAAGAAATTCAGGTTTATGTTGTTCCTTTAGCTGCTGCTGCCCCTGAAGACCCAGGAGGACCTGGATCAGGCGGTGCTGTCTCTGAGCAGCACCTCAGGAACCAACGGGCTGCTCAGGATACTGCTGAAGACCCCTAAAAACAACCACGTGAGTCGCCCACCATGTGCACTGCAAATGCAGATCATTGAAAGCCCAGCTGCTGTCGTGAATGGGAGATTTAAATGAACGAATGAATGATGACACAGACTTCCTCCTGTAACACAGTGACAGTGTCATGGTGCCCTGGCTTCCTCATCTGATCCCCTCCTCTTCCTCCTCTTCCTCCTCGCAGTATCTACAGGTGAACAGCCGGGACAAACAGAGTGAGATGAAGTCATCGCGGTCATTAGGGGACCTGAAGGGCTCTCTGCTCAAAGGCTCGGAGAGGGTGCGCAAACACTCCACAGGTAAGCTACCGTCAGCCTCGGCTGGACAGCTTAATGCAAGCGTAAACATGCACTGAGATACTGGCCGGACGTCGGAATCGGACGATTTTCTGTCTGACCACACCACGTACCTAAGCGCCAGCAGGTGGCAGTAAAAGGAACCTGTAGTTGGTACGTCTGCTCTCCATTCAGCCTTCGAGAGAGAGAGAGAGCAGCAGAGCAGATAACAGGAAGGCTCGATGGTGTTTCATCCTCTTGAGCTTTAACCTCCATCTCTCTGAAAAACATGTGCAGTTTGGGAATGCCGGGAACTGTTTTTAAATCTAAGAGTAAAGACAAGGCTCTAAATTCTCCAGGGAATGTACATGGAGACTGTTAGCCATGCTAGCTACGCTAACCACATGTTTTGATTATCTAAGAAGCTAAAGCCCATTTAAAAGCTAAACATTTCGTTTTAAAATCGTAAAATCCTGTTTATCAATGACTGCTTTCTCTAGCACATATGTTGTCTCCGCTGCTGATATAAATAAGTAATGGCCGCTAATTATAGGAAGGCTAACAAATATTGGAAATGCTGGTCTTTCAGCATGTTGTGGAGAGACTGGCGTCGGAAACTGGCCTCTGATTATCCTGATTGGTGTTCTTCTGTTTGGCTAAACAAATCAGGATAAAGCACCTTTTTATTAAGCAGCTGTCAGGCTTAACAGCTCAGATCAGGATAGCTTGCATTCAGGATTTTATTCCGCTTCTGCCGATCACAAGAGTGCCAGTGGAAAGACGAAGGCCGCTGCTGGTCAGAGCAGAAGATGCAAACTGTAAGTGAAGGCAGGGAAACGGCCTGTCAAAGCAAGGACACGTTCTGTTTTTTCTTCAGCGAACAAGATCCCCCAGAGTGTGACGCATTTCATTCAACCTGCTTAATCCTTACATGTTTAAAGCATTGTTTGACATTTTAGGCTTTTATTTAGGAGCTATACAGCGGTTTACAGTAGATTTAATCTCACTCTGAGCGAGACAAACGTTTCCCCAAAATGTCAAGCTGACCCTCCCAGACAGATTGGTGTCGCGTCAAACTCTCTGTGGCTGGATAACGGAGTTACAGTCCAGGTCTGCTGTCCCTCCTGGCCAGGCCTGGTAGCTCGGCATGAAGGTTTATTCATGACAGCTCTTCCCTCTGTCCTTTTTTATGTCGGCTCTGTTCACAAAGGTCAGCGCTCCAACTGCGTGCTCCAAACCTTTAAACGCAAGCAGGAACAAACCATTTGCATTTTCCAACAGCAAAGCGGAGGCGCTGGTCTTCCACGCCAGTCTGTTTCCCTTCTGAATGCCGTCCCTTGACTGAGCTCCAACGTCTTTACCTGTCCCCCTGCTGTAAGCCTGAGAGGAGGCGGAGGAGGAGGAGGGGAAGCAGGAGCGCTGGCAGATAGGAGGTGACAGGAGAGCGGTCACAGTCTGTGCTTGAGCAAAGATGTGATGAGAGCCTGGGTACCTTAAGACAAAGACATTTAACTGCAGGAGAGGAGAGGGGGGCAACACACGAGCTTAACTGTGTTAAACAAATATTTGCAGTTTAGGCATTTCACTTTCAGCACTTTTTTGCTGCGAATTTCCTCCACTCCCTCTCAGCCAGCGATGGTTTTAGTCTCTGTGACAAGGACAAGTCGTCAGTCTCTGCAGCAGCTTGGCAGGGGGAGCGTTTGTCACAGTAATTGAGGTTAGAGGTGGCAGCAGCAAGGTTTAGTAAATCATCTCCGACTCTGTTGAACTTGAATCCAAGAACAACGCGCTCAGTCGGTTTTTCTCTCCCTTCTTTTACGTCTTTCCCCGACCCTCGCTCTTTATCTCTTCACCGTGCCATCTTTCCTCTGCTGGTCCCGTCCCAGGTTCCCTCCACACCGGTCGGACGTCCCCTCCTCCGGGCAGCGTCCCTGAGGAGCAGCAGCAGATCGCTCGCCAGGGCTCTTACACCAGCATCCACAGCGAGGGGGAGTTCATCCCAGAGACCTCAGACCAGAACGTAAGAGACCCTCCCCCATGATGAATTTTATTTTCTGTTTACACACCTTTTTCAGGGTTGCTGCAACATCTTAAAAGTTTGTTAAATCCCAAAATCTTCATGTTCTAGAAACACCCGGGTGTTTCATACTAGGTCTGAAATTACATTTACAGAGCTGGGAAAAAATTATTACCCCATAACAATTCTTCTGTTTTTACCTTTTTGGCATAGTTAAATATTTCTGATCATCAACCAGAGGAGTTTGTAAATTATGATTTCATTTATTAAGTAATGAAAGCTATGCTGCCCAAATAGTGGGTTGAATCCGTTAAAAAAGCTACTATAATGTTAAGGACTACCACGCCCCTCAGCGCGGCCAAAAGTTTCCGCTCCGCGCACCCAGAAAAATTCCTGACAATGCGGACAGTCCTGTGCAGAAAAAAAATGGCGGAAGAGCAAGCGCTCCTTCTGGTGGAGGTTCATAAATATAAACATCGTTATGATTTGACCCAAAAAGGTCACTGTGATCAACAAGTTGTTAACAATTCCTGGAGAGAAATCTCTGTTTCTCTTGGAAGAAGGTAAAAGGCTTAAATGTTGGAAACAACCGTTTTCCACGTCTACATGTAGTGGGTGTATGTAGCACGCTTGTTGTAGGAGCGCAACGCTGCCCTCTAGAGTCTAGGAGAATAGCGCTACTTCGGAACATATCTGGGTTAAGCATAAACCAGCCTTTAGCGTGTAATTTTGGAGGTACATGGCTTTATCAGCTGATTCTAATGATCTATCTGACTGTAACACCAACTGTCTGCAGTAAACTCTGTTGGTATGAGCGGAGCAGTTAGCTTAAGTGCTAGGCTAACATTAGCGTCTTCCTCTTTGTGTTGATATGGCTGGTGGATAATGCCCCCCTGTAACATCGCTCAGTTCCTGTTAATTATCTGTTGACAAAACTCCTGCTTCATAAACTTGTTTTTTCTTCTGAGCAAAGCGTGTAGAGCAGATCATGTGACACAGACCGACTGCAGCAGCCAGTACAGTCTCTGTTCCAATAGACCAACAATGATTTCACTAGCTGCGTTTTGCCAGACACACCCAACCTAATGCAACTTTATCAAGGCCTGGATCCGATACCTGGGAATAGAACATCTTTAGATAATATAAAAAAGATGATTACATATTAAAGCTGCACAATATCAGAAAATATGTGATATTTATTGGTGAATGTTGCAATGATGATACCACTTAACAAACAAACAGTCCACAGTGTTAGTGTCAGATCTGCTTTGGTTTTATAGCAATGCCAGACCCAGATACCGAGAAACCTGCCTTTTACATTAATTATTTATTATTTACTGCAATCAAAGCAGTTATTTGAGTTATTAATGTGCCACCTTATTTGTTGTAGGCCTGCATTAATGTATCATATACAGATGGTATAGCGAGAAATGTAAATGTATTTAAATGTATTTGGTTACTATTAGGGCAAAAAAAGCTACAAAGGTAAACGCTAAAGCTTTGAGTGGATCAAAATAACACAGAGGTTTTTTATGTCAGCTTCAAAAAGTTTATTTCTTTGACTAAGTGAAAGTGGAACTTGTTTGTTTTTGCTGTTTCTTAACTTTCTAAAACGGCATCAGTTGCATTTAGTTCAAACCTTTTTTTTTTTTTTAAAAAACACTTAAATAAATCTGTTTTATTCATGCTTTCCAGAATGAAATTTCTACTTTAAGGTACGTTCATTGAACAACGTCTGCTGTAGCGGGGCGCCGCGGCTCAGTCCGGATGACCCTGACTCTGACTTGTAAAACAAAGCTTCAGATGCATTTTAAAGGTTTTGTGCCGACAAATATAATGCAGCTGCATTAAGATTTGTGCACAACACCTGAGCCTGCCTTTTAATTCTGCTTTGCGATTCGAACGTTAGAGGCTTGTTTTGTGTTTAGACTCCAAACCACCTGTCTCCATCTCCACTACATAACTGTCTGCTGTGTGACCTTTGCCCTCTCTGTGTCATTTCATCCGTCAGATGCTGGATCCCTTCGGCAGTGCAGGCAACTCGCTGTCGAGCAGCTGTCAGTCAATAGACCAAGCTCTGGACAGGTGAGTCTCGGTGCAGACGGTGGGATTCGTGTTCACCGTCCGTATTCGTGTTTCCAAAACGGGGCTGTGTACCGAGAATTGATGTTTGGCTTAAAAACCCACAAACAACAGCACCCAGGGAGCAAAGTTTGTATATCTGACTCTTCCTAAGCTGACGGTGTGGGAACAAAAACGTTAATTAGGTCATTTTGCTGCTGCTGTGGCGACCAAACTTCTTATCTGGACGCCTGGATTCCTCTGTTATCACGGGAGCGGGCCATGTGGTCACCGCGTGGGAGATGTTACGGAGGGAGCGAAAAGATGAAACGGACGAGCCAGAAAACAAGAATTTATAAAAAAAAAAAAAAAAAAAAAAAAAAGGACATGAGACAAAATCTGAATCAAAAGGAAAATAAAAGGCGAGCGAGAGCGAGGTCTGAGAGAGCGGAGGACGGAAACGGTTCTACCTGCACAAGGCTTATCAGCGCTCCGGGCTGCAGAACAATGGCAGGAAACAAGTGCATGGAACTTTTCCCCGCGAGCGGGCATGCGTGCCCCTTATCCAGGGTCTCGTGGCCCCGCGCCGCCCTGCGGTCAGCGGAGACGTCACTCTCTGGAGGGGCTGGTCGCAAACACCCAGGGAAAGTGGGAGGCTTGGAGCCTAGTGAGGAAGAAAATGCACAATACAGTTAGTCTGGCTGCCAGTTCAGCAAAGCAGCGCCACAAACTGTTCTGTCACTGTCTTGTTAATATTACAAAGAGCTCCTCGCTTATCTGCTCTAATTCAGAACGCTGGTCTTCAACATCCAGCGTGACTGACTGTAAAAGCCTTTCAACCCGGGCAGCATTTCGAGGCTACTCGGCCCCTCTTCACTGTGAAGCTGCTCGGCTCTGTTCTGAAGATAAGGGGGAAATTACCAACCACAGTGGCACATGATTTCTGAACTTTTCCTCCATCTTTTTTTTTTTTTTATCGTTTCAGCCCTCCTTTCTCGCATAACAACCGGGACAATAATTACCAGAACCTCAACTATGAATATAAAGGTAAGAGAGAGCCAATCTGCTATACCCTCTCCAGTTAATAAAAAAAATGATGCTTATTTCATGCTGAGGCAATTCTCTGTTCAGACGCTGCAGAAAGATAAAAGCGTAGCGCAAAGAGTTTAAGTATGAGAAAGTTTTCTGTTTTGTTTTTTTTCCTTCTAAATATCACAACACGTTCAGTTCTCCAGGAAATGCTGTGCTTCAAATGTCTTAATTGCGGTTCTCCGGGGATTGCTGGAGACGAGCTCAGACAGCTGTGTGTGAAAGTATTCACGCCCAATGAACTTTCCCAGGTGTTGCACTAGAGCCATAGGGCATTTTATAGGCTGGACAAACATAAAGCAGGGCACAATTGTGAAGTGGAAAGACAATTAAATAGTAATTTTACAAAAAAAAATCTGAAAAGTTTGGTTTTTATTTGTACCCCTGACCAGCTTTCCTGTTCCTGCCGAAGAAACACCCCCCCCCCCCCCCCCCCCACAGCTTGATGCTGTCACCGCCATGTTTCACGGTGGGGAGGATGTGTTCAGTGATGTGCAGGGTTACTTTTTAGCTTTTTGCATATCCCCCAAAAGTTACATTTTGATCCTATTTAACCAAAGTACCCTTTTTCACATGTTTTGTTTGTGCACAAGGGTCAAACTTATGGAGCTTATGTCTAATAGTAATAATGTCTACTGTTTGGTAGATTTAGAGATTCTGCCATAATCTCTCAATGTTTAGATGTCCAGATGACGGACCGAACGCTGCTGTGTGAGACGTTCAAAGCTTAGGATATTCTTTTATACCGTAATCCTGTTTTAAACGTCTTCTCATTTTTCTCCCTGACCTGCCTGCCGTCTTCACTAATGTTCTCAAACAAAAGTCTGAGGAATTCGCAGAACAGCTGAGATTTAGCTCCAGGGATGTTAATTATTGTTTAGACGATTTCTGAAGACAGCTGGTTTCAAATGATTTCATTTAGTGGGGGCACTAAATTTGATTTCCTGTTCATTTTAATTGGACGTGAAATGTGGAAAACTGTGTATCGTTTTCCTCCCACTTCACTTTTATGCGCTACTCAGCTCTACCACCTAAAATCCCAGTAAAAACCTTAAAGTCAGTGTGTTTTTTCTTCTTTTAGTAGCCCTTTTTAATCAGCAATGGCTTTTCATGATCACCAATCGTCCCCTGAAGCCCCTCTGCCCGGGTCCCTGCGGGGTCCCGTTTGTTTCTTCAGAGCGCGGCTCAAAGAGAGCCGATAACGCAACGCTAACCCTCGTGAGCCGAGCAGGTTTCCCGACCCGCTCTGTTCTTTTTGTGAACGCTCCCCGTCGTGCACCGGGTAGAAAAAAAAAAAAAAATCAACGCTGCACATGAAGCCACAACCCGACACACACACACGCTCTCTCCTCTCCCCAGATGTAGAGCCCAGCTTCCCTACAGTGTTTATCATTCCCCGTGAGTAGATTTTTCCTCTCCGTCCCGTGTTGCCAAACACAAAAAATAACTCCCGTCTCCATGGGGACGCAGCCAAAATAAGAGCGCCGGGGCAGGCCGTCATCTGCTGGAACAGCTGCTTTCAATTGAGGGTGAGTCTCCCCCCCCCCCCCCCCCCCCAAGTGCGTGTGCCCTGAGGGTCGGCGCTCACGTGCGTCACCAGGGCTCCCCACCTCCCCCGCAAAGTAAGAAAGTAAGGGGCTGTTTTCAGTTTCTGCCGCGGCTCCACGTCATTCCGCCGAGCGCCGGTGAGCAGGGACCGTGCCGCGAGACTCGTCAGATAATCCATGTGGAGACGTGAGCCTCGCTCGTCGCCACTGTCCCGGTCGGTGTGCGCGTGCACGTTTGGTGCCGCGGCTTTAAACCCGAGGAGCGCGTAGACGTGAGAAATGGCGTGAAGGGAGCAGGTTGAGATGTAACGCCACACTAAACCTGCGCCGAATAAAGATTTTCTTTGCTCCCTTTTGCAGGTCGACACGGGAAAGGAGGAACTTTCCCACGCCAGTTCCAGTTGCCCAACCGCAGCAAGGATTACGGAGACCGTAAGAGCCACCTTTGCTACAAACTCAACAGATTATTGTGCTTGAACGAAAAAGCATAAAGCCAACTCTTCAGAGTGGTAGCCCCTGATGAAACGAGTTTCCTCGTATAGATTTGGTACATTCAGCGCAGCGGGGCTGTCCCAGGCAGCTGCAAGTAATTGCTCACTCCGAGGCCAACCTTGACTAGCTGTGATTAATGTTTCCCTGTGGCGAACCCGAGCTTGTATGAAAACACAGCGGCCTTCTTCCTGTCTGAAGGGAAGTGAGACCGAGTGGCGAGAGGCTTTGCGGCCAGCGATGAGTCTTGGCCTCTAAAAAGCAACAGAACGAGAAGAAGGAAGAAAGAAAAAGAAAAAATTGTCTTTCTGCTTTCAGGTCGCAGGACACTCCCGCGCAGCTTCATGCCCCAGGAGAACCTTTTCCAGCTGGTTCCCTCCAGTCGCACTCGCAGTTATAACGGCGACAGCTCGCTGACGTTCAGCGACCTGCGCTCGCTGGGCCGCACCGCAGAGAAGAGCTGCCAGCGGGGCACGGCCAAATGTGAGTAGTTTGATTCACCCTGTGCGAAACGGTGTGCCCAGGAGACGGTGTGGAAGCACGGCAGACAAAAATCAGTTCTCGGTCATTTTTTAACGACTGTAATCAGAGGCTCCTGATCAAGTGTAGCATTCACAAAGCCTTCTTCAGGTCTGGATAAGTATGGGAAATAGGTTTCTGGTTTGTATTCCATATTCCATTGGCTAAAAAGCTTCATCCAGCCACCCACCGTCAGCCGTCCTGTATTCCTTCTTTCTCTCTCTGTTTTCTGCTGATTAAGTACTTTTTTTTCTGTATATATATGCTTTAAAGGCTGCTTAAAGTTCCCTCTACCATTGTTGTTTAGTTAAGAATTGCAGGATAAATGTGGAAAAATTCAACATCTCCTCTTCTCATCAACACTATAGTGGAGAAGCAAATCCTCTGCCTTTTTTCTCTGCCTGCAGATCAGTTGATTATCACTGCGTCTTGGTAAAGTGATTAGCGATTTTGCTTTGGATGCAAACAAGGCGGTAACTAAAAGCCAGAGCTGTGTTTTGCAACCATGGTTTAAGATCACAAAAAGCTGAGAAAAGCAGCAACTCTTCCCAGTTTAGATGTTGTCACTCTAAACATTTGGCATGTCGTGCCTAGTTCTTTCTTAATTTCTTGTTTAAACCCATAAATGAATATTATTTGAGTCAGTGACTCAGTCACAAAGCTTTTATGGCCTGATCAACCATAACCCTGCTCTAATGTCTGAACAGCTTCTTTTTAAGCTGAACTCCTATTAAAACAAGTCAGAAATGGGGGGAAATCTTCAGTTGTAATGCCGAGGTGGCTGGTGCCAAATCAAAGATAATCCGTTCTGCCTTCAGCCCTCTGTCAGCCTTATTTTAATTCTTGGTGATGCAGAGTGTGAAGGAGCAGCCGTGATGTACAGTAATACTGTAAGTCTCCAGAGGCATAATTCCCCCTCTCATCACGCAGACCTGTCCGTGTCGCAGGCTCTGCGATCACATCTGCAGTTTGTTAGAAACCGTCTCTGTCATCCTGCCAGAGCTCGGCTCGGCAGTCTGCGGTCTCCGTCTCCGTCTCGCTGTCCTCACCCACGCACAACAAGACAGTCTAACGCGGCCACAAAGAAGCGAGCTAATTCCAAAACAAAGTCTACTCGTCTGGGACTGGAGAGGATGAGAGCTGCTGAGCCGGCCTTTCTATGGTTTTGACAACTTTGCGTCGGCGGGTTGTGGGTTTCGCCGCCTGCCTGTGTTATCTGGGGTTTCCCTGAATCTTGAGAGGGTCTGCGGTTGGAGTTACTTGACAAACCGAGGTGGATTTGACGTCTCGTCTTGTGGGGTTTACTGTCCGAGTAAAGTTTTATTGCATTAGACTCGGCGCACGCTCAGAGCCGTTTATCACGGTGTGGCCGTCTGTCTTCGAGGGGCTTAGTTGACAGAAAATGAGCGAGTGGTGGGTTTTCATCATCTGGTGTTGTTTTCTACAGCACCGCGGGCGCCAGTCAACTGGCGGCAGGGAAAGCTGCTGGGGCGAGGGGCGTTCGGGGAGGTCTACCTCTGCTACGATGCAGACACGGGCCGCGAGCTGGCTGCCAAGCAGGTGCCCTTTGATCCGGACTGTCAGGAAACGAGCAAGGTGAGATCTGTGCTCAGGTTTGTTTGGAATAAACTTACTGAATGCATGAGTTTGTTTTGTTTTTTTCCTTTTTTTGCAAAAGATTAGTGGATGTAATGAATTCATTTTTGTTCCCTGCAGGAAGTGAACGCTCTGGAGTGCGAGATTCAGCTGCTTAAAAACCTGCGACACGATAGGATTGTTCAGTATTACGGCTGTCTTCGGGACCTGGAGCAGAGAAAGCTCACTATTTTTGTTGAGTTTATGCCCGGGGTGTGTATTCTACCACATGGTATTTGTGTTTATGTGAGGATTTTTTTGTTTTTGATAAGTGATTGGCATCACTTCATTCAGCCTGTTCACTGATGGGGAACTTTGAACTTAAAAATACTGCTTTTTTTTAACTGAGCCCAGCTTTCCCCGTTGATCTCAAAACTGCTTTCTATTTAAAGGTGAATAAAGGTTTAAACTGAGACATTTTTAACTACTTTATGCAAAAGAGAGTTGCAACATTTACCCTCAAAGGTGAGAACCTGGTGACTGCTGTGTACATGTTCTGGCTCTTATGCACATAAAGTATATGTCTGTGTTTATAGAGACCCGTCACTGAAAATTTAAGCCCCTCCCCTTGATTTTAACATGACTTTAATTCCTTCCTCCTTTCTTTAAATCAGACGTTAGTATTTTAGGGCCCAGGGGCTTTAATTCTGCACACAAACCTGCATATGCTAAATTTTTTAATGCTTCTATTCTGAAGGTGACTGCTGTCGTTTCCCAGTTTGAGTTTAACAGCCTCATTAACAATACATGGACCTCCGTAACAGTTTGCGGATCATTAGAAATGGCAAAGGACTGTTTAGAGTGCGTTACTAGGAGGAAACTAGCGATGAAGGAGCACGCACCTTGGTGTTAGGTGAGCGAGTCAGAATGATTGGCATGTGGAACAACCAATAGATAAGATGATCAACCCGGTCCTGTTGTTACTGAGCATTGATCCGCTGCAGGCGGGGAGCGCCTCCAGCTGGGGCTTTGTAGATTCAGCATTTTGATGCTGTCTGCCATTTCTAACGTTTGAGTCCAACCATCGTATTAATAAATAAATAATGACTTTTATACATGCAACTGTTTTGCCAGTGGAGCAGTTTAATTAGAATCGGGATTGCATTAAGGTGAACTGTAATGCTTTGCAGATCTATGAAACTTTATTTTCTTTATAGGTTCTGATATGTAATCTGCAGGTTAAAGGCTGAGAAATCAGAATTATTTTCTCACAAGTCATTAAATGCATCAAAACTATTGATGTATGTAATAATTTTCAGCTGTTAAATACATAAAGAAACAGCCTGTACTTTGATGCACCGCCTGAGTTGAATAAAAGCAGATAAATGTCAGTGACATAAGCTATGACGCATAAAGAAGGATAACCATGGAATTGCATTGTTTTCAGCTGGGATAAAAAGTTACTACCTCCATCAAAGATGAAACATATTTTATAAATAAAAAGGACTTTGTATTAGAACTGTGAAATCAGTTTAATTCCAGCTGTTTTAATAACAAAAAAACGTGCTTCAGCTAGAAAACATCCCCAGCTGTCAATAAACATGGTCTCAGTGGTTAATGTGAGCAGAGCAGAACGTTTTATGGGATCATTTTCTCTGTAAATGAGCACTTTAGTGAGAGACTGTCGCCTGCTGACCTTTTTTTTTTTTTTTTATTTTTTTTTTTTTTTTATTTCTCATTCTTCTTAGTCACACATTGTCTGGAAATGGAAATGTTTATACCGGAGTTGGCTGAGGTGAGAGAGGAGGTGACAAGAGCCAAGACTTTGTGTGACTGTACCCGATAAAACCTGAGTGGCCCAGGGGAGGAGCTGGTGGTTTAGGGCTGGTATGGCTAAGCTCTAGGTTTGTCTTAGAGGTTTGTCGTTGGCCGCTGAAAGGCCTCTCAGGTGTTACTGGATCAGGCCTTTGCGTCTAAGATTTATCCGGTAAGATCTTAAAGCAGGAAATGAAACCGCTTGGACTCACAGGCAGACTTCTCTCTGCACATTGTGTGTTAAATGTTTGTTTTTGTGCGTTTGGATCGGGGGGTAGAGGGGCTTTTCCAATTGTCTAAATCACAATGCGAGCCGTTTGGTGGTTAGGATGAATTCTGCGGCATTTTTCCTCCCGTTTTCTAAAAAGCTGCTGTTCCTCTCCCGTTCTGTCGCTCCAGGGCTCAATAAAAGACCAGCTGAAGGCCTACGGGGCTCTGACGGAGAAGGTGACGAGAAGATACACCAGGCAGATCCTTCAGGGAGTTTCCTACCTGCACAGCAACATGATTGTACACAGGGACATCAAAGGTAAAGGAAACTGCAACCTTGCGAAGGTCAAAGTGGATTTGCGACAGCTGAAAAACCAACATTTACCAGTTGCTCAGAAAACTACCAGACTTGGAAACAGTGTTCATTCTCCTGTATTACAACCACACACTTAGTTTGGGGGGGATTTAGGTGGTAGACCAACACAAAGTAGCGAATAATAGTGACGAAGAAAGGAAGGTGATGCATGATTTTCTGAACTCTTTACAAGTTAAACGTCTGAAAAATGTGTCAAACATTTGTATTCGTTCCCCTTTATCCTTTAATAAAATCCAACACAACCAACAGTTTTTAAATGTCACCTGTTTGCTAAATAGAGTCTGCCTGGGTATAATTTAATCTCATTATACATATGACTCTTCTGTGAGAGCCTCAGAGGTTTGTTGGAGAACTTAAGGGAACAAAAAGCATCTTAAAGACCCATGAACGTGGCAGCCAGGTCAGGGAGAAAGCCGTGGAGAGGGTTTACAGCAGGATTAGGTTGTAAACAGTATGCCGAGCTTTGAACGTCTCACAGAGCAGCGTTCAGCCTTTGATCTGAAACTATGTGTGGAACTGAACCCGTAACCTTCAGATCACTCTGCCCGCTGGGTTACGGTCGGTCACAATTGTAAAGCCACCAAGACATGGCCGTCCATCTGAACGGACAGACTGAACCAGAAACGGAGAAGCAGGACGATGAACCTAAACTTACAGTCAGGGATGAGTTAGAGTTAAGAACAAAGCATATTAAAGCATTTAAAATGGTCCAAAGTCCAGACCTGGATCCAGCTGAGACTGACTTTAAAATGAGATGTTCCCAGGCGTTCTCTATCCAATCTGACTGAGCTTGAGCTCATTTTTACAAATAAAAAAAAAACAAAACTTCTTTCTAGGGATGTTGCAAAGCTGATAGACACGTGGCCCCTAGAGGCTGCAGCTAAATGTAGTTCTACAAAAAGCAAATGCACTCCACACCTTTCAGATTTTTATTTGTAAAAACCACGTATTGACTTCACAAACATGCATCACACGGTTGGCCTGTCGGGTAAATACCACATAGTTTATAGATGTTCACTGATTACTTTTACAAAGTATTGCTCATAGTTTCTCACTGCAAACTCCCTCTGTGTACCTATTCAGAGCCAGACTGGAAAAAAGGTGCTATTTTAATATTTCCACTGAGATATATTAGGCTCCACGCTGGTGAAATCGGGCCAGTCTAAAAGCGCTCGACGCCGAACGGAAACCCTTCTGTCTTTGTGGCCGCAGCTTTGGGAGTCGCTGTTTCGTCAAGCCGCGGCAGCCAAGAAAGAGGGAAACATCCCGTTTGGTGGTGTCGGTAGGGGAAAAAAGAAAAAAAGATAGTGGGTCACCCGGGACGCAGCCAGGCTCCATGACAGCTCGTGTGGGTGGGATTTTCCACTTGGAAATATTCTGCACGTTTAATATACGGCAGGAGCTCACCTCACCACGCGGGAACGGCCGTGGATGTCAGCTCTGCGGAGTTTTTGTGTAGGTAATGTATCAAAAGAAGGCAAACTAGTGGAAACGGCTGAGTTCTCAGATAGCTGAGCATCCATTTTATTGCTGGAAGTGGAAACAAGCAAGTCAAAGTTAGAGTTTTAGTCTGGCGGCCCGTTCTCTGCGGCCATCGAATCCCTCTTTGGGCGTGGAGGGTGAGTGGCAAGTGGCGCACATTAGTCACTGATCAAACAAGTGGCGTGCCCAGAGGAAACGGGGCGGGCAGGTCGGAAAATGACTACAGGAGGAGGAGAGGGGCTGCTGAGGTCCGATCCGTCTCATGTGGATGAGCTGATCCAGTATTTGTGCTTCTGGTGTGCCCTCAGGGCGTTTACTCCAGATGGAGAAAAAAATGAAAGAAGCACAAACGGAAAGGAAGGTATTGATAGAACGACAGCTCCAAGATGTCAGGCGGTATTTTAAGTCTGTCTGCCATCCTCCCACCACCCCAGAGTAGTCATGCTTTTCATATTGACCTTTCCTCTGAAGTCGGCTGCGGCGCTGGCCCGGGTAAACGAGCTCTCCCTGGCAGCTCCCGGGGGAGTCACGAATAACCCTGGGCTCCTTTGTGTTTTGGTCCCGTCAGGTGCTAACATCCTGAGAGACTCGTCGGGGAACGTCAAGCTCGGAGACTTCGGAGCCAGCAAACGGATCCAGACCATCTGCATGTCTGGAACAGGGATCAAGTCCGTCACTGGCACCCCCTACTGGATGAGCCCCGAAGTCATAAACGGGGAGGGCTACGGCCGCAAAGCCGATGTTTGGTAAGGAGACCGTCGGATGGAGAAAGAAGGAATGACGCCCCAGAGGGGGACGGAAGTCTGTGGCGACACAGAAACAACATTGCAGCATTAAGCTCACTGAAATAAGCCCATGAGATCGTTGTTAAAACAGGGCAGCTGCGTTCTGGCTGAAGGCGTTTTCTGGCTCAGGCTTTAAGCAGCAGTTTAGAGAGATGAACAAACTGATGGGAACACGTTAGCTAAAAGGTAAAATGTTACCTTTTAATTAAATTTAGATCTCACATTTACTGTTTTATCATACAGAACGCAATTAGTCAGGACCCTGCAGGGTCAGTATTACAGCTTAAATGTGATATTTGACGTTTAAGAGTTGAATTGGTTGGTGATATTTTAACGTAGCTTTCTGAAGTTTCTCTTTGGACTGCGGTCTTTACAGCTGCCGTTTTTCATTTTATTTAAAAAATGTGTTGTACACTCCAGGCTCAGACGTGTTTTACATGACATTTTACATTTTAGCTGTCAGGTTGTTGTTTTTTTTAGATTAATGTTTGAAACTATGAGAAAGTGCTTAAAAAGGACAGAAAATGCTTTCGATCAAACATCTTTAGAAATTACAACGCTTATGTTGCCTCCTCCTTGGGTGAAAGAGGAGGTTTTTCAATCCAAATGTAGATAAAAAAGAGGATTGTTCTTTTGTCTGAAATGTTCTGCTGCTGATTAATTCATATTCTTGCATCTAGAAACACTTGCAGTACAGATTTTTAAGGTCTGCTTGACTCGCGACCCCCATCGCGAGATGATCCAAACTTTCTGACTTTACAATGTCAGAGATATACTTGTTTTAATATAGCAAACATATGCCTTTAATCATGGAAAAAGATTATTTCTTGAAAATGTACGACTTTTCGCACAAATATATTTGTTTTTTTTTGTGGAAATTTACTCCTCTGTGGCCAATAATTTATTTTCTTTAGTCTTTTTTGGAAATTACGAGAATAAAGTTGTAATATTAAGAGAATGAAGCCACAGATTCATTTGCACAATTGTCTTTAAAGTCCTGACACTAATAATAATTTGAAGCTGATTTGCTAAAACGATTTAGTATTTCTTTATTTGTGAAATCAATACCAAAGTGTAACTTAACAAGATGCTTAACAGTCCTCATTTTAACACAGGGGGAAGACTGCACCTTTTTGTAAGAGTTCTCATAAAATGACTGCTTTAGTCTCACAGTTTTAGGACTTTTTTCTTGTAATTTCCAAAAAGAAAACATCACAATTTGTATGTTCCTTGGTCTTCATTACCATTTTCCTTATACTTCAGAAATATTCACTGTTCTGTGTTAAATAACATCCCAATATCATACTTTTAAGTTTCTAGTTGCAACACGGCATAATTTGGACAGGTTTAGCCTGTGGGAATGACTAAAAACCCTTAAAATAAAGCCAGGTTCTAAGAATGTTCATTAATCATTGGTGAATTTTGGTCCGAGATTTGTTAGCATGTTGCTAATGTAATCAAATTTGAGACTCGGGTCAGAGTCAAAGCCAGCTTGAATGATCTAAATAGACACGAAATGAATGATAAATCAACCTAAGTCCAAAAAATAACTTTAAAAGAGCTTCAAGAAGGCTGGAACAAATCTTTCTTGGCCTCAAAATGTAAAGAAATTAGGGTCGTGTCGTGTGATACTTCGTTTTGTGATAAAATAACGGACGTGCAAAACTAATCCGTGTTCCTGTCGTGTTCCTCTTCAGGAGCGTCGCCTGCACTGTTGTTGAAATGCTGACCCAGAAACCTCCCTGGGCCGAGTTCGAGGCCATGGCGGCCATTTTTAAGATCGCCACCCAGCCCACCAAGCCCATACTTCCAGAGGGCGTCTCCGACCTGTGCAGGGACTTTCTGCGGCAAGTGTTTGTGGAGGAGAAGTGTCGCCCCACAGCAGACGTTCTGCTCTGCCACCCGTTTGTGCAGGGTAGCTTCTGAACCCCCGAGGGACCCCTGCCAGAGTTCAACCCCTCCCTGTCTGCCTGCCTGCGAGGCCTGCGTGGTCCCGGCTCCTCCCCCTCTTCCCGTCACCTGGTTCCAGGGTTCAGCAACACTCCCGACTCCCCGCTCCTATTATCAATCAGTGTCTGCCTTGTCGGGTCTCCTTTCAGTGCTCAACACCCGGCTCAGCACAGACTGTTTGCCGAGAGGCAAGGTTGACTGCCATCAGGCCTCCAAAGTCCTCCAAGGCGTCCATAGTTGGCGCCTGAGAAGGAGGCCGCCAAGATGGCCCCGCGCAGTCTCAAAGGATCCACGTCAACATTCTCTGAGAGGAGAAAAGGAAAAGTGGCCAAACTTGGAGCAAAGAGAGGCTTTAAGCCGTTGGCGCCCATTTGATCGCCGCAGCGTCTCCACAACGAGTCGGCGCTGGGACTGGCGGTGCCGCGGCTCACGCCTGGCAGTACTGTAACTTACTCATCGGCTTAAGACAGCCGAGTGAAATTAAGATGGAAACATATTTTTTTACGACATGCACGGTCATTTTAGATCAGATTTCTACTGTCGCCTTTAAAGACAAATGTAATGCATTTTTGTCAACGCCTTACAACAGCAACTTGTAAGTATTGAATGTGTTTTTTCCTAACGGCCTTTCCTTTCTTTCTTAGCACTCCCCATTCAGAAGGATTGCTCTAACGTTGCACTTTTGATATCATTCATTGAAACATTTATGTGCGAGATAATCAACCGAGGAGATATTTTTCTAATGTTTTTATTTTTTTTGTTTTTTTTGTTTTAATGTGTTCCGAGAAGCAAACGTTTGCATCTGCGTGCAACGTCTCTTAAGCAATAACGACACTGCTGTCTGGGTCAGAGACCGTCATTCCATCTTACCCGTCTGGTGAGGCTTGTTCCATTTTTCCGTTGGCCAAAGAGGACTTGCAGGACATGCAGTATTAGTCGCAGTCGACTTCTTTTTTTTTTTTTTGTCACCTCAGAGCCCTGAAGCCTTTTTCCTCGTTACGGCAGCTTTGTGCACCGTGGACTGCACAGACCAAACCTGATGCATTGACGTTACTGTGGTGTTTTAGAAGTTGACAGGGTTCCTCAACAGTCAAACTGTTAGACTTTTCCAGGCCTATATTCCAGATTTCTTATTCTTTTTTTCAGCCGTTAATAAAAAAAAAAAAAAAAGCATAAATGCAAAAGTTCACTATAAATCAGTGTCAGATGGGTCTACAGTGGGATGGATGGACAGATGCATGGGTGAAAAGGTGGATGGATGGACAGATGCATGGGTGAAAAGGTGGATGGATGGGTGCGCGCTCAGATGAACGGATGGATGGTAGAGTTGAAGATGGACAGACCGATGGAGAAACAAGGACCAAGGGTTAGATGGACAAATAAGTGGACAGACAGTTAGACGGACCAACCGATGAATGGATAAAGAATTGCTGTCTGATGGATAGATAGCTATATGGAGCAATTGCAGACGATTGACTAGGGAATAAAGACTAGAAATACAAAACATTTTCCGTAGTTGCTCTTTTTCCACATCCAGACCAGGAAAGCGCTTCCAAACTTTCCTGAAAAGAGACTGAAGTCCTGTTTTTGTTCGTTCGTTCGGCATAAATGCGGTGAGGCGCCATGCTTTCCTTCTAGCTCTGATCAGAGCCTTTCTCGGTCCGACGGCACACCTCTCCCCGTTTGACACCCACAGAGCTGAACACTGTTTTCTTCAGGTGAAACTGTAACCGGGGGCGGACTGGTGTCGCATGTAGCTGTGATACGTTGGCACTTAAGGAAGGATCAAATCAAAATCAAACATTTTTTTAACCCTTATCAGTGCCTTAGCTGTTTCTCTTTGAACACAAACACCTTCACTGCCAAAGATGCGAGCTTCCCTGTTAAGGTGGCTCTGTTAAGAGAGCACACCCAGGATTTACCGAAGTTCACTTATTCTGTACATACCTTGTTCTGCACTTTTATATGAACTCTCCCTTACATTATAAGCAGATCTATTTGATGAGTAGAGTCTACGTTATACAGCAGACTGTACTGCAATAAGAAAAAAAAATATCTTTCAACAAGACTGTGTGACTGAGAGCTGGCGGGCAACATGAAAAGACTGGAAGGCTTTTGATTAAAACAGAGCTTGTTTTGTTTGAAATGACAGAGCCTTGAAACATGAAATGTATCAAGTAGTCCATCTTTTGTACATTTAACTTAATAAATCTAAGGTCTAAGACTGTTTTTTTTCTGTGTGATATTTGCTTTCCGTCTTATGTCTTTTAAGAGTGAGAGATTCTCTTTGCACGAAACAAACGCAAACAAAATTTAGAAAATTTGATTAGTATGATTGTTTACTGTGGTGTAGGTAAATAAACAGAGTAGTTATGTTTTCTTAATGTTTGTAGCAATCATGTTTTTTTTTTAAGACGACTATTATTTCTGAAGATGTTCCATTCTCAATTCTAACTTAATATTTAGCACATTAAGTCACAAACATCAATTTCCAGTACAACAAAACAGTTGAACAAGAATATGTGAAAATCACTGCGAGCTAAAATCCCAATAAATCTTTTAAGTGTTCATCCACACATAAATAAAAAAATTTTTTACACGCTATATGTTATCAATGGGTTCCACCTAGTCTTAAATAACTCAACAGATATCTTAGCTTTGCCGTTATTATGTCCATGGTATAAACCCTCACTATTCTCTCTCTCCATTGATTTACAGTAGGGGCTAAAGGTTTATTCCAACTTACAGTAATCATTTTCTTAGCTACCAGCACAAAGACCCCAAACAAGTACCGTTTTTACATAAATTTCTCAGAAGCACTCCCAGAACAAAGACAAGGGGGTTCCATTCAATAAAAATGTGTAAAATATTAGAAATTTCCTCTCTGATTCCTTCTTAGAATGTTTTAATCTTTGGGCAATCCCAAACGACATGAGTGTGATCTCCAATTCGTCCACATTATCTCCAGCACAAATTTGTTTTAACCTTATCAAATTTTGAAATGTTACATGGAATTCTGAAATACCTAACAATTACTTTCCAATTAAAAACTTTCCACGCTGCGCTGTTAAGTCAGTTTATGTCCATTTTCACACACCAACTCCCATTATTGATCATCAATCACAACATTAAGTCTAGATCCCATCTTTCCTTTATCCTAGGATGTGGGATATGATTTCAGAATCCCCTTCCAACAAGTCAACAATCATGTTTTCTTTTCTGGATTTTTATTTTTTATCACAATAACTAGAATTTAATAAAACATTTTACAATGAATAGAAATAACCGATGTGACTTAAGTTATAATAATAATAGAACATTTAAAAAATGTAAATTCGTAAAGTGGCAGCTGTTATATAACACAAAATAATGACAATAGTAATAATGAATTTTTGCCCTGTATTAGCATTTATGAAAAAATATTTAGTGGTGTTCTAGATTCGTTTTCTGAGCAAGAGTGTTTGGAAATTAGTTAAAGTAATTAAATTTAGTTTTCAGAAAAGAGACGTTTTACAGCAAAATATCTAAAAGCAAATCCCTTCTAAAAAACTGTTTTAGGGAAAGAAATGAGTATGTCGTAAAAAAAAAAGTTTACTGAATTTTGTAGTTATTTTATAAAAGTATCGATTTTTTCTGGCTTTGTATTCGCCTTTCAGGACTACCACATGAGATATTTCACCCGAGACAAATAAAAAAAAAACATAACATTGTATCTAACAGTTCGTTAATCTTTAAAACGCGGCCAAAAAATTTTATTAACGTCTCAGACAGATCCATACAGAAAGAGAGATTTATTAGAACAGCTGCCTAACATTGACGCTCCTCATTAGACAACTTATAAAAGCGGAGGTTTTGTAACGTCGTGCCTGGAAACGTGACCGTGAACGCAGCAGCAGCGGCAGCCGCCACAGTTACAGCCTCATACCGACGCAGCTCTCCCGGTCGGACTGGCGTTTTAATGTTTTTTTCAGATCAAATTTGAGCTCCTCTGTTAACTAAACTGCAATGTCCGCCTCTCGTACTGTGATATGTTTGCTAAGAAACGACCTCCGCCTTCACGACAACGAGGTAAGAACGCAAATCCGCAACAACAATGTGGCGATTTTAAGTTTTCAAGCTTGTTTTTAAGCTGTGTACGTAATGTAATTTTCTGTATTTACAGGGGAATTTAGCACAGTCTCAACATTTGAAACCGCATCAAATTACACAAGGAATTAAACCATTTACTTCCGGCGCAATGTCATTCAGAATAAAAGCCTCCTCTTCAAAGTTAAAGCTACAAGTCAAAACTCTTCTCTGTCAATTAAACTATTTTTATATATCGATCGTTGTTTCAATAGAACAACTTTTCAGGGGTAGTTTTGCTGTTTTTGGTGTAATTTTAATTAAGATAAAAATCTACCAACTCGGAACACGCACATCCATCTCATGACGTCACATAAGGTCAGTCCTTTTGAATATATGTTCACGATGTGGGTTTCAGGGAAATATGGCAACGATAAACACTTAAAAGCAGTTTGTAAAGAGGGCCAGGAAATACTGGAATAGACAGATTTCATTAGTTTGGGTTCATTTTTTTATTTAATTTCTATTCAAACAGAAAACACTAAACTGAGAATAAAGCTGTTTTACATAAGGATCCTGGCCACTAGAGGGTGCTGGCTCTGAGGGCCTCTTGTGATGTCATCAGACCAAAGGCACAAAAATGATTTTCTGTCTCCAATCAAACATTTTAAGTTATATTTTAAGAAATCCTGCAGACATCAATATAAATGCAGACTTCTTACTACTAACTTGTGTTTTTATTAGCAGTGTACTTTTATTAGTGGGGGGAAAAAATGCACCACGACGTACTATCTTCAATGTAGGAGTTATACCGAGAGTAGATTGCATAAATTAGTCCTGTTTGCCCTTTTTGGATGTTAAGTGGCTCTTTTTCAAGTTTTAAATAATTTACCATATGAATAATAAAAAAACCACACACACTCTCTAGTTTCAGGTGTTTTTCCCATCTGCTACCGGCCTCATGAACAAGGCCAAGAGCCGCCTGTGACACTGGACACTGTCTCTCTCCCCCGTTCAGGACTTCAAGCTTCTGCGTTACATTAACGCAAAGTCTACTGAATGTATATTACTTCTGTGTGTATATATATTGATTTTATTCAATTTTACTTTATTTTATTGTATTCTTATTTCTGTCTGCACCATCAACACCAAGTCAAATTCCTTGTATGTGCAAACCTACTTGGCGATTAAACTTGATTCTGATTTTAAATATTT
Organism: Fundulus diaphanus; assembly: GCA_037039145.1. Lineage (NCBI taxonomy): Eukaryota > Metazoa > Chordata > Actinopteri > Cyprinodontiformes > Fundulidae > Fundulus > Fundulus diaphanus. The sequence goes on along the minus strand of CM073137.1, from coordinate 20,989,859 downwards.
AGGTGTCAGTTTTTGATAACTTTATAGATAATGTGCAGTTTAAGTGCACATTCTGCAACGGTGTTTTGGTTTGGATGTTTACTCTCAATTACTTTACATAAAAGTTTAAATGGGATGAAATGTGAACTTCTGTTTATTACTGAGTAAAATTTACAAATCGTTTTATTGAAAAACAGAAATACGATCTGTTTTTTTTTTAAAACAGTAAATTTTACTCCAGTTATTACAACATATTGATTATTCCAGTCAGATTTAGGTCTAATTTTACATAGGAAGAACTATTACAGTTAGACCTCTTGCAGATGTAACTTAATGATGTTTCCCATTACATTTGTTAATTATGTTGATACATGGACAAAAACTACAATTATATGTGAACAGCTTCTGTAAACCGTATTAGTTGTGCAAGTTGAACAGAATCATTTTACCTTTTTGCTGTTCTGCTTGTGACCTGAGGTTTGAATCCCAGCCTGAGGTATTTCTGTATAGAGTTTGCATGTTCCTTCTGTGCATGCATGGGTTCTCTCCAGGTACTTTGTCGTTCTGCTGCAGTCCAGAAACAAGAACCTCGGGTTAATTAAGCAATCTGAGTTGCAGATGGACGGACGGACTGAATGGAAATATTTGGCAACGGTCTTTCTCTGTTGGAAGTGAAGCATAAGTGTAGTAGCCTTCTTTTAACCATGCAAACAAAAAAATAAATATATTTTTTTTATTATTTTGTGTTTTAAATACCAACAGACATGCTTTAATTAAACGTGGTGTTCTATGTGTTTTGGGTACTTTTCTCCCGACGTGCAGCAATCCTGACATGGTGCTCTTTGATTGCAGCTCTTCCACTGGGCTCAGAGAAACGCGGAGCACATCGTCCCTCTGTACTGCTTCGACCCGAGACATTATGTGGGCACGTACAACTTCAACATGCCAAAGACGGGGCCTTTCCGACTGCGCTTCTTGCTGGAGAGCGTCCGAGACCTTAGAGCCACGCTGCTCACCAAGGGCAGGTTGGTTACTGTCTCGCGTGATTTTTTTTTTATCAGCACTGGATATTTATTTGTCGTTCCTGGTCTGGAAACTTATGGAAAATTACAATGTCTCCCCTCATTCCCTTCTTTCTTCGATTCCTCCCTTCCTCTGTAAGCTCTATCACTTTCTTCTTTGTGTCCTTACTTATTTCCTTCCCTGGTGTCCTTGCTTATTTTCTTTCCGTCCTCGTGTCCTTCCTTATTTCCTCCCTTCCAGTCCTCCTCCCCTTCCTTCCTTATTCATTTCATACCTCAAGTAACCTTCCATTTTTTCCTTCATTCCTTGTGTCCTTGCTTGTTTCCTTCCTACTTTCCTCTTTTACTCATTTCTTACCTCAAGTAACCTTCCATCTTTCCTTCATTCCTTGTGTCCTTGCTTATTTACTTTCCTTTCTTGCATCTTTACTAATTTCTTTCTTTCCTTCCTTATTTCATACCTCAAGTATCCTTCCATCTTTGATTCTTGCCTTGTGTCCTCCCTTCCTTCCCTCCTTGTTGCAGGACTAAACACCCTCGAAGTATCTGCCCTAAACTCATAGTGAACTTTTTGTGTTTTTATATTTCAAAATGAACATAAAGGGCTGATACCTCCAGCACGTTCCGGCCTAGAAAAGTCTGGAACCTTTACAGGAAAGATGCCTAGGAACCCTGTTTATTTGACTTCAGATGGTTGCTTTACTTCATTCGAAGTCACAACGTGTGCAGAAAAGTGTTCATAGCTTTCTAGGATTGCATCAGCACATTTTTTAACAGGAGCAGGATACACCTGGACATAACATTGCTGCTGGACACATTGTTCGCATCACTTTTCCTGCCCAGCGCCCCCTCTGCCCAGGATGCAGCTGCGTGGCATCTTGCCAACTGTGATCCATGTGTGTTTTTATCTGTGTGTGTGTGTGTGTGTGTGTGTGTGTGTGTGTGTGTGTGTGTGTGTGTGTGTGTGTGTGTGTGTGTGTGTGTGTGTGTGTGTGTGTGTGTGTGTGTGTGTGTGACAGCAATCTGGTGGTGAGGAAGGGTAAGCCGGAGGAGGTGGTCGCTGACCTCATCAAGCAGCTCGGCTCCGTTAGCAGTGTGGCTTTCCATGAAGAGGTACCCTGATGTTCTCTGCAGCTTCAATGGATTTTACGTGTTTGGCCAATATAAAGTAGTGCTTGATTATGAAGTGGGAGGAAAATAATGCATGGTTTTCCTTTTTTTTTTTTTTTTTTTTTGCATATAAAAAACAAAAAATAGCCATGTGGATGTAGGCGTTTAGCCTTCTGTAGCCTGAAACCCCTGAATAAAATGTGCAATATGCAGATAATTACCTTCACCCGTCGTCCAACTCCTGAATAGAATCCATCTGTGGGTAATGAAGCTCTGTATAATAAACTCCGCTGATCTGTGGAGGCCTCAGAGGTTTGTTAGAGAACATTAGTGAACAAACACGAAGACCAATGGACACCGTAGGTCAGGTATAAGGTTGAGGAGGAACTTAAAGCAGATTCAAGCACTACTGCGAACGTACCAAGACGAGGCTTACCTCACTTGTGTCAAGGAGAGCATTATGCAGCGAAGCAGTGAAGGTGATCCTGGAGGAGCTGCAGAGATCGACAGCTCAGGTGGTTCAGTCTGTTGCCAAGACAACGTTTATGGCAGTGAGGTAGCAAGAAAGACCCTTTTGTGGCCACAGCCTTGTAGTGGACACGGCAAACGTGTGGACGAAGGCGCTCTGATCAAATGGCCTCAATGCAAAACACTGCATGGAGTAAAAAAAATGAAGATGCACATTTCCCTGGACGATGGGAAGTCGATGGGAAGAGGGATGGAGCCAAGTACAAGGGGGTCGTGAAAGAAAACATGTTAAAAGCTGCAAAAGACCGCAGACTGGTGCAGAGATTCACCCTCCAGCTGGACCCTAAACGCACAGCCAGAGAGGCAGCAGCTTGTTTAGAAAACAAAATCCTATCCATGTGTTTGAATGGACCAGTCAAAGTCCAGACCTAAATCCAATTGAAAATCCCTTTACAGGTGTTCAAAGTTCACAGCAGACATTCAGTCGGACAAGTTCGGACTATTTTGCAAAAGAAGAGTGGGTGACGATTTTAGTCGGTAGATGCAGAAAGCTGGGGCTGCACTTTTCAAATAATAATAAGGTAAATTCTCATTTGAAACCATGTGTCCTTTCCTTCCACTTCAGAATAATGTGCTACTTTGCATTGATCTGTCACTTTAATTCCTCTTAAAATACACTGAAGTCAGTGGTTGTGACATAACTAAATGACGTATGACTACTTTCGTAAGGCATTTGTGAGATGGTTTGGTGATTAAAAGCCATTTCTGCCTCCGTGTCTTCAATTCCAGGTGGCTTCAGAAGAGCTGACCGTGGAGAAAAAGCTGAAGGAGGTCTGTGCCCAGCTGAAGGTGAAGGTTCACACCTGTTGGGGCTCCACGCTCTACCACAGGGAAGATCTGCCGTTTGCCCACATATCCAGGTGCGGGACGACGGGTGCAAACAAAAGGAATCTGGTCTCTGCTGGGGACGCTTGTGTAGCAGAAGGAAGTTCTTAAAACTTTTCACGGCTCCCGCGGTTGCAGGCTGCCCGACGTGTACACGGAGTTCAGAAAGGCGGTGGAGAGCCAGAGCCGGGTGAGGCCTACGCTGCCGACCCCTGAGAGGCTGAGTCCGCTTCCCCCGGGGCTGGAGGAAGGAGCTGTCCCCACGGCAGAGGACCTGCAGCAGACTGGTGAATGACGGGAACGCTGCATCTGTGTAACTCCAGTCCTCCCAATTCCTTCTAGCAAACCAGGCTTTACCTTATACTACTAACACCACACACTTCGGCACGTTTATCATATGTGTGCTGCTGTTCGTAAGTAAATGCACATCCTCAGCCTTCCTGTCTTCCTTAAAAGCCAGCGAGGGTGTGGATCAGCTGGCTTCCCCTCTCTGTAATTGAGCTTTTCTGGCTCGTTGTGTTTTAATACACGCCGGGAGAATGTTCCTGCTGCTGAAACGGACTCCCTGTTTAATCATTCAGAGCCTGCGAGTGACCCTCGCTCGGCTTTCCCCTGCTCCGGTGGGGAAAGTGGCGCCCTGGCCAGACTCAAACACTATTTCTGGGACACCGTGAGTGCAACCCGCGCTACAGAACCGCACAATCTGCTTTTAAACAACTTAAGCGCTCGAAGAGGTCTGACGATTCCCTCCCATGTTTGTAGGACGCCGTGGCGACTTACAAAGAGACTCGTAACGGCTTGATCGGGGTGGATTACTCCACGAAGTTTTCCCCGTGGTGAGAAAACGCTCGCTTTGTTTCCTCCGCTGCTCCTCTGACGCGTTTCTAACGATGCCACGTTTCTAACGATGCCACGTTGGCGCTGTGCAGGCTGGCTTTGGGATGCGTTTCTCCGAGGTACATTTACCATCAGGTCAAAAAGTACGAGAGGGAGCGGACAGCCAATCAGAGCACCTACTGGTCAGTATGCACGCTGGTATCCATGCTGGTTGTTTTATTTAAGAAGCGACTACGCGGTAATCAAATTGTTTTTCTTTTCATACGTCAGTCTCATACCGTACCTTGCAAAAGTATTCATAGCGCTTTAAGGCTTTCACTTTTTGTCACATTACAACCACAGACTTATAGAAAAGTGACCCCACAGCATAATGCTGCCATCACCGTGTCTTGCCGTAGCGATTGTGTGTTGCCAGGTTTCCTCCAAGCAGCAACGTTTTGCCTGGTGGTCAAACGTTCTGTCAACAGATTTCCCCCCAGAGTTGTGAATCTCTGCAGCTCCTCCAGAGTTGCAATAGGCCTCTTTGCTGTTAGCTTGCCCCGTATGTCAGTTTAATTGGACGGCCATTTGTTGGTAGGTTTGCAGGAGGTCTTTTCATTTCAGACGATAGATTAGTTATTGTTAAAGGCTATAATCTTTTATAACCCGATCCTGCTTATAAAGTTCTTCACAACTTCCTCCCTGACTTGTCTGCTGTGTTCCTCTCGGTCTGCATGATGCTGTTTGTTCACTGATGTTCTCCGCCAGACTTCTGAGGCCTTCACAGATCCGTTGGATTAAAGAGGCTCTTCACGGCTTGGTTGGGTGGAAACACGGCTTCTGCATTTACAAAATACATGTTTTTATTCATGGGTATCAGAGTAAAGGGGGCTGAAAGCAAATGCATGCCACAGATTTAGATGTTTATTTGAAAAACAGTTTAAAAATTAGGTATGATTTTCTTTGTTTGTAGTTGTAAAGTGAGAATGGTGGAAACTTTAAGGGATGCTTTTGCAAGGCAGCATAACTCACCATGAATACAACCTTTTTGTTGTTTAAAGGCGGACATTTCAAATTAGCTGTGGCTATAAATGTTGTAGTGTGTGCACACTTGTTCCTATCAAATAACTAAACTAAACCTGGTCAGGATCCTTTGATGATCTTTGTGCGTTTTGCAGGGTCATATTTGAACTTTTGTGGAGGGACTACTTCAAGTTCGTGGGCATTGAATACGGAAACAAAATGTTTCAGGTCAAAGGTAAAACTGGAAAATGTTCACTCTGTTATTAATGCTCTGAATTTAGTCAGGAAATCTAAGCAAACTTTGCTACTCATTACATTTAGGACTCCAAGGAAAGTCTGTTCCATGGAAGATGGACACCAAGCTGTTTGATGCGTGGAAAGGTTGGAATTCACAACATGTAGATGATCATAAATCAGACTCTCCCTTGAAGAAATTCCTTTAAGCAATATTTGTTTTTATCTTCGTGCGTGTGCGGTCGTGCGTTTGGCACATTTTCCCTTACAGAGGGCCGCACAGGGGTGCCCTTCGTGGACGCCAACATGAGAGAGCTGGCGCAGACAGGGTTCATGTCCAACAGGGGGCGCCAAAACGTGGCAAGCTTCCTCACAAAGGATCTGGGCCTTGACTGGAGACTGGGAGCCGAGTGGTTTGAATATCTGCTGGTACGTTGTGTAAACATTCAGTTTATCATCAGTCGCTTTATTTAACCACAAAAAAATGTGCAGGTTTTAACATTTGACTTATTATTTTTATTTATTTATTTATTTATTTTATTTTTTTGCAAAGATTGATCATGATGTCTGCAGCAATTACGGGAACTGGCTTTACAGCGCTGGTATAGGAAATGACCCCAGAGAGAACAGGAAGTTCAACATGATCAAACAAGCCCTTGACTACGACAGCAACGTATGTTTTAAAAGAAGTTGATTTAATTCACCAAAATTAAATCAACAAACTGTTTTGCAGACACAAACACAAGTTGGAAAACCTGGGGGGTTTTTTTTGGGGGGGGGGGGGGGGGGTTTCCCTCTGATAAATTGTGGCTCCTGCTTCAGGGGGAGTACGTGCGACGGTGGGTCCCAGAGTTGGGCTCCATCAGGGGGGCAGACGTGCACACGCCCTGGAACCTGAGCTCGGCTGCACTGTCGAACGCTGGCGTGTCGCTCGGCGAGACGTACCCAACCCCTGTGGTCACTGCGCCTGAATGGAGCCGACACTTCAGCAAGAAACCGGTGGGTGCGGGGGAGAAAGGGGAAGTGGAAACTAGGAGTGAAAGAGGCTTGTCTAAAAGCGCTGCAGACGACAGTGAGGGAAAGAAAGTACATGAATCAGTAAATATACGGAGTCTTTATAAAGATTATTTTAAAAAGGAAAGCTACAGATGTTTACCGTGACATAAGTCATTTTATTTCTCACAGAACCCAGATTTTTTTAGAAATTGATTTTTATCATCAATTTGATGCTGGATAATATCACTTTTTTTGCCATTGTTTTTAATCCATAAACTCCTAACATTGTATTTATATTAATACAAAGTCAGGGTTTCTAGTCGTCAAAACTGTGGAATTTGTGTTATAAAAAATGTAAAGGTCCGAAACTTGATTTTACATTTGATTAGATATAAAATTATTTTGCTGTTTTTTTTTTGTGTGTTTTTTTTTTCAGAGCGGCGCAGGACCATCGCCAAGAGGAAAGAAAGGCCCGTCTCACACTTCCAAGCAGCATCGAGACAGAGGCATCGACTTCTATTTCTCCAGGAGTAAAAACCTGTGAAGCATCTCGCTGCAGACGGCGGAGGCTCCTGAGGTGTAAATTCTGGGTCTATCTGCAGATCGGGTGTCGCACACGGCGTAAATGTTCACACGGCTAAAAACAGAAGTTTCTTTTCTACTAAAAGCTGAACTGAAACTTGCAATGCCTTGCAAAGGTATTCATACCCATCAATGTATTTTATTAAGATTTTATATGACAGACCAACACATAGATAACATGTTGTTTTTTGTTTCTTTTTTTTTTTTAAAGGGAAATATTAAAAATGTGGTGTGCGTTTATATTTATTTAGCCTTCTTCATATAGATAATCTTCAAAAAATGGTAATTTCCTTCAGAGGTTATAAAACAATTTCCTATTAAAACATGGCTGTCCATCTAAACTGACTGCCTTGAGGAGGAAAGCGTTAATCAGAGAAGCAAAATGTTTATGGTAAGTCTGGAGGAGCTGCAGAAAAACACCCCTTGGGTGGGAGAAGTTGTTAAAAGAACTGTCGTTTACTGCACATATCTAGTCTTTGTTGTCTTTATGTAGTTGTATATAGTCTTATTTTATGTCTTAAACTGAACAACAGTGGAGTGGTTTCAATCAAAGCAAGTCCATGTGTTAGAAAGGCCAAATCAAAGTCCAGATTAAAAAATGTACTTGAAAGTAGATGTGGACAGATGCTCTCCACCCACTGCCTGACTGCGCTTGAGCAGTGCGTCAGAGTAGCAGACTGTGCAACAATTTCAGTCTCAAGATGTGAAAAACTGATTGAGACGCAACCGAGTTCCTGCAGATGCAATTGTAGCGCAAGAGGATTCTGCAAAGTATTGTATGGGGGGGGGGGGTTCCTGAATAAAATTGCATGCCACACTTTTCAGATTTGCATAGACTTTGAAAACCATGGCATTATTTTATTTCCAGTTAACAACTGCGTGCTCCTTTTTTGTTGCTCCATCACACAGAATGCACAGAAGTTCGAGGTTGTAACGCGACAAAGTGAAACAGTTCAAGGGGCATGGATAGATTTGCGTGACGCCTCATGTGCCACATGTTGCACCTTTAGCTGCTCATTTTCTCCCTTTCTTACTGTTTTCCTCTTGCCTTTGACTGTTACAGCCAGGAGAACATGGATCATTTTTTTTTAGCAACAAGACTTATTTGATGCTGTAATTTGAATAAACATGGGACAAACACTGATTTGTTTTTTAATTCTATGGGAATAAAAAAGTGACTCAAAGCGTTATTGTTTTTATTGGCTTACAGTGGCGGCTGGTGAAAAAAAATCTTGGTGGGGCTGGCCAATACATTTCCCTGCCTAACCCAGTACATGCATTTAAATTAAAAGTCGGAAAATTACTACGATTCCACAATAAGCATTTAATTAATAAAAAAAAAAACATTGTTCACAAAGGATTATTTTGGTGTTTTTGTCTTGTTAATCCTTTTCACAGACTCATGCAAGAGGGTTTGCATACATTGTACATGTACGTATATTATTACAAAACAAACGTTTACGTCTTGACTATAATATATGTATCCTAATTTTTTAATTATATAATGATTTAAGTAGTAGAACAATGACTAGTGCAAAATTAAGTTGTATTTACCGGAGATGAAGTGTAGACTGCAAATTCTATCTTAGTATGATGGCTCCCACAGTCCATTGGCATCCTGCATCCTTTTCATTGAAATGATCCATTTCTTTCTTATTTCTTTGTCCTTCGGTAAACGAAACAAACGTACATCCGACGATTTGGAATGCTTCTGTGTGGAACCGGGAGCACAACAAGTCGTAGGCATTGTTTAGATTCCAAAAATAAACTAAAAGTACGCTCTAATTCACCCGTTTTGTCACGCTGGTAAGCGAAAACAGTGCTGTGTTTGCCGTCCAACGTTACCCGGATGTAGCGCGGATGTAGCTCGTGACGTCACGCGTGAAGTGCACCTATCACTGTGCAGCTAGGGCTACTACTCCAGGAGCCCCAAAGCCATTCATTTTGGCGATGCTGATTGGCCAAATATTTATAAATCTTCCCTAGCAACAGTATACGATTGGTTATTTCGCGACACTTGTAGGGCTACTTCAGTCACAGCCCCAAAAGTGTAGAAGAAGAGAAATGATACGTTCTGTTGGTGGAAATGCACTGTTAAATGAGAGAGTAAATCAGTAGAAGTGTTTTAATAATTCTTATTACATGTAGCCACGTACTATTAGGTAAAAACTGACATTAATAATACTTTTAAAATCTATATATATTTTGACTTCTCCCCTCCACATCTAGGGAGGGCAGCGCCCGAGCGCCCCCTATGGGCCAGCCGCCACTGTTGGCTTATATGAAGGAGGACCAGAACTATAATGGAGCTGGTAAATTCATAGAAATCATATACGTATTCATGTTTGTGGGTAAATTAGTCACCTCCTCCTCCCGGATGTGACGCAGTCGGCCACAAACATTTCCTTGCTCCACTAAAACCAGGTGGGCCGAGCCTGATGACGGAAACAACCTCACGTCCACGCCACTCGCAACACATCCACTCGTTTTTTTTTAGCCGCATCCTGGAGGGGAAAGCTCTCTCCGACATGGAGGGGAAAACTCTCCCCGTCATGGACGAGACCGACTCTAAAGTCGACCTGTGCTCCATCCCTCTGATCGCGCTCAACGTGACCGTGAGGAAGAAGTTGGGACTTTACCTGAACCCCAAACACACGGTGGCTGCCGACTGGACGGCCGTGGCGGAGACCATGGGCTTCTCCTACCTGGAGATCAAGAACTACGAAGCTTCCCGGAGCCCCACCAAGACCGTCCTGGACGACTGGGCCGCTCGCAACTCGGACGCGTCGGTCGGCAAGTTGCTGTCTATCCTGGAGGAGGTGGAGAGGAAAGACATCGTGGAAGATCTTCAGCCATTGATAGGTGCGCAGTTTCTGCACAGATTCATTGGTCTTAAGTGGTGTAAATGTGTAGCGATGATGAGATTTCCTGATTTGATCGCTGAACAGAGGCGACCCGAAGTTGTAAGGGGCCCCCGGGCAGAATGTCATTTTGCCCCCCCCCCCCCCTTAATACCAGTAGTCTTTAAAATCTGACCACTAAATTGAGATTTTCCCAGATTTCAACTTTAACTAATAAAGGATAAAATGACGGGCTGCATATTTCTTTGTAGGGGAAGTGGTAGGTTCTAATCCAATAGAAAAAAAGAGATCATCCATGTTTATGCTACCAAGTATCTCCTAACCATCATCAGATTTTTGTTCTATATCCATCCTGAATGTAATTTATAACTCGATGATGCAGGTACTGGTTAGTTTAATTAACTAAAGTCACAAGTATTGTTTTTGCTAATGTAGAAATGGATGGTTGACGTACAAGCCAGAACGTTTTATTTTAAAAATTTCATTATTATCCTTGAAAATTAGTTGTTGGTTTTTTGTGTCGTTACAACTCTTGACTTTCCAAATATGCATGTGTTCATTTTATGTGTTCAAATATGTATTTTTTTCATAAATTTGTTGCTTGAGAGCCTTAAATTGTCATGTTGTGACATGAGATATTTCTTATAAAAATAAGGTACTGTTTTTTTTCTTCTAAATTAATCAAATATTCAAATCATGACCATTTAATATGTTTTATTGTGAAAATTTTATATATTTCAGCTTATTTTTATCGACCATTGTGTAAAGTAGAACATAGCTCCACAATCTTTATAGATATTTTAGATTCATTCTCTTAAACCTTATGACAACTGTGTTAAATTGCTTGAGACTCTTTCTGGCACAATTTTCCTTGTTCTCTACTGATATTTTCATGAACGACCACTAGTAAAGCTGTTTTTGGTCACAATTGTGAATGTCACACCAAATGACATTAGTGTCACGCCATATGATAAACCCGCACCACCCTACAATGTCAGTGCAAAAAGTTTTGCATTTAATACACAAACAAATCAATTTAGAAAACAGTTCACACATTAATTCCAACGATAGAACAATAACATTCGCATAGCCTCAGTGGTTAAACAGAAACTTCACTATTGCGCAAACTGCATTAAGAAGATTGACAGAGTTCAATTTCATAGTAACAGTTAAGATTAAAACATTAATATTCCAGTTGTGACATTTGAGATTTCTCTTGAAGATCATGTGCTCTGGCTTAGAAGCTGTGGAAAGCTCAAAGGCTTCATACCATGTTAAATGTCATCCAGTAAATCCGTGAGAGTTTAGCAGACCTGCAAAGTGGTTCTGGCTCAGATATTGTGCATACTACTTGGTTGCAGCTGTAAGTCTGGGTTATCTGGCCAAGTGAAGACGTTCTTGTCGCCAACTTGTTTCTTGCAGTTGATTTCTACTTCATCATGACATATCTCAGTGACCTGGCCCACATGTTATCATAGGTGACCATGACAAACCTTCCCACAGTGTAGCTGGTGTCATCATCAGAAATTGTCTTTTTCTGGTTCAACATGGTGTGCTGGTTCCTGGGTGGTTGGTGGATTACCGCTCACCAAATCTTGGTGAGTAGCACTATGTTGTTCCACACAAGCCTTAAGCAGTGACCTGGAGTCTTTTTGGCTGAAATCAAGGGCACATGCCTGGGTTCAGGCAAAAGAAGAGATGTCGGTACAGTTTCTCACCAGGAGCAAAAGTTGGCGCTTGGTGTGCGTGACTCATTCCAACCACGGGGCAACACTGTAGGAGGAAGCAAGCCGTCAATATCGCTGATCTCGTCTTCTTCAACCCATGTGATGATGACCTTGTCTGTGTTGCTGCAAAGGTGATTGAACGGATCTCTGGGCGACTGCAGATCTCCACCTCCATGGACATACTTGTCAGCAATGCGCTGGAGCGCTCCACCCACTCCATCGGGAGCCCCATTTCCATGTTACCGTTTTAAAACCCAAAGTGTATGGGTTGGTGCTGAGAAGGAAGCAGTTTGTACGATTTCCATACTGGGATGCAGGACCATCACTTAGGATGTGGAGTGTACCAACCTCCTGGTCACCCTGGGCCAGGCATTGGCTTCATGTGAGCCCAAACAGCTCCTTCATCATGTCTCAGAGACCGTTGCGTAGCTCTGGGACCTACTGGTATCATAGGCTACTCCAGTGTACGTAGAGTTGCTTGCTGCCGGTTTCCTCTAAAGTGAAAGGCTTGGATTTCTGTGTTTAGCTTGCAAGCATAGTTTTCACTGAAATCAATATGAAGGACCCTGTCGTCGTTCTGCAAGATCTCTTTGAGATTTCCAGACTGCCTAACAAGCTCTTCCAGTTAGCCCAGTTCTTATATATATATATATATATATATATATATATATATATATATATATTTTTTCTCTTACTGTTGTTATCTTTTCTCTCTGCCACTGATCCCACGTAACGCTCTCGGCCGCATTATGTGCACTGACCTTAACACTTTCGAAACAGCGTTCTGTGCATTGTCGTCTCATGCACAAGTCACTTTCTGTGCTGCAGCATATTGATAAGAGTGTTGAAAGACTTGTTGTTGCGATCAAAAGCCTCACGTTTTCACGTCGATGGCATGCACAGGTGTTGCAATCACATGGCTTTTGGTTCAGTGATGTAGAAACGTTTGTTTCTGATGAATTGCCGGTAAGACATCCTGTGCATTTCATCACTTATTATACGCTTTGTGAAGGTCATTATCAGAGCTTGTAAGGATTCTTCTTTTTTTTTTTTCTTTTTTTTCTATCTTCTCCCAATTGTGTCCTTTTTTTCCTGGAAGCAAAACAGTTTCTATTAAGACTCAACCATTTTTTTTCTGTCACTGGCCACTTTTTGGGTGCTCTGGATCGCAAAGCTTCACTAAAGGTGTTCTGCTGTGTTTTTTGCTCCTCTTTAAGTTTAGTCTTAAATTCCTGATTTATCCTTTTAATTTTCCTCAGATTTTTTCCTCAGAATTTATTTTTCAGCAATCCCCTTGCTTGTTATAGACAACTGTACGTTCTCAGGGGCTGTTCGTTGGTGGTGCAATATCATCTTCATTTAGTGAAACATCAGGAGATGGAGGGGTCAATTTCATCAAGGCATCAAGCTCACTTTTCTTTTTCCTGTGTTTCTTTTGTGCATTTCTCCATTTCTTTCTCAATCTTTTTTGCTGGGAAGGAGGAAGCGAATGGACACTGAACGGCTTAATTTCCCCTAATGTTTCTTCTCTCATACCTGTTAAAGGAAAATATATAATTGCATAAATTTTTAGATGACAAAGCTGACATTTGTGTCATATTTGCTCTTGTTGTAATAACAGGCACAATACAATGCTCTCGGATCTGTGTGAACTAGCATGATCAGTTTACTTTTTCCTCCTTTCCCTGAGGGACTTCCTCTCTCCTTACAGGGTCTGCATTCAGTCTTTCCCTGTACTTGGGTGTCCTCTCGTTGCTGGACACACTGTATCTGTCTCCCTTTTGACAAGAAATGCATGAAAACAATCCTTTAATCCTTTAATATGCACAGTATGACAAACTGTAAGATATGGTTTAAAAAAAACTAGTAAAATATGGCAGCATGGAATATAAAATTGCAAAGTGGATTATTTATCATAAAGATATTTTACTTCTATCAAACCTTTATATAAATATTAATGAAAAACAGATAATGCCATATAGTATGACGGGGAAAACCTGTCACACCATATGACACAGCGTCACAACAAATGACATTCTGATCAGTCAAGCTAGTTTATTAGCAAACTTAAAAACAGCTAGCTAAAAGTTAGCATGTAATTAGCCACCTGTCAGCATTGATCTTTGATGATTAATCAGTAAAATTAGTGAGAAATATTTACTTTTCATGCAGATAATGTCGCGCCTTAAGACACAAAACATTGACCACTACTGGTGATGCCAGATTCATAGCGTTTCAACTAAAAAAATCAAAAAAGCACAACTCACCTCAAGAATCTGCTAGTCATTCCAGAGATGATACTGTACATTCCTGGTTGGGCGTGGTCCTCTCTATCATTATGACGTCCAAATTATTGCCCGTTCAAAATGTACGTTATGCTGTCACACCATATGATGACCATTTTGTGGACAAAATGCATTTGGTCATAATTTATTTTGACATAATGCATAAACATCACGACTTAGTGTGCTTAGTGACGACACATTATATTATATGCACTATAGAACTATAAAACATTTAAAAAGTATTTGGAAATATTGTTTATTTATAAACTAGACAGTCACATCATTTGACATTTTTGATGTTTGGATCAAATTTCCACCCAGAAATCTTATTAAAACCACAATACATTTGGTATTATTGTGCTTTATCTTGCCAGAGGAACAACATTTTTTTTTATGCATTGTTAAAAGTTATGCATTTTTAAGAGTATATGACACACAGTCAGAATTGTGTTATTCATCAACCACCCAAATGCAAATAAATTACTGTTAATTATATCCTCTCCAGCAAGTCCTAGATGGAGGGAAAACTCACATTAGTCATCTGACAGATGTTGGCGACAAACTACTTTGGAGCAGAGCAGCAGTGGCGGTTCTAGACCAAATTTAGCAGGAGGGCTAGTGTGTTGTGATCCTATTTCAATACGGCTGAAGGCACAAGTGTAAAACCTTATAGCGACTGATTTAATCATCGTTAAAGTGAAACCGTAAAGATAAAAAAATCATACTGGTCCAAGGGAGCAATCAGTAACGGTCTCTGTTCCAGTGCATATCATAAGAAATTGATTTAGTATCATGTCTTATGTACAGGGGCCAGGAACAGTTCTAGAGGGGGACGGGCCCCTGTTGGCGCCTGTCTAGAACCGCCCTTCAGAGCAGACCCTCCGCTTAATAACAGTTCACCCAGGTTAACATGAGTTACGCATGTAGGTCACAGCACCCATAGATTTGCTATTTGATTAGGTCGTCCCCTAGCTTTTGCCTGTTTACATCTGCTTCATTCTGTCCCCTTGCCTTTGCGCATATAAACCGTATATTATAATAACATCATCTGGTTTAAACCCCTGATCATGTGACCTGAAGACAATATCTGTTATTTGAGCTGCTTACCTGCACGATGGTCTGGTTGAAAAGTTAGAGCCATGATTCTGCGGCTTCTCTGCTTGTATCAGTATCTCGCATCCAAAAACTAAAACATCTGGGTGTTTGTAGTAAAGTGTTGCAGCTCCTCTACCTAAAATATCAAATGTTTCCCCCTGAAAAATACTTTTCGTTGACCCACCGAGGGGATCGGCGTCAAATGTCGTCAGGATGATCGCTCAGTTGACAACTTACCAAGAGGCGATGATCCACTAACGCACAGGATTTCAAAGTTTCAACCTTGCTGGAAGTGGATGCACAGTCCTGTAATCTGTCATCTATGTTCTGGATAATTATTCAACGAGGGAACATTTTATCTGGCACTGTTTCATTCAAATTTCTAATCTCCTAATAACAGTAAAGACACGGTAGGCCAGCATTACTCAAAATTCACATGGTCGCCTTTTAGAGGTGTACAATTACACGATTCTTTAACACTTATTTTTAACGCACTTTAAGTAAATAGGGGTAAAAGGGGTGGCTCTAACATGGTTTGACACCAAGTTCGTTTAGCCTACTTCGTGTTGTCTGACGGGTACTAATTTACGTGGTACAGATCTAAAAGGTCTAATGAAAATGAGCTCAGCCTTCTAAATAATTTGGTTTTAAAAAAATGGATTTTGCACGGTATCTCCCCTTGATGTTCTTTTTGTGTCAACTCAGGCTATTTTTGTCTGATATCTAAATTGCTTTGATCATATCAAACTTTAAATGTCACGAAAAGGGTATAAAGAGAAGAAATCATTGAGGGGGAAGACTTTTTGACATCTTTGTACATTTTGTTTTTTGTGTGTGTCTTTTCATTCTCCGTACAAATATGTGTTTTTGCCCCAGATGAAGATGTGAGGAAATACATTGAGAACCAGAAGAAGAAAGATGAGCCGCCGGTCCAGGTTCCTGAGGTGGACAGCTGCGTCCCTCGCACACCAGAGAGGTCTCTCACGGTGGAAGATGTACCAGGAGGTTTGGCCTTTTCTGAATTTCCTGTATATGTTTGCTGTTTTTTTACAAACCGAATCTCTAACAAGTTTATTTGACCCAGTCTGGAACAGTTGAAATGCTTTAAATGAGATGGCGCTCAGATTCACCCATCAGTTTCTGCAAGGGTTGCAGGATGTTACTGGTACAATCGCTATTGAAGCTTCCTGCTGGTTACCTGAAGAAGAAGAAGAAGAAGAAAAAAAAAAGTTCATTCTGTGCCGCCACCGTAGATTAGGGATGCATTTCACCCAAATCAGAAGAGCAATAACCAGACAAGTAGAACTCCCTTAAAAAGTGTTTATAGCTATTTAAGATCTGCATTTTCTTCACATCACGGCCACACAATCATGTT